>JAVDOI010000003.1:23946370-24301370 GCA_032191485.1 Leptoclinus maculatus | reverse complement strand
GAGATATGAACATAGACTGTAGGTGTAACCGGCAAAAAGCCATAAATCAACCTCCACAATGCCGAGGAGGGATTGTAATCATCTGTGAACTCATATCTCAAATTCTACTTTACTGCCTCTTCACAAGCCCTGTAAAGAAACAAGTAAAGTATTAAAAGCATTATGAAGAAACTATGGTTGAATATCATGTAAACTATTTGATTTGGCTGCAAAATATTCACTCAAATGAAGATTTTAAAAACTACAAACTAAGCTTTACACACGTAGTTCAACATTGTCCTGAAATATTTCCTGCAAGTTTTGTATTAATTGGTTTCTCCTTTTCTTTGCCTTTGTTGGGCCTCCTCTGGTCTATTCAATGAATACTCTTGAGGACGTATCTTGCAAGTTTAAGTTTAAACCAGTCGGTCTGTGGGACAAACTTAAATGGCACAGTTAAAGTTTAGGCCCACATGGTGGGAGGTGACTGTATAAATAGGCATAAATTACTTCGTTTTTGTTGACTTCTGGACATCTGGTTCGTGTGTGTGTGTGTGTGTGTGTGTGTGTGTGTGTGTGTGTGTGTGTGTGTGTGTGTGTGTGTGTGTGTGTGTGTGTGTGTGTGTGTGTGTGTGTGTGTGTGTGTGTGTGTGTGTGTGTGTGTGTGTGTGTGTGTGTGTGTGTGTGTGTGTGTGTGTGTGTGTGTGTGTGTGTGTGTGTGTAAAACAGACCTTTCTCATCATCTGAGTAAAAACCTTGCACCTGGCCACATACTTGAGGAAAAACATGGTCTAACACACGTTTGAATGTCCAGTACATTTTCTGATGTTTGAATTATGTTGGTGTAAAGTTTATTGGCGTGTTGCATATTTACAGCAGCACTTCTTCATATGCAGTTCCAGACATGAAACTGAGAATGTTCAAGTGTCAGCAGGCACAAACATCTAGAAAAACAGTTACTGGTAATGAAAGCAGTGAGTTCATGCCACGTATCACAAGTACTTCTTTGAGAGTCCTGTAGCTGCTGTGTGCTCTGCGGGTGTACACGTATGTACACGTATGTGCTCGTGTGCAAACACATGCAGGTGCTCAGAGCTCACAGGAGCGTGCATGATTTGTTTAGAGCCAGCGGGTTGGAACTGTTTCAGTTTTGATATTCAGAGTTTCAGAAGTCACAGAGCTAATGTTACTGGTGTTTAATGGACGTGTCAAATCACCATAAAACAAGGCAAACTAATACAGTTAGTAAGTTAGTTAAACTATAATATTCAACAGTGGGGCTGTAACTTACGATCAGTTTCCTTATTGATGAATTGTATGTATGTGTGTGTATGTACGATATATATATATATATATCGTACTTTCCAGCTGTCTCCATTTAGTCTGGCCCTTTAATGTCCCTAAAGATCACATCCACAGTGCTGTACATTATATTTCTGGTGTATAAAATGTTCTATATCCTTCCGTACTGTATCTTTTCACACCAGAGTGTTTTTTCAGGGCTGACTGAACGAGTGGGATTATCTCTCTTTTGTTCTCCTGGCTTCACCTCTTAGCTGAATGTGGTGGAAGCAGCAGCCACAGAGAAGTGGTCTTTTTCTCTGCTCTGGGCCTTTCACATCTTTTTGAGTCGGCTTTTTATTACCTAAGCTTGTCCCCTCTGGACCAATTATGAATCTCGCTCAAACTACGCGTTACATAAAATGATTTGGCGTACGGAGATTATCGCCCCATCGCCTTGGGCCGGTGACCTGACCTCTGCAAACCCAGCGGAGGCCAGAGGCACTTGTGAGGGGAAAAAGGGCTTTTCCTTGTCATCTCTGCTTACTGTTACCGGAAGGAAGAGCCAAATATGGGTATGGGATATGGAGCACCGGAGCGCCTGTCACGGTGCATCCAGCCGCTGGCAGGGAGCGTGGCGTTAAGAGGATGCTGTGCCGAGACCCGGATCTCCTCTTCCAACTCAGCATCCCTCGCAAGTACAGTACGTTCATTCTGGAGGAATGTGCAGCGTATGACCGACGGACAGAGTCAGTGTAGAGTACCGCTTATGCAGTGAGTAATGCTGTGGGGGTCTGGGTAGTGGATAGGGCAATGTTGAAATGCTCCAACTGATGATACTGTTTTAAGATATAACAACAGTGTATGTAATTATAGGGCTGCCTTCCTCTTAGTCCATCAGTCTCCTTATGTAGATGGACTCATTCTAGTCCAACGAACACACAAGTTTTTGTTCATTATACACCGATAAAAACTTACTTATGAATAGTATATTCAATTTCTGCTGATAAATCCCACACACTGGTCCTTTAAACTATAGATGAGTAGTTGAAACCTTTAAATTGTAATATATTCTGTCACAGATAGATCTGGAGTTTTTGCAAAAATACAGAATCCTTGTGTGACAATCTGTGAGACAGTCAAAGCAGCTTCATTAGACATGCTAGAGCAAACCACAGGGAGAACACTGTCTGGACGGTGCCGTAACGAGCGTCTGAGCCACGGGTCGGCTTCCAATCGGAAGATCGGCGGTTCAATCCCCGGCTCCTCCAGTCCATGTCCAAGTGTCCTCGGGCAAGACACTGAACTCCAAATTGCTCCCAAATTGCTCCCGAGACTAGAAAGGCACCTTAAAATTGCCATTGACAAAAAGGCATGTGTCTCAATGGTTGTTCAATCAAGGGCTGCACAGCATGATTCCTAACTGTGTTTGAGAACAACATATCGTAGGGACTTTAACCATCCTAAAAAGTTAAGGTCGTTATTGATTTTACTGGTATTTGATGCATCAGTTTTGGACCGAGTCGGAAGGCAGACTCACCTGGTGGAGATCTGCAGTCTACATCCTCTAGTCTATGTTAGAAGATCTATATTTTTAAATACCAATATTGGTATATCTGCCTCAAAAATCCTTAATCGGCAGGGCTCCTTTTTGTTGTGATTACGGTATTATCATAACAGATTTTTGCCCTAAAAGTTCTGGCAATGGATCGGCTCTGGAGACGGGCTGATGTGGGAGATCAGATATCGCCCTCTGAGATGTGGCTTTGACTCCGGGACATCTTGTCCTTGACCCGAGGAGTCCCGGGCTGAGTGTGAGTCCTGCCATCCCATGAGAAGACTCTTTAAAGTGGCTCATCTTTCATTCTGAAGTGCCTTTCCAGCCCTGATAGCCTATCACACCTCCACAGGGCACTGATGGATTCTCCAAGTGGAAAATCATGACTTACTGGTGGCCTCGAAGATGGAGAGAATCTTTTAACCTGAATAGCTTTCAGTTGCAGCTCTCTCGGTCCATCGGTCCAACCTAAAAGTGTCTCTTTCTGACCATTGCCACCAGTATTTTCAACAATGTTGGGATTTGTAAAACTTTCTTAAGTAAGACAAAAATAAGTATTTACAGTATTCAGATCATAGATGTGTATATAAAGTGGGCGTGGTCGTTGTGTTTATCGACTGCGTTTTTTGAAGCCTTGAGTTCAGCGTTTTGGCCATCGCCTGATGAAAGAGTTCGTCGCACATGATGTGTTCAAGCAGCGTTGGAAAGATGAAAATCTGACAACAATGTCTGTTTTTACAGCTTCTGGCTGTGATAAACGGTGTAGTTTTGGCGATTATTTAAAGAAAAAAATACTTTTCAATCCTGCCGGTGGGTTTTAGGGTTCAGAGGGTTAAAGGCACTTCAGCATTGGCTTCTCTTTTTAGACCCAGAGGTTCCTGCCTGATTAGATAAACAGCATGTGTGTATACAGTATGTGGAGATAGATAACTGGAAAAGGAGGGTGGTACAAAAGTTAGAGTATTTTCTGCACAGTCAGTCCTCCCACACACAGCCATAATGTGCTGCTGTCGCTCTGGGATTGAGGCCAAGGCCTGCTGGGCAGTAGTTGAGACCACTGCTCCCTGTGCTGTCAGGACAACTTAGGCCACATATCAGGCGTATTGTCGCCTCGGGCATCAGGCATGTACCATACACTGAGGTTGAGCTTACAATACATACAGACAGGCACAACTCATAGTTATTCACTGCACCGTACTGTATGCTCCCGGAGCCTTGTTCCTAAAAGTAGGACCAGCGCTGAATGATTCATCGTTTTTTTTTTATATCACAATTCTCAGAGTGGGACTGTCAAATTGCGAGAGCCGCAATTTAATAATTCATGGTTAACAATGTTTAAACAACCTGTAGGAGGCAGAAGTTTTAGTTGGAAACATATGTAGAGACAACTGTTGGTGGTTCAGTTACTCAGCTGTAGGTGATTATAAGCTGGAGTGCAGTAGAGGTTGGATGGGTTTCTGGTTTTGCCGGTTTGTTCCGGTGTACAGACTCAAACCAGTTTGTATTTTATGCAAACGGGCTGAATCGGCAATTTCCCCTGAATGCAGAGTTAGTTTTTTTTATCCAGAGCATTCACCCCACAAACGTTTCTTTGGACGCTTTGTAGGATTTTCCGGCATACCCCCGAGCTGCTGCTGGTCTCTCTCGGATGGTAATATCTCTGAATGCCAGAGGGGGGAAACGAATGTTCTGCACTGCAGGTTAAACATTAATTCTGTGAGTAGCGGGATATCACGCTCTCTGTCTACAATACTTCGTGGAAAATGTCACAAAGTCACTTGCGTAGCTTTAATGTTTGAAACCTTTTGTGTGTGTGCTTTTTTTTTGTGGTTCAAGAACACCAACGAAGTGCAGTTTGTTTGTCATGGTCACTTCTCTGTTTGACCACACAGTCAGTGCAAACAACACTGTCCAGCTGGTCAGCATCTAACTTTAAACTAACAACCTAAACAGAAGCAGACAGATGCAAAAAAACAATCGTTTTAAAATGTGTGTCCAGCTGATAATTATCAAACTCCTCTGGCTGCAAAAAGAAGTCTGATTGTATAGAAGTCTATGAGAAAATGACTCTACCTCTCACTTGGTTTATTACCTCGGTAAACATACGGCCGTATTCCAAGATGGCGACGGCCGTTATCGACGAACTCGAGGCTTCAAAACGTCCACAAACCAACGGGTGACGTCACGGTGACTACGTCCACTTCTTATATAAAGTCTGTGGACAGACCTCGACTCATCTCGTCACTTTATCAATGAAGTTAATAGAAGATGCTGTCGCCTCGCTCATGAAACTTGTGGCCATTGCTTTATAAATTAGTGCCTCTTGTTATTTTTGCCTTAAGCTTGATTCTTAATTTCACACGAAATGTAAAACGCTGCAGGAAAAACCCTGCGCACAATACACCACTTATAGGTTTGTCTCAGGTAGTTGAGTGTAGATGACAGGAAGCTGGCGAACAATGTGGTGAAATCTGCTGTTAAACGTTTGAGCACATCATATCAACGCTGTAAGCTCATCGCCTTAAAAGCTCTGAGTCGGGACCTCCAGGATTTGGCTCGTCCTGTCTGTGATGGTTAGCTTCGCTTAAAGAGAGAGTTCATCCCAAAATCAAACATATTTGTCCTCTTACCTGTGCTGTTATTTATCAATCTGAATAGTTTTGTGTGAGTGGCCCAGTTTTGGAGATATCGGCCGCAGAGATAATGGGACTATATCGCCTTGTGGTGCTCAAAACTCGAAAAAGATGCATTTAAATTCCAGAAATCATGACCCGGTCACTCGGGGTGATCCACAGACCTTGTTGTGAGCAGTTTTCATGTAAAAATATGGAACATGGAGGCCAGACACGCAGCCATCCAGCATTAAAGATCAGAGTAAGTACATCAAGGGAACTGGTTTCTCATAACAATGTCTGGTTACCGTTCACCACTTTGGTCCAGACTGAAATATCTCAACCAATATTTGAAGGATTCACATGAAACTTGGTTCAGACATTCATCGTGCTGAGCGGATGAATCTCATGACTTTTTACATCAACGCCACCATGAGCTTCTTTGAGCAACTATTGGATGGATTGAATTAATAACAACTTTGATCGTCTAACTTTTCATCCCTCACCATGTTCTGGATGTAATGCAGAAATATTGAACTGGATGAACAAACTCCTCCACAAATATCGCGTAAAGTTGTCTCTTTTTTGACTATTCGACTGCAGCTTTAGTCTTGTTTATACAACTGTAGCCAAGATCCCTTAAAAGTTGAGTTTTGTGAGTGTTTTAAACCCTGACGGGACCTCAACAACAAGCTCTACGCTATTTAATCCAATTCTATTCATTTAGGGAAAAACGTTTTTTTCAGCAACGGGAAGTTCATTTGACAAGTTAAAAAGTTCATCTGTTTTGCAAACGTCTATAAAAATATGCAAAATGCTGCTGATACGTCCCAGACTCCCCCCCCCCCCAGCCCAAAATGTGTTGTTCAGAAGAAACATCCGTAGAGCGATCTGGCCTAGTTTGCAACCATAATACCCCCTACTGTTCCACCAGCACAGAACATTTAGTGAGGACTAAAATCTTTCAATGCAGGCGAGGATTTAAGCGCATGAATTTACTCTGGATTCATGAAATGAAAAGAAACGTGTGGGAAACCAACGATAAAAGAAACGCACCTACAAACACATTGACTTACACCTTCCTCCTCGCACTCTCAGCACACATGTCCTCCAGAGCTTTGCATTGACGGCACAGTCACAATAACAGACATCAGACCAGCGTATCAATCGGCATTTTCAAAGTTGTCCCCCCTGGGGTCCACGACGGCGGATTGACATTTCTCTCTCCATCAACAACGGCTTTGCAGCTTCCGCCGAAGGTTAAAAACTAATTTCAAGAGATTCCTCACGTCACCTTCTCCCAGCTGATTCCTCCTTATCTTCTCTTTTCATTCTAATTGCGGCCTCTTCCTCTCTCCTCGGTCGGTATTTCCCGGGCTCCGCTCCCTTTCGTCTGTCTTGCATAACAAGTGTGCACTCTCGGGAACATCTTGAGGACGCTTTGTTCTGATCCTTGCACCCTTGGATACCAGCTGCTTGTGCTTTTTTGGTGTTGTAGAAAGAAGATACTGGTGTGTTTGTGGCAAAATCTAAAGGTGTCCGTCTCCTTATCAACGTTCAGGGTTCGTCTGCACACAGCAGGCGATGTCCAACCTTCAGAGACTTTCCGTTTCCTTTTATCTTTCGTTTTTCTTCAGCGTGAGAAACAACTCGACGCATCGTGAGCGCCTGAGCTCGACAATCAAAAGTGGAGCTTTTTTTGGGGAAAGTTTTGTCGGAGTTTCTTCTTTGTTGTTATATTTCATCATACCAAGTTTTCAAAATAGTGTGAACATCCAGAGACCTTACGTCAGACTGCGGAATAGTTCCGGCTCTTCTTTAATTTGGATTGGCGTGACTCAATATCAACATACAACGTGGAGCTGGTTGCTGCCTTTGATTTGATGTTGATCTTGTGATATAAGATTAGATATCGGAAAGAATATTCTAATGAAATAAGCATCCCCTGCTTTATGGTCTGTTTGACTCTAAATGGACCATACTTTACTAAATGAACATCATGCTGTATTGAAGAAGACTTGAAACTAGAGATTGAGACCATAAACTCATGTTTACAATGTTTACTGAGGTAATAAATCAAGAGAGAAGTAGAGTCATTTTCTCATAGACTTCTATACAACCAGAGGAGTCGCCCCCTGGTGGACACTAGAGATAATGCAGCTTTAAGACACTTCCACATTGGGATGTATGGCTGGCTAGTTAGCTTTTCCTTTTCCGGAGTGATGGGGAGAAACTGTCCCATCAGCCCCTGTTCGGCTCATTTTCTGTAACCAGTGACTTTCCGAATGTGGGTTAGTCTTTTTCAACCCCCCCCCCCTGCCTATACAGCTGGCTCAGCGTTTGTGAATTTGAAATATTCTGCTGCTGCCCACGATGGATGGAGCTCACACGGCGGAGTGCTGCAGCCTTATGTTGAGCCCTTCACAGATCTCTGCACAGTTAAGCTTCCTGTCTGTTATTTAATTTGTTGGCTCTAATGTGCGGGGGGGCTACATGGGCAAACAGAGTTTCTGTTGAAGCTTAACGGTTTCACAAAAACTCAACAGATTGTCATTGATGAAGGTGGAATTGTGAGAGTGAGGAGATGATACGAGAAGATATAATCAAACCAACAGCTCGTGTTGGAAGAAGTGCTCAGTGTTTTTACTTCATGCAGTGTAAAAAGCCATTTCCTTTCTTAGAGCTGTCGTTCAGTGAATTATAAGATTCACATGTGGGTAGAGTTTTGCATTTTATACGTCATCACGCTGGGATACAGTCGCCTGAAACTGATCAAAACACGAGGTGTATGTTGATCACTCTTGATCGTAGACGGCTGCGTGAGAATTTCTCCTCACACAGGATCAGTTTCTCATCTTCGCCCCTCGTCTAACTAGCTCGCTGCATGAGGAGAAGGTAAACACACGCGTCTTCCCTCCGTGTGCGTGTCCAGTGTGAGATTACTGTGGTTGGTTCTCATCTTCTCAGAATCCAGAGAGAACACGTGCCCTGAAAAGCCACGTGGTGTCGGTCCATCATCTCTCCGCTCCGCTGCTCATCCCCGCAGCTTCCACATCCTCTAAGCTTCGCCTTCATCACTGTTATTTTCTCCCACCCATCACACCCCGCCGCTGCCCTTCGTCTTCCTCTCCCGTGTTTCATTTCAAAGTATGCATTCACAGCTCCGACACCCCGAGCCAATCCGCACTCGATTGGATTCCAAACCAATTTTGCCTCCATGAATACCTCTTAGTTCTGCTTTTTTTTCCCATCTTCAGCCCCGTCTTGTTTCCGTCTTGCAGCTCCGGCAGTAGCGGCGAGCATAAGAGAGCAGAATTGACCTTGCGTTCCGACAGCTCAGCTACTTTTTTTGAACTTGCGATGAGCACTTTGTTCACGCGAGGCTGAGACTGTGACACCAGACGCTGTTGACTCACGAGCTTGTGCTGAAGCACGACGGGATGTGTGACCTAAAGCTTCGCCCCAAACGGACTCTAATGTGGCCTCACTGTAAGGACTCGGAGCGTCTCTGTGTCCTTTACTGCCATGGCAGTGATTAACCACCACCATCACCACCACCATCATCCTCTTCATCAGCTGGTCTTGTGTAACCACCCTTCCCAGAGTGAAGCGGTTGTTTGTGCTCAGATTAACTCAGCAGGCCTGAGTGTGTTGTGGGCCGGGTCGTGACACGAGGGGTTAATGCCAGCAGATGTTTCTCCGCCGCCTCATTTTCAGAGTGTGTTGCCTCCGCACATAAACTCACATAAAATGTCGCCACGGGTAGAGATTGACCTCTTTAACACAACTTTAAAAAAATACATTAAATAAAGACTTGTTTACTCTCTTTCTGCCTTGAGTTACAAGTTCACAAAATGTACTTACACCATCAACGGATTCTACTCATCCTGGGACAACAACCGGCAATTATTTGTATTATTGATTAATCTCACCATTACTTTCTTTATCAATCCATTAATCATGTGGTTCATTTCCTATCATAAAAGTATAAAATATTTACATTTGAGAAGAAGTGAATTGTTGCATTTCTGCTGAAAAAGTGACTTCAAAGTTACAGTGAAGAACTTTTAACTGGTTATGAAACCGTCCCAGTTTAATACTGATGCCTCAATATGACCTCCATCAGTAAACTAGACCACCAGCTGTCAGACCCTGCTGCAGTAGAATGAGAGGTTTTCTAAAGGGAGTCCGGTGTTTGGGAACACTACCACTTTAGTCCACAGGGACCCGCCAAGATAAGACGCTCAATGAAAGTTACTGGTAGTAGCTTTAAATGCTCGATTCTCAGCTCCTCCACAAGCCTCCTCTGTCCTCGCTCCTCATCACCTTCGAGGTGCATTTAAGGAACTAGAAGATCTTCCATGATGGCGGAGGGGGAACGCACAAAGTAGAACTTCGGTGTCTTGGACAGTTGTGTAGAAACAGAAGTGCCAAAGGTGGTTTTAGATCCAAGCTTTCTGGATTGCACACTTGAAGGAGTCTTTTTTTTTTTTTTTTTTTTACTGTGGCTGTCTGAATGAGTGTGTTTTTTAGCGGAGACGTGCCAGAGCATGGAGCTCTATCGCTCTGCATGCTCCTCTCATCTGTCCGTCTGAGTTAACGTCCTGTTACCCAGAGGAACGACGCATTTACAGCCTTCTGCATCTGGAAATCAGAAGATGTTGGCCTGTAAAAAAAACGCTGCAGTTGTTGACATTTGGGTGTATTTGTCGGGTTTCACACACACAACACATCGTGGTGGACGCCGAACATGTACGCTGTAATGATCACGAATTAGACTCTTTTATACCCTTAAAGAGACTAACCTCGCTGTTCTTTGTTTCCATTGAACAACCAGCGGTGAAGAGGCTGATGAAAGAGGCTGCTGAGCTGAGGGATCCCACGGAGCACTACCACGCCCAGCCGCTGGAAGTAAGTCCACCGCTGTCCTGTAGTTACTCTTCAGGGCTTTTGTACTAGATTACCGTTGTTGCCGATCACCAACATCCTGTATAGTCTAGCTCAGGGGGGAGCCAAAGATTACCAGGGGTTTGTCTTCTCTGAGGTTCTCTCAACTAGATTTGCACAACTAAAAATCACAATAACACACTTACTGGATAATTCATACAAACGTCTGTGTGTATACTATTTAAGAAAATACATTTGATCTCACCTCGGTAAGAAATAGAAGGTCACATTCTGTACAATCTTTGTACTGTAGTTTTGTAGATAGTTTCTATCAGTAATAATAACGTATTCCCCAAAATAATCAAATGTGGGGACGTGGTGTCATTGACAAATAAAGTGCTTTAATTACTCTGACAGCAGTTAACCTCTTCACCAAGCTCCTACTATTTAAGTGTCTTTGAGCACAATACTGAACCCCAAATTGCTCCTGACGTTTGAAAGAAAATTGGATGTTACTTCATGTTTTTAATGTAACACAAATGAACCAAATGAACCCTATTTGCATCACAAAGTAACTCTATGTCACTGGTTAAATGTGAACAAATAAAACCATCGCACACATGCATACTTCCAGAAGCTTCTAGCGAGAACCAGGTCATTCTTGTGAATCATCTGAATAGTCTGTTAACATGAGGCTGGAGGGGGCGGTGCCGGGTGATTTAAGGGGAGCGTGACTCCTTGGGTGAATGTGTCATTAAAACTTGAGGTCAACTTTTTGTTTTGTTACGCTTGTCATGTTCGGAGGCCACAGTGCTGAAGGGAATCACGTGACGATGATGACGTGCGAGAGTTTCCTGTGAGTCAGGTTTGATTTCATGCAGCCTGAGCAGATGTAGAAAGTTGACAGTGTTGCTCGGAGAACAACCTACTGCTCAACGTCGGTAAAACCAAGGAGCTGATTGTTGATTTCAGGGAAATTGAGGCGATGACACACACACACCCCCGTCTACATCAATGTAGCTGAGGTGGAGCAACAGTTTTAGGTTTCTGGGAATCGGCATCGTAGAGAGCCTGACATGGTCACCTCACATCTCCACCCTGGTACAATGTAAACAATGTTTTCTTCACAAATGGTCATTTCTGTGGATGAAGTAGAGAAAATAAAATTAAACGGTGCCTGCGCAGAGCCCAGAGGACCCTCCTCACCCTGCTGCTTCACTCAGGATGAGACTCCTAAACTCCTCCTCCACCACCCAACATAAAACGTAGTTTTGTTTTATCTTGTGCAGCATCGAGGGACTATCGCGTGCAATAAATGAACCGTATCCCCATTCTGACATGAGAAGTCGCAGGTTTGTTATCTCCTGAGGAACAGCTGACATTTCTCTGTTTTTTGCAGGATAACCTCTTTGAGTGGCACTTCTCCGTTCGTGGGCCCCCGGACTCTGATTTCGACGGCGGGGTTTACCACGGCAGGATCGTGCTTCCCCCAGAGTACCCCATGAAGCCCCCCAGCATCATCCTCCTCACGGTAAGACGCCCGAAGCCCGACGGCAAGACGTCAAATCGGATGAGCGAGGAGTGTAAAATGGACGGCATGTCATTTAACCCTCAGCCAGTTCTGGTTGCAGCGCACGTAGTGACAGTTGTCAGGGGCTGTCAGGGGCTGTCATCACACTGTCGGAGGGAAGGGCACTGGTTTTGTGAGAATATGAGGCGCTCTTATTGTATTCAGACAGCTGTATGACATCTGCACTAATGACAGGCTGATAAAAGCTGGAGTACTTTTTCATTGTGTCCAGCTACTTTTCTTTCTCTTAGTTTGCATTCATTGTTTAAAAAAAAAAAAACTCACTCACTTTTGCACCGTAGCAGCCGGCATTTCCTCGTTCCACACCGTGCCAAGCTTCCACGGCTTGTCGGCTTGTCATAACAATGTTTTATTCACTCATCTCCACCCACGTACTCACCTCCACTTCCCTTTGTATTGCTTTTCCTCCTAGCCGAATGGAAGGTTCGAAGTTGGCAAGAAGATTTGTCTGAGCATCTCTGGCCACCATCCGGAGACCTGGCAGCCCTCTTGGAGCAGTAAGTAGAGTCACGAGTTCTCCACATGTCGCTCTAGTTTACTTCTTTCCCCAACTGCAAGTCTGAAGAGTCCACAAAAGTCTTATTATTTGTAGAGCTGGAAAATGTTATTCGTCACAGACATTTATGGAAATCTAATTGTCAGTACATGCAAAATGATTTGAACGTTTCAACTCATTCTACTCTCTGCAGCACAAATGCATGAATTACCATCAGACAGTGGTGGCTAAGAGTTCTAGTGGGCACTGCGCTAGTATTTATTAAACGGGGGAAGTTAAATAAATAATATTTAAAGGTGAGGCCGGTCTGCAGTTGAGGTAAACACAGACCCCACTCTCAGGTGACTGAAGTATCTCACCTTTAGGCAGAGAGTTGAAGATGCTGCCGTCTTTAGTTGGAATAAGAAACCTCCAGACTTCAGACCGTCCAAACCTTTTGGACAACGTGGACCAGCTATGTCATTATGTTGAAAAGATTTCCATACCTCCAGAGTACGAACTGAGAGCTAATTTTAGTTCTCTGCTGGCGACTCGTGCTTTTGCTGACTTCTGCTTTCACGACGCAGCATTTAATCAGAGGAACTCGGTGGGAGACGGGGGCTTCTTCCTCAAAGCATTTTAGTTTCCTCTCATAACAAAAAAAATCAATAACGGAATCCAATTTCAGTAAAAAGTTGATCTGCAGGTCACATGGCTGTCCGTGCCTCAGAGACCTGACTTCCCCTGCTGTGTTGTGTAGAAGTCGTGTCTCGTTATTTTTGGAATGACCACAGTAAGCCTGGCTGGATCATTGCAGCTCTGCATTTCACAGACAGGTCAGCTGTTACACGCACACGCCTACATATATGGAATGAAAACATTCCCTCGGATTTACATTTTCATATTTTACATATTAATTTGGTGAAGTTTGTTTATGACGTTCATTTGTGAAGATTATCTTGCTGAACAAGTTGTGACTCTGTATGTGTAAAACAGTCTTTTTGTATTCAACATGTATTATAGTATATTGTAAATGTCTTATTATAAGAGAGTCGCAAGTATACACACGCATGCACAGATTCATTCATGTTTTTCCAAACCTAAAGAGACGAAAGTTGGAAGTGAAAAAGCTTATCTGAACAGACTTAATGCTGTCAAAGTCAAATGGGCTTCTTCTTGTATTAATTGAAGACTTTCAGACTTAACTTCCGGCTCTTACTTTGATTTTTTTTTTGTTTACTTCATTGAAACGAGACTGAGTGAAGTCTAATTCATGTGACGGGTTTTCATCTCAGACCGCACTGCAACTTCATAACTTGACGAGGTGTGTAGAGCGCTGATAACAACTGTCAATCAGCTCGGTGTGAAAAGGGGAAATAAATGTCTCCTCCAAAGAATATTAGTGTGCACGTACGGCTGTCATTGTTTGGTAGTTATTATAATACAACCCAATGTGGAAACCCTTTTAAAGTAGGCTGATCTTTCAAAGACAGTCGGGACATAATCGGGTTCCAGATGCTTCATTCAGCGTATCGGATGGACTGAAGCACAGACCGAACACAGCCAGTCACAACAGAGACACAAACCAACCGTTGACCCCGACCGTGTTGCCAGCTGGAGGAATGTGTGAGCGCAGACACGCGGTGGATGTCCTCGTGCAGGCCGCGGGTAAATCCAGGCTTACGCTGGGAAATCAAAGCATCATTCCCACTTATGTAACACGGGGCACCGAGCATGACGACATGTGCAGCCTTGCCGTGTCATTGAACCTTCTCTGCTTTTAGCCCAGGAATGTTGAAGAACCTGCTCTGATTTGAATGTTTCTCATCTCCTCTTTTGTTGTTCTTTTTCCTCTTCTCGTCTGTGTCTCTTCCAGTCCGAACCGCCCTGATAGCCATCATCGGATTCATGCCCACAAAAGGAGAGGGAGCCATAGGATCTCTTGATTATACTCCAGAAGAGAGGAGGGCCCTGGCCAAAAAGTAAGATTTGGTAGATGACAATCTTTCCAATGGAAAGTGTGTGTATGTGTGTGTGTGTGCTATACAGACTGATGAAGAGGTGAACAGCGGTGATATGATCTTGCATGCTGGATTAGCAGCCCCACCGGTGGAGGATGTGATCAGTACCGACATTACATGCATGATGCCGTTTGGGCAGCATTAACGCGCCAAACTCCACGCGAGCATGTAATGTAATCAGCACCTGAGCCCCCCGAGGACGTGCATCCCCTCTATTATCCCCTCCGATAACTCCTCGGGCACAAAAGGGGAAACAAGTCCTGGTATCGCAAGATGACAAAGTCATTATCGGCAAAATGCCCGTCCTCTGGAGGGAGCATGAGTGGGCACGCCGCTCCTCATTTCACACCGATGCAGCTGAAGTCCATCTCCTATTAGCAGATGTGACAGGGGTCTCGATCACTCGGCTGTTTCATTAGCACATGGAGATGAAATAGAGGCGCGTTGCTATGAATACATGGATGCTTATCTCTCCGATGGAAAACCTTTTTCTGATTTAAGGCAGCACTTTTTTTTGTGTGGGAGGATACTCGTCTGTTGTTTCTGTGCCCGTGGCGATTGTGAGAGCTGTCAGTCAGAAAACGGGGTTCTCTGATATTTGTCAAAATAAAAATAAAGTTTGTGACTGACAAGTAAGCCGCCAAAGACGTGGCTCATCTTGTGATGTTGGCAAACACAGGCGGCCCCGCGGAGCAAGCTTCAGGAAGGAATATGACAAACGTCAGTCATTTCTGTCACCCGTGTGCTCATTTCATAAACGGGAGACGAGCTGTCATCGCATGCATTGCGATGCTAGTAAAGTAATGTACAGTGTGAGGATATAGTGACCTAGCTGATGGTTGGGATGGAGGAGGGCTTTACGTTATTGTCGTCCTTTGTCCCAGTTAAAGCAGTTTGAGTTCAATTAAGTCTTAAAAGGTTATACACTTGTTTTCTATTGATGATGATGATGATGACGGAGCAAAATAATATGCTTCCTGTTTTTTAGGGATGTCATCCAGTTACTTAGACTGTATACAAAATAAATACAACCGAACGCTGAATAGGACTTTTTTTTTTTGTGCAACCAAAAATATTATAATTAACTTCCATGAAGTGAAAACAAGCTGTGAAAGCGATGAAGTTCCAAGATGAAAACACACAACTCCCAGTGTGGACAACGCCGTGGTAGAGACCTGTCAATCACTGTAGCCCCGCCCTAAAGCATTTCCTGCTTTATGGTCTGTTGGACTCTAAATGGACCATAATGTACTAAATGAACATCATGCTGTATTGAAGAAGACTTGAAACTAGAGATTGAGACCATAAACTCATGTTTACAATGTTTACTGAGGTAATAAATCAAGAGAGAAGTAGAGTCATGTTCTCATAGACTTCTATACAACCAGAGGAGTTTACAAACCAGATCTCCAGTTTTGTCATTTTGTCTTTAAGCTCAGATGTGTTCTTGATGATCAAGCCCTAATAAGCCCAGCTTCTTCTTCTTCCCCAGCTACATCCTAACTTCGCTTGAATAGAATCCAATTTCCTGTTTGACTCCAGAGGAAGACACTGATTTGGATCATTTAGTACCATAATGTATCCAAATTTATCCTCGCCACCTTTTAGCCTGAGGGGCGCCACAGTGGGGATGTGGCCTTCCTCAGCAGGATTCATGCCTCCTCTTCACAGCTGTAACATCAGCCCATTAGCCGATGAAAGAGGCGATTAGCTTTTCTAAGACAAATCCACAGAAACCTCTTTCATGTGTGGCATCTTGATGTTTTCTCTTTCTTGACATCACTGCACTAAGCGTCTGTGTTGATTAGCACTTGGAGCACTTAGCTTTATGTGCCACAGGTGGTGAAGGTTAAAAACAAACGTGTGAGGCAGCCGACAATACGACGAGACAAACAAACACAACCTTGTCTACACACGGATGCACACACAGATTTTGAGGCTGGGGTTTCTGCCAGGTAGAAATATGGGCAGCTCAATCTAATCTTTACAGCTTCATAGCCAAGGTGCCAAATTACCATTGGCCGAGTGTCAAATGATGGTACATTTGTCTTTGGCAGATAGATCAGTGTGCCGCCCAGTGCACAGGCTGATAACTTTGTGAAATTTCACTTTTAAGTGTCCGACTAATTCGGAGTTCTTTGTCTGGTTTCTCTTTCTTTGTTTGTGTTGATAACGGCATAACTAAAATAACTACAATTATTTGTGTTAGTAATTTATGTGGGCTACACAACCAGGTCTACAGGTCTGTTGTGCCTTCAGGATGCACTAAATATTAGAGCATCGTGACCTGACCTCTCCATGTACCATGTGCAGGTCCCAGGACTTCTGCTGTGAGGCGTGTGGCTGCACCATGCACTCTGCCCTCATGGATCTGACCCCCAACAGCAACCCCAGCGCAGAGGACCACAAGGCCAAAGAGCTGGCCCAGCAGATCAACTTCAAGGTACAAAACAAGTCCTGTTTGATGGATGGCTGGACAATAAACCAATAACTGTATGATTTAAGTGAGAATACTAAAGGTCTGTGGCCTTATTTAGGTCAACAGCTGAGAGACAGCAGGCCTTTATTTGAAACGGGTTTATAATCCCCCGTGTCTTACAAGATATTTGATCATATTCTCTCTCTTTGGCTTGACCGCCAGCTGGATTCTCGCGATACCACGAAATCAAGCGAGAATCGCAGCAACAAGATATTGCACAAAAATCCATCTTGTCAGGCTTCAAGTAATGCGATTGTGTCCCGCAAGCCAGAGCACGGACCAATCCGCATCCTGGGAGGAGCTACTGGCAGCTAGGGGCGGGGCTTAGGTGTGAGAGGCGACTGTTTGTTCTTAATAACAATGGCAGCTCCTGAAGAGGTTAGCGTAGCTGCTGATGTAGCATCAGTCATTTCAGACCTGGAGAACATTTCTTTATTAAAAGAAGAAGAGCAAAGAACAACACAGAGTTTTCTTGATTAGATTAGATGTTGTGAGGTCCATGTTGTTGTTGAGTTCCCTGTGTGTTCATGCAGGAAGAGTCCAGTTCATCCAGACAGGCCAGCGAGAGCGGAGGTGCAGAAAGCGAACCTCCCACACCCACCGAGGGAGACGCCTCCACATCGGCAGGCCAGGACGAGTCTGAAGGGCCCGAGCAGGTGGGTGTTAAACTGCCACTCTGGGGTCCACAGCACAGCACTTAACCCGCCTGCAGCCAGCACACTAACTAAAGAATGGTTTTACATGTTTCAGCCCGTCAACTACAAATCTAACTTCACTGGAAACCATTTCACAAAGATATGGCAATATATAGTATACCACTGAATACAATGATACACAAATATGCAACACAGTTGAAACTAAGGGTTTTTTAGGCTTTTCTAATTTCTTCTCCTGATGTTTAGCATTCATAGAAACCCGGCCTGTCTTCAGCATTCAATCCTCAAAGTATCAGACGGAGCAGTGGGTGTTCTGAAGCTCCTCGGTGTTCAATCAAAAGGATTACGTGGCCCCGTCTGTGTGCAGACAATTACACATATTTCACATTGTTCCTTTTTAATTGGTGGCATGCTTCATCCCTCGCTGACGTCCCACTGAGCTCCCAAATCATTTTCAATATGCACAGAAGGACGGAATGCTGCATGCTGACTCTGCAGCGGCGCCACGCCGGCCGTATTGGTTTGCTGTACTTTAGTTACTTGTGGTTAAAAGTCTCTCATCATCACAGTGGATGTGTTGCGGTCGCTTGAAGCCTGTGCTTCTGCGGCTTCTTTTCACATGATGTGGACGAGCTTTGACGCCTGAGAGGATTGTGGGGTTTTTAGCGCCAGCTGCTCCACACAGAACCAGTCTGAAGGAGCAGAGAGGACTTAGATTATTGTCTCTGGGTTCGGATGAACTGACGAGGGGACGCGTCGATAAATAGGACTCGCCATCTGGAGGGACGAGAGTTTAAACTCGCCCGGGTCCACGGTATCCCACAGTGCCTTGCTGCTGTTCCCTGAGTACAGAGGGATAACGGTGTCTCTAATTGGGTGAAATGTACGATCTCTGTGCTCATTGGTTAGTCGTCCCCCTATCAGCACTGGTCACGTTTGATGAGCATCGTAGCTCTAACATTAAGGGTTTAATGTGCTCATCCAGGAAGCTCACTTATTATTCCTGTGAAGCTGCATACAAGGAAAAGCATCCCAGCTGTGTTTTTAATTCAGTCAAACTCACGAGTTCATTATTCTCATCTCCATATTTTTGTGTCAATTGATGAGTGATTTGATTGTATCGCTCATAAACCAGCAGTCGTTTCCAAGCTGTTGGCTGCGCTGCTGATCATCACATCATTATTTTACGAGGACAACGCTGTCTGACAGAATCAACATAAATACGGTTTACTGGTGACGGCTGAGCCGTGTGATCGGCTAGGTCGACATTAGAAATGAGGGATCACAGTAGGAAACACAAAGTCGTCTTTGTGTGTTGCACCAAATTTTGTGACCCACCAGAATTAATTCAGAATTTTGTCCATAGAACGGGTTTATCATAGTGGTGTAAAGTCAAAAGTACTGTCGAGTAACTGTTTCCTCCTCCACAGGCGGAGGCGTCTCCGTCCACGGGAGCAGAGGAGCCCCCCCGGGCCCCCGCGGCCGGCACCGGCCGCCCTCTCAGCCCGCGGCAGCGCCGCGCCCAGCAGCACAGCCAGCAGGGCCAGCAGAGCCGGCCGGTCTTCGCCGCGGCTCCTCGCCAACCTCGGGACGAGGGCCACGTGGGCTCCGTGGTCCTCATCGTGCTGCTCACTCTGGCCCTGGCCGCGCTCATCTTCCGCAGGGTCTACCTGGCCAACGAGTACAAGTTCGACTACGAGCTGTGACCGCTCACCTGGCCGGCCCTCCCCCCTACTCCTCACCCTCTAGTAAACCCTCCCCCCCCCACACCCTGCTACCACCCGAACAGAACTATAGCCAGCCGATGTGGAACCAGAGCCGAGGCGGTGGCCGACACTGACTTTGTGCCCTCTCTGCTCATCGGCAGAGGGAAACTTTTATTCCTGCAGAGGAGCCGCTCCACCCACCACAACACCTCCAGGCTGTCTTTTAATCTTTGTCAGTTTTACTCTCCAGAGTGTCATGCTTTTGTTTTTTAAACAGGGAAGCTGTTAGTGATCAGTTCAGCAGCCACACACACACCACATGTACCCTTCCATGTAATTGTTCCATCCTAGGGCTGCCGCTTTCTCCCATTATTTAATTAAAAATGTAATATAATATGTCAACACGATTATAGGGGATTTAAATTAAAGTAATGGCTTATGGAAGCATCTGCACGGGAGTGTATGTGCTGTAATGACTTCTTCTCTAACTTCCTGTTTGGTCACGTCAGTCACACCATACAGGGCTCTATTTTAACGGTGCAACCAGCTGTTTAGGTCATACGGGTGTGGTTGGTATGAATATAAAGTCTGAATCCTCCTGCATCTCCAGGGATAATTAATCAACATTAATTGCCAAGTGGGTCATAAACCTTCCCGCCCCTGTACAAATTGTTTTATTATTTAGTGGTAAAGAAATAACAACAATGATGAAAGTTGATTGTCGTGTTTATTCTTTATTTGAGTGAATTAATTGTATAGTTTCACACACATCCTCACACGCCACACAACTAAACTCCCAGGATAACTTCCAGGATAACTGAAATGCTTTGTCTTTACCCGCCGACATGTTCTCGCGTTCCGTTGGTTCCGTGCGCGTGCAACTCTCAACAGAACTGAGACGGGAGTGAGACGACTTAGCGTCTTCCATCGTCAGCTCTGAGAATACAACAATGTCACGGTCGAACGCGTGAGTTACTAGATTTACTTATGTACCCCGGGCAAGCGGGCAATCCTTACTGATGAGCCCTGATCTCACGTCGTAAACGGATCACATTGTAATTAATACGATATAACAACACTGTGCGTTTCAAGAATAAAAGATGGAATGCCACTGTTGTTTAACAAAGATTGGAGCGGAGGAGTGATGAGCCCTCTGTGTTTTAATAAGCGCTGGCTGTCGGCCGGATGGACGGAGATTAAAACATTTCCAGCCGGCTACTTTATTATTTTTCATAGCGAGTTGCTTAACGCCCTTTTGATGTCAGGTGCCTTGCATCAAACTGAGCGAAGCCTAATTCATCAAAGTGAAAGCTAAACTGTTTCGTGCTTCTGAGTTCTGCCGAGTGAAACCGATGCGGAAGCGTCTTAAAGCTGCATTCTCTCTACTGTCCACCAGGGGGCGACTCCTCTGGTTCTATAGAAGTCTATGAGAAAATGACTCTACTTCTCTCTTGATTTATTACCTCAGTAAACATTGTAAACATGAGTTTATGGTCTCAATCTCTAGTTTCAAGTCTTCTTCAATACAGCATGATGTTCATTTAGTAAACTATGGTCGAGGGAACCATCTGCATCGTGCTCTTTTAAGGTGGTCACAGGATATGATTTAACACCTCCTATAATCACATTACACTTTAACTTTAAAGCCAATTGAAATGGTTGGAGAGTGTTTAACTGCAATTGTTTACTTAAGATGTTCAGAATTGCTGAATATATTCTGTATTTAATTCGCTTTTGTTAACAGAAATCACCAAATTGCTAGCGAAGTGACTTTGCTCCAGGCGTTTAAGACACAGGATCCACCAGAAAACACCAACGAGCTGCTTCGTGCTTCCTCGTTTCAATGAAATATCTGGGTGCAAAAGCAAAAACACACCATCTGAGGGTCGGGAACATATAAAAACTGTCACAGCGCTGCTTGCACCGGTCGTCGTGTCGCCACCGAAGCGGCGCCCACAGCGTAACGATTGTCCAGCAGTCCTGTGAAGCGAAGGAGCCGACTGATCCAGGATCGGCTAAAACACCACGCGTTTGGTGAAGCGCAGCACGAGGCCGGAGCACTTTGAACTGTTCTCACCACTTTAACATTTTAGGGATTATTAGCGCCAGTAAACACGACGAGTTCAGACAACCTTCCGTGTGTACTCTCCACAACGAGCATGACTCACCGTCTGATTCTGCTTCACCGCCTACAACAGATTTTTATACTTTATTTGAATCAGAAAGTCATTTTTTCTGTGGTCACTGTGATCCTGTTCACTTCTATCTTTCCTCTCCTGCTGTTTTATGGCATTCACTGTGCATTCATCTCTCGTTTGGCTTTCATTCTCTGAAGATGTATGCATCATTTTATTCCCCCCCTGCTCGTATAAATAGGCCCAAACACTGTCTAACGTTTACGCTCTTTTGTTTTTTAATATACTTTGAGTAGGGCTTTATCACCCTGATGAGACTCAGAGGAACTAGGAACCAAATTACATTAATTATCTGCACAGCAGCATACAAATAGCTCAGAGGTAGTCGTAGCAGTCTGACTTCTTGGAAGGACAGTTCTGTCTCTGTAGTTTTTATCTTATTTTTAGCAACATTCAAAATACAGCATGGATTTTAATGCTTGAAGACTTTGAACTTTTACTGAAGTCACAATAGACTCCGACTTGTTTTTGACTGACTTAAGACTTGACTTGGACTTGTTAGTCAGGCCCGAAACATTCAATCCTATGTGTCAACCTTTTCTAAAGAGAAGGGAATCTGACTTGTCAGTCGTTGAGTACTCAGCATTCATCCGGCTGGGCAGAGTCGTTTATACAACATGGTTTTGACTGGATAATACTTTTTAATCTCTTGAGATCAAAAACACTTGAAGTGACGGCACAGAATGTTCCTCGGCATCCACAAGGACTGAAGTTGAGAGCTTAAGTAAGGACACTGGGCCGACACTGTAATGCTTGACTGTTTGATGTCAAGAAGAAAACAATCAGATCAACATCTTTTAAAAAAGAATCATCAAGGAACTGTAGGCGTTCAAGGGAAATGGTGCAGTTGGCAGCTGCTGTTCTCCAGTCCAGAGGAAAGTGGATTTGGCAGTTTTAGTAGGCAACCCGTATAAAACTAGAAAGGTGCAGATGTCCTCCAGGTGAGTCTGCAACGACCACTGCTGCGATGTGTGATTGAATCAATACGACCACAGTTGGCTAACTCCTCGTCTTTACACATGTATTTCAAACTCAAAAAACAAGCAGCAATGTATGCATGCAATCGACTCGAAGTCATCGTATGAAAGACGTCTTACGATCTTGCAAAGAAACCTGAATTGAACTCCTCAAGCTGTCTGCCCACGTAGCAGCTGTTTAGTTGCGCAGAATAGTGTACAGGTAGTTGTGTTAGCCGTGAGCCAAACACAACGTCTTAAACAATCAAAGTGAGCTGTTAGGTATGCAGCAGTGTCTGAACTGGTGGTACCGTTAGCCGTTAGCCAAACACACCGGGTGTCGGTTAAGGGCAGTAAGTCAGGAGTCAGCAGGCAATCAATGGCTGAATAAAACAGGTAGTTAAAGGTGTTTGAAGAAAGCGTGAGTCACCACAACAACCACAAGAGATCCTTTAGCATGCAGCCATAACTGGGAACCCAAAATATTATGCAGTTTGCTGCAGCAGAATGCGAGATTTTCTAAAGCTGTTTCACATCTTCTGAAAACTTCTCTCTCCAGACTCCGGGCGGTTAGGGTGAAATTAAACAGATGTGGACGTTTACACGCTTGAGAGGAAGTCTTTAGGTCATGCCGTCCTCCACTGCAAACAAGGATCAAATGTTCCAGACTCCAGAGTGAGGTTTAATCAGTTTACATTTTCATGCAGTTTCTTTATCAATAATATCAGATCAAGTGATACGTTTTATAATATGATGGTCTGTGAAAATCAAAAAAGAAGAAGCTGCAGCAGGAATTTGAGACTTCATGTTCTGCCTTGTCTCAGCAGTGTCTCTGCCTCTAACGACTCATCAGGGGGGGGGGGGGCATGTTTTATTTTTCGCATCGCGCTGCATGTGGTGCTGATGCTGCGCGCGCGCCTGAGCCATAGAAAAAACAGCCGCTCTGGAGGCTGAAGACCAATCAGACTCCACCATCCTCTCTCTCTCTCTCTCTCTCTCTCTCTCTCTCTTTCTCTCTCTCTCTCTCTCTCTCTCTCTCTCTCTCGCAAAGCACCCGGCGCACTTGTTCAATCACAGTCTCCCTCACACTCTTCCTCCCTCCTTTTGCCTCCGACAGGAAGATGGTACCGTGCACAGTGCGTCCTGCACGCGAACCAAAGGACTTTTGAACTCATCATGCCGGGTTACGCGAGGTTCCTGCTCGTGCTGCTGTGTCTGATCCTGCTCGCGGAGTGCCGGAGACACAAAAGTAGGAGAAAGCGGTGGTCCGGGCCGGCGGAGACCCACAAGCCCGGCACGTAAGTACCGATAACGAAGCCTTTTTTTATTTGTTGTTGATTGAACTCTGACCTTTCGGAGATCATCATAGTGTAAATATCCTGCAGGAGAGCGAGGGTCATCACTTTTATCAGCCGCACATTTACGCGCAACTCTGCGCAACAGACCAATTAACACTTCTTTGAGTTTGACAGCGAACAGTTTGCTGATTTCCAAGAAGGTCCAGAACATTAGCATGCAATCTGCACATGGCCAAAACCTTTTTTTCCTTTCAATCTAAAGTCACGTTGTGGCTAAAAGGACCCTTCACATTTATTTTGTGGAAACCAAAAAAAACAAACACTGCAGACCCCGCTTGTCCTTCCTGTCAAAACTTCTGTTTACAGCAAATGAAATCCTTCCCTCGACCTGCCGTATTTTCTTCATTATCTTTATTCGGATTGAATACTTGAGGGTGACAGGAGAGGCTGAGTGGTTGTATTCTAACTGTCACACTGCTGTCAGAAGGATCAGACATCCCTCAGCAGCAGCTGTAGCTTTGTCCTCATGTAATGTGCATCAATTTATTGTACAAAACATGGCTTTAATGTCTTCCCCCGCATATTAGTGCTGCAAATTTCCAATTAATGAATTAATCTTCCTATATTTTCTCCTGTCATAGTTTTGTCTACATTTTCGGTCTTTTGTCTTTAAGTTGAGCTCTTTCAAATTGGATGTTTGTGTCCAACCAATAAAACCCAAAGATATTTAATTTACTATCATAGAAGACTCAGAAAAAAACAGCAAATGTTCATTTTTGAGAAGCTAAAACCCCCAAAAATGTTGGGCTTTTTGCTTGGAAAATGATTAAAAGTGCTTATTACGGCATTTAAAGCATATCTATTTATTTTCTCAATTTATTTAATCAATGATCATAAAAGGATACTAAGAAGATAATAAGATCTTACTAACAAAGGCTGATATCTTCCTCTTTGCCAAAGATCCCCATTAAAAACACATCAATGAGGCTCACTTCACTGTCACTCACTCAATTTGACTCAATCCCACACACACACCGTCCTCACTAGAGCGCCAAAAGTGGATTCATCCACCGCTGAAAATAGTCCCCCGACAAATGCACCACTTCCTTACTGTTTGATAAAAATAACTACAGTGACGAAACTCTAATGGCACCGCTCTCCTCTCAGCCCTCTGTCCAAGAAGGCGTCGGATGGAACCAAGTCCCGAAAGGTGAAGACCACCCACCTTCTGCGCATAGACGACCACGACTTCACCATGAGGCCCGCCTTCGCAGGTGAGCTCTGTGAGCTTTAGGGGACTTTGCCGCTGCGATCATGTCGGTGGCAATGTGAGAATTATTCGCTGTTGTTTCTTTAATTAAAGAAGAGCAACAGGAGAGTAGGGTTCACCTTTTTGTTGTAGCTGAGTGTGAAGCAGGCGGTAACCTCCGGTTCTGCCGAGTGAAGCCGATGCGGAAGTGTCTTAAAACTTGCATTCTCTCTAATGTCCACCAGGGGGCGACTCTTCTGGTTGTATAGAAGTCTATGAGAAAATGACTCTACTTCTCTCTTGATTTATTACCTCAGTAAACATTGTAAACATGAGTTTATGGTCTCAATCTCTAGTTTCAAGTCTTCTTCAATACAGCATGATGTTCATTTAGTAAGTTATGGTCCATTTAGAGTCAAACGGACCATAAAGCAGAGTATGCTTTAGGGCGGGGCTTACTGTGATTGACAGGTCGCTAGCAGAGACGTATACGACATCTCTACGTCACTCATCCGCAGTCCAAATGTGGTCACTTCTGTTTACTGGTTACAAAAAACAAGATGGCGTTGGTCGTAATCCAAGATGGCGACGGCAAAATCGCCGAACTCAAGGCTTCATAATGACAGTCCACAAACCAATGAGTGACGTCACGACGACTACGTCCACTTTTTATAAACAATCTGTGGTGTGAAGTGAATGTTGATGCCGCGCTGAGTTGGGAGAGAGCAGGTTTATTTTTTCCTGCACTTCATCTCTTCCGTTCAGCTCACAAACCTAAAGAGCACAGAAATAGACGACATGTGGAGCCCCAAGATAGAGGAAACAAAGAAAGCAGGATCTACTGCACTGTAAATACATTCTGACACGGAGCTGAGCAGATGTCCTCCTCTAGAGAAACCTCTTCCCTCTGAGGCCATTAATTGTCACCTCTGGTTGTTTGTATCTTCCACTTAAATGTACTCAAGTAAAAGTACTGTTACTGTACGAGCCATGTTTTTGATTTGTGCTTAAGTGTTGCATGCCTCCAAGGACTAGATGGTGTTTTGGTCAACGTATCCTCATACAGCGATACGTTACTCCCTTATTTTTTGTGCGTTGTTACATGAATACGGTCTTTTCAAAATATACTTCGCAGCAAAGTATTAGTAACATCACATCTAAACAATTCAGATAAATTTGCAGCCAGTAGCGGCTAAAGAGAAGGACTTCTAATCGCTAAAGTTACCAATACTCAAGTAGAAGTAAAATTAGGCATCAAAATAGCTACTTGAGAAATTATATTTACTGAAAAAATCACTTGAGTAACGAATAATTTATGAAATAATGAAGTGGAATTGTTTCAAACACACTTAAAGGATCCGCAGGAACCTTTTTGACAGAGACAGGACGAGTAGAGTAGTACCCAGGCAGCAACCTCCGGTTCTGACAAGGCCAATGCAGAAGTGTCTTGCATTCCCTCTAATGGCCACCAGGGGGCGACTCCTTTGGCTGCAAAAAGAAGTCAGATTGTATGGAAGTTACAAGTGCAATGGATAGAGCTAATGGAGGAAAAGTAATGATTTTTCTCTATATTTACTCAAGTAAGAGTGAAGTAAGCTTGCTACATTAGAACTACAGTGACAAGTACAATTTACTCAAAAGAGTTACTTGAGTACCTGTGTAGTAACTGTAACTCAGTCATACGCCAAAAGTCGACGTCGGCTCTGTGTGCGTCCTCGAAAACGACGCTGCTGCTAAGATTTGGGGGAGGCAATTAAAAATAAGAAGCTTATTTGTTGAACCAAAGCGGCCTATTCTCTGGTATTTAGCATGTTTCAGCACAGGAAGAGGTGGCGAGCTAAATGAAACGTCCCACAGTGAATTTCATGCTCCTCTGGGACTCCAGTCGCGGCCACAGATGGGAGCGAGGAACACTTTGTTGTTTTTTTGCCCTGCGTCTCAAAGCTTTTGTTTGCCGACGCAGGCAGCTTCTTCTGCAGCAGAAGAAGAAGAAGAATGGGATTGTTTTATTCAAACATCATCAAAAGCTGACTGGTGTGAGCGCCCAGTGAGACTGCCATGTGGTTCCCTTCTGGCTCCAGAAGGAGCGACTGCAGTGTTACTAATGAAAGCCTCTTACACGGCGGCGCCTTCCGGTTATAGAGAGCGACGCCGCTTCCTGCCAACGTGGGGTGTCAGCGTCAGTTCATTGTCCAAAAAGTGCACTATAAACCACTTTGTTGTGAAGATATTGAATGGAGAAATGTTAATTGTTTGGCTAAGATTCTTCCACAATGACTGCGAGAGCGACTGTCGGTGATGTTTATGTTATCAATGGTGTGCAGGTGGAGCAACAAATCTTGATAAGGTGTCTGTCATCCGATTTAAAAGCACCTGAAGTGATCTAATTGGACGGGTTCTGACTGTGGAAGCTGAAGGGAGGAATATTTGTCATCGCATCAAGTTGTGATTTATTGTTTACATCTATTTATGGAGCTCCTCCTTTCCCGTCTGCCTCGGGTTTTAAAGGAAAACATCTGATGAGGTGGATGGATCCGTCACGCGTTAGTCACATTTGCATTAAAGAAGCAGCGTGTTTTCCCCTCATTTCACCCCCACTGCATTCTGAAGGACCCGACACCAAATGCATCCTTTCACTTGAATTTCTTTCGAGCCGCTGCAGCATATAGTGTCTAATGCTGTCTAATCCAGCCAGGATAAACCAACAGTGGATTTACAGTTGCTAATCCATGAAAAGAGGAGCAGTCCAGCATCATTAATGGGAATGGATAAGTTGTTTTTTCTCCCTCTATTCTGGACACACGTGTTGAAATTACGCGAGGACAATTCAGCCTGCGTTATTCAACAAATGACATAAAGTGTAGCTGTGATTGGAGATATTTTCCTTTCTGTCAAAGCTTTTATAAGATTAATTTATATTTCAGGATCAGCTGTGTTGTGTGTGATGAGGATGATTGACAGGTTTATATATATCCGGTAAACCTTAAAGGAAAAGAGGGGAAATAACAAATTCTTTCTATATAAACCTGAGCCAGCCCTAACTATAAACCTGAGCCAGCCCTAACTATACACCTGAGCCAGCCCTAACTATACACCTGAACCAGCCCTAACTATACACCTGAGCCAGCCCTAACTATACACCTGAACCAGCCCTAACTATAAACCTGAGCCAGCCCTAAATATAAACCTGAGCCAGCCCTAACTATAAACCTGAGCCAGCCCTAAATATAAACCTGAGCCAGCCCTAACTATACACCTGAGCCAGCCCTAACTATAAACCTGAGCCAGCCCTAACTATACACCTGAGCCAGCCCTAACTATACACCTGAGCCAGCCCTAACTATACACCTGAGCCAGCCCTAACTATAAACCTGAGCCAGCCCTAACTATAAACCTGAGCCAGCCCTAACTATACACCTGAGCCAGCCCTAACTATAAACCTGAGCCAGCCCTAAGTCTTAAACTTATTCTTAAAGGTGAGTATGTCTGAAACTGGAAGCTGGTTCCACAGAAGAGGATCTTGATAACTGAAGGCTCCGGCTCCCATCCCACTTTTTGAGACTCTAGGAACCACAAGTAACCCAGAATTTAGGGAGCGCAGCTCTCTAGTGGGGTAATAAGGTACTATAACATAACATAACATAACATGACTGACTAATGAATCACGTGACTAGCGAGTTCATATAATTATATAAATTGAATTAGATGCACAGACATTTTCTCGCTTCCTGTAGTGGAATCTATCCATTCAGATAGTTTTGGTTTTATGTGTTCAGGTGCAGAGGGAAAATGTCTCAGAGATGTCTGAGCCCTAAATATTGATATCGATCTTGTAATATCACGAACCGAAACACACTGAATACTGAACTATTTCTTTAAAGGCTGCAGCAGTTTTTCAAATAATATTTTAGGGTATTTGATGCTTTTATTAGATAGTGGATAGTGTAGACATGACAGGAAATTAGGCAATAAAGGTTCCCGACCAGATGCAAACTGTGGTAGCAGAAGTCTCAAAGATGGATATCTTTAAACCTGGACACACAAAACCAAAACTACAGTATCCTGCATGGCTGCTCTGAAACCCTGGACCTCACGGGCAAGTTGGTTTGTAGTGATTTGACTAATTTGTTAGAGAGTACTATATGTGCCACTAAATCAGTCTTAATAAAAATGAAAAGGGCCTTCAGGCTCTGTCTAGATGGACCCTAGATGAGATATTCTGTATAAATTGTTGATCAAATTACCACAAATTGATTTCACACACTTCAAACTTCTAGCGAAGCAGTACTATCTGGGGTAATTTATGATGTATTATCGGAAAATTATGACGAAGCTGCCAAGTGTCTTCTGGTGTGCACGGTACATAATGAGCACTTGAAGGAACGAGGCCATCGGGGGGTCCACAGCTCATTTTCTCCTCAGGCGTCTAATGGATGAATCCAGCCCTGCTTGGGGGAACTGGCCCTTTATTTCTTTATTTTTTTTTTGCTGTATGCCGGCTCAGAAAGTTTCATTAGTTTAGTAGAAAGTAGAAAAACAGGATGAAAAACTCAGGAAACTGCCTTCACAAGGGAAATATTCCTCTATAGCCTAATTTAATATGTCTTTAATATGCCTGAACATCTGCTGGTACACATCAAAATAATAGTCCCTCCCTAACATGTAAATCCTGTATTTTCTCAAATGAATGTTCATTATGTAGCCTACAAGTGTAACTTTCTTAATTTCACCCACAGGGATGAACGAAAGTCTAAACACACGCAGTGACTCAAATAATTAGCCTGATGAAAAATGCAGTAGCTGGATAAATCCCCCACATGTAGCTAATAAAGTTCAGGTCCCGGTGTAAATGCATATAATTTGTGTGCTTTTGTTGTCGCCTTGACGATAATTCCATTATAAATAGTACGACGTGGTGTTAAATGATGCCGTTGGGGTTTAGCCGAGCTCTCGGGAAAGCAGCACCGTGAAACTATCAGTACGGCTCTTCTGCATGCTGCGTGCTCCCATGAACAGGCTGCTTTTAGCATTTTAACTTTGACTTATAGTGTTTGCTCCTCTGTGATGTTGATGCTCGGTGTTGTGGTGTTCATGCTTTGTGGGGGAAAACACTGGCTGGCAACACTCTCGCTTCATGCCCCATTTGAGAACAGGCCACACTGGACGTGCTACCGAGGGCTACGAGGGCCAGCAAGGAATTATGATGCGGAGCATCTCTGTGACGCATTCGTGGGTCTCATCTGATGATCGTTGACGTGGAATAATTCGCTGATGCTGTCAGCTGAAAATAGCAAACGGAAATCTTCTGGCAAAACCACACACAGGACATTTCATGTGTGTGAACACACACACCTCCGTTTTTCAGCCTCGATCTGAAGCCAACATTTTGAACATTGTTGCACAGAAAACCGACTCTCTAATTTAGGGAACATTCACAGCTACGTCCCTCCTCTGGGCAGAGGTTTGTTGTGTCCTTGCGGTGCTGTTCATCTCCGATTGGTTTCTGGCATGTGGCCTCTTGTGATCCAGCTGCAGGGAGGGCTGGAAGCATTGCTGTTCCAGTGTCTGGTGTTGCGTCAACAGGAGCTCAAGCCTTGCTTGAATCTGGCTCGTGATATGCGACATATGGTGTGAGTACGAGTAGGGAGGACACTCTGCCGACAGCTGGAACTGGGCACGAGTTGACGTCCCCTCTTCCAGGTAGCAGCTTTGCTGGGCCACCAGTTGCGTAACGCTGGCACCCTCGCTTGCTGCTCAGATTAATACTACAGCCGTCAATGTGCCTTTAATACCCTCATGACACAAGGGTGTGGGAATCTGTGATAAGGATACTCTTCCATATAACTGTACATCCCAAACCCCTCTGTTGATATGCTCCAGCTGAGGCCGTGTGCAATTGTGTTTCAGCTGGTTTCAACTTTTCTTTTCAGCACTCCAATGACAGCGTCAACCAATCACATGTTATTGTTTCACCCCGTTTCGTTCCATCGAAAGCAAATGCCGTTAGCCGGTTCCCAGTGCTATTTAACGACATAACTCAGGAGCTATATTTCTCCTCAGATCTACCTGGCTCTGATAAATTAAAGATGTAACTTCAAAACAAACTGAGATAGACGAGGGGCCTGACATATTCTAATCTATGTGCATCTGTTTGATATGTATCTGCAGGTCCGGCTGTCCCCGTTGGAGTGGATGTTCAGGTGGAGAGCTTGGACAGCATATCGGAGGTAGACATGGTAAGTGGCTTAAATGTGTAAAATACCTTTTAAAGATCCTCCCAATGATGATGAACCAGGATTGTTGTGGGTTGAGCACCTTAGGAGCCTCCCAATGTTTTTTGATTGGACTCATAAGATCAGAGCCTGAGTACAGTTCACAGTAATCCGTTGTCCTTTATCAGATATCTGTGTTCGGCTTTCTGCGCTTTGAACTGATGAATGCAACCTTTTAGTTATAGTCATTTAGCTGTTGTTTTCAGTTGGATTATCAGAATCAGATTATGAAAGCTCAATGGTAGGAATTGTTTATTTTGCCGAGTAATGTAATTAAATCAACCTTCTGTTCTGGAACCAAAAATTGGATCCAAAACCGTCGTCCTGATGTTGTGTAAGCTCCGGTTTGCAAGGACGACCAAGGATTACATTTAATTTAGATCCCAGTGTGTATTTAATTGTTTTGGAGCGGAGAGGGGGGGGGGGGGTATGAATGATTCCGGACGACGGGCTGCTCTTAATGACATTATGTCATATCACAAAGCTGCAGGATGCGGTTACACAGGAAACCATCTTTTGCTGGTTCATTTAGAGGTTAACGTGATTTTTAAAAATGTATCATTGTACATTTCTCATGAAAAGACCTAAACCAACGATGTGTCAGTCTGTTTATCCCTACCCTGCCTGTGGCTCTCAGCTCCAAGCCCATTGCTTCATATCTAAAACATTTCATAAAACAGCTGGCCATTGTACTTTTTAGCTAACATTACCAAAACAGGAGAAAGGGGTAGAGGCGTCGCAGTGGTGGAAAGAGTCAAACTAACTCAATAGTATCAATCTGCGAAACTTCAAGTTACGATATCGCTGCACTAAAATGATTAACTTCTCCATATATATACCGTAGACTGACATTTACGTAAGAAAGAAAAGATACCTGCCACCAAAACGTACTATTTTGATCTCGGGACGCAGCCATCCCGGCCTGAATAGGCGTTCACTTGGGAACGCCTTCCACACGCTCTACATTGGACAAAATAGATCTGTCAAAATAGATGGGGCATGTGAAACGCCCCCTTCACGTAGAGAGTGCAGTGATCGAGCAAAGGGTGCATTTTGTTGCTAATGAATTCAACTGTTCAAGTATTTCAGTTATATAAATATTCAAGGATACGTTAAGATCACAGCACTTGAAACCTCGTAAACTTACTACACATCACAGTTGTTACTCGCTGGACAGATTCAGACAGGCCCCTGAACTCGTCGTCTTACGCAACATCAAAGGTACTTTTATGGTGGGTGCCAAGAGTACAATGTGTCGCTGCTGCCATTATTCCAAACTGATCTGGTCTTATGTAATGCCATGAGGAGAGTGGTATAGAGGATGATCTGTGCAGCCAGGGGGGGGGAGTAGTGCAGGAGTGCCTGCATAGCAACAGAGGTTGGAGGCGAGAAGACAAAGGTAATCTAGGACCAATGGAGGCTGTGGATTGAGGTTAGTTAACATATGTTCAGCACCTCTCTTGACCATGTATGTTTAGTCTTAAGCAATCCATATAATGCAGCAGCAACGGGTCGCAGCTCTGTAATCTCAGAGGAATTCAATAAACCCAGAGGCTGTTTTCTGTTTCTGTCTCCCCTCCCCCCCACCCGCCCGCCCCCTCAGGACTTCACCATGACCCTGTATCTGAGGCACTACTGGAAGGACGAAAGGCTGGCCTTCCCGAGCTCCACCAACAAGAGCATGACCTTTGACGGGCGCCTGGTGAAGAAGATCTGGGTGCCCGACGTGTTCTTCGTCCACTCCAAGAGGTCTTTCATCCATGACACCACCACTGACAACATCATGCTGCGGGTGTTTCCCGACGGTCACGTCCTGTACAGCCTGAGGTGAGGACACACACACTGATATCTGCCATGTTGGGGCTTTTTCTCCCACCAACCAAATGTGACATGGCAGGCCTTGTTGCAGCATGCACAGAGCTGGTGATGTTTACGCTCTGCTGTCTCCTCCCCCCCCCCCCACAGGGTTACAGTTACTGCTGCGTGCAACATGGATTTCAGTCGTTTCCCTTTGGACTCGCAGACGTGCACGCTGGAGCTGGAGAGCTGTAAGTACTCCACTCTATTGCTGAGAACATAGACTGTATATAAGAAGTGGACGTAGTCATCGTGACATAACTTGAGTTTGGCATTTTGGCCGGCAAATTCCTGGCAACTTCTCTGGTTGTATAGAAGTCTATGAGAAAATGACTCTACTTCTCTCTTGATTTAGTACCTCAGTAAACATTGTAAACATGAGTTTATGGTCTCAATCTCTAGTTTCAAGTCTTCTTCAATACAGCATGATGTTCATTTAGTAAATTATGGTCCATTTAGAGTCAAACAGACCATAAAGCAGGGGATGCTTTAGGGCGGGGCTACATTTTTATCGTCTACGTTGTCTCTACGTCACTCCTCCACAGTCCAAATATGGTCACTTCTGTTCACTGGTTGCAAAAAACCAGAAGGCGACGGCCAAAAAGTGCATTGGTACAAGACATGATTAAAATAAATGATGTGAAAATGTACAATAGAATATGAGTATTGTTTTGATGCCTTTGGTTACAGGAAATCCTCACATACCTAAGCCTGTATCCGTCCTACTACTGCAGCTGGTACTGAACTCTATTCTTGCGTTCATGCGTTCTGTCCTTCAGATGCGTACACAGACGAAGACCTGATGCTGTATTGGAAAAGCGGCGACGAGTCCCTGAGCACCGACGACAGGATTTCTCTGTCTCAGTTCCTCATCCAGAAGTTCCACACTAGCTCCAGACTGGCTTTCTACAGCAGCACAGGTAGACAGACGGGCAAAACAACGCCGGGTTTACATAGAACTTTTTCTAAAAGGCTGATATACCCGATGGTAAAAAAAATGGCTCCTATAGGAGCTCTAAAGACTTCATGCTCAGTGTGGCAATTAGTATTTTCACTAAGTTGTTGTTATGAACCGACACGGAAAGCACCTTGATGACTAATCCTGAGGCCCTGTATTGTCGAGGGGCTACGTGTCAAAATCTACTTTTAATACCTTAAATATTTCAGTTGTAATTATGCTTACATGGTACATATTCTCAAACAAATTCATGTTTAATCAACGTATAACCAAGTTGGAGAACACTAGGGGACCTCTCTGCCGACGGGTTAATCAGACCCTGATATTAAAGAGTCTGAAGTAATTGTGTTGGCTGAGTGGAACCTCAAAGAGGCAACACTTTAAATTAACATTACATTCTTTAATATCACCTGCTCTCTTCTGCACTCTGTCAGTTGCAGGGAATGCTTATTTTTCATTGCACTGTGCAAGAATATTTAATTTCTATATAATAGTATAATGTTTTTTCTCAATGTTCCTATCGCGTTGCAAACTTTTCTAAAGGACAGTTCTTTGCAAGGAATGAAATAGTAACATATATTAATTATATTAATAAATATATAAAAAGCTGAAAGCTGCTACTGAGTGGAGCTTTCAGTAAAAGCTCGGAAAATAATTGTTTGGTTTTGCCCAATGAGGTTTTGCTCACCCCGGTGAGATTAGCACTGGATCCAGAGAAAAGCTGTTCCTCTGAGAAATGTTTTTGAATCAGAAACTCAGAAACTAGAACACTAATGTGAAAAAAAACCACCTTTTGGGCTATTTCAACATTTCCCTCACGTTGTTATTTGCTACCTTACTCTGCTCTGCTGTCATAAATGTTGTTATCCAATGCAATTATCTCTTTACTATTCAGATGTTGTTTTCTGTTTTATCGGCCCATCCAGATTTCTATCACCCCTTTGCAGATCAGTTCATTCCACCTGGCTCTGTGTTTATTGTGGTATCATTTCTGTTTTACCTCTGAAACATTCTCGTTATTCTGCTTCTTCCCTGTCTCCAGGCTGGTACAACCGTCTGTACATCAACTTCACTCTGCGGCGTCACATCTTCTTTTTCCTGCTGCAGACCTACTTCCCCGCCACTCTGATGGTCATGCTGTCCTGGGTGTCCTTCTGGATCGACCGCAGGGCCGTCCCTGCCAGAGTCTCATTAGGTAACACAATGACCATCCTGCCTGTTCACATTTAATGTGCGTCCAGAACTACATGACAAGTGACCCGAGAGCACGACCCAGTTAGCATAGCAGAACCCCGAGAGGTGGTCCAATGAAAGAGAAGTAAGAGAAGAAATGTTCTCTTTCCGAGATCAGAAGATCGATATATATCTTACGTCCACATTGAGTACGGTGTCAGGGGGTGGTTAGCCTAGCTTAGCATAGCATCTACCAACAGTGCCAAAGCTAATTGACACGCTAGACATGTTTACATCAACACATTTTTATGGGCATTTAGAACTATCACATTAGAAAATCTGTATGGGAACGTCACAATTCGATACATTTCAGGTGAATCTTGCCTTTCTCATAAAGGAGTTGATGCATTTTGCTAAATATATTATCAAAACCTTTGCCAAATACGTTGTAAACATTTAACTCGTATGACTGATCTGCTGTTTCATGAAACATGGACAATACCAGCTGACATGAATGAACACTGAAATGAACATTTGTGAAGAGACCCTCTACAGACTTGCGTAGCTTATAGCGCCGACTGCTGACGGAACTACGCCGTAGCCACGTTTATTCACTCCAAACCAGTTTGCAGTTGACAATTGAATTGCAACACAGCTGTTGACTTTTGCTTGTTTACAGCCTCAATGTTGGCAACTTAATGACTTTCTTGCTAGCTTTAAGGACTTTCAAAACCCCTTTTAGTGTCTATTTTTTGTTAAAGCACCGAGCGACAAATTTATTCGGTGGACCTTAACTCCTCAGCCTTGAAGAAAGTCTCCAATTATTGTGAGTGAATGTTCTCTCATGTGTCTGTGGCGCTCTAGACTTATGCTTATGGACTTAGATATTTCCACTGGAACCCTGAAGTCGGGAGAACCTCACCAACCCTGACCCAAACTGTCTTGTTTGTGTCTCATTAGTCGTAAACACAAAGCTGTCCAACTTCCATCTGTGGGCATGTTGCTGCGTGTTTGTAATGCGCAAAATACAGCGTAACGGTTTGTTATCAACTGGTTTCTTTTCCGACTTGTTGTGCATCATGTCACATCATCCCCATTGTTTGTCTGGGGACCACCTTCTCCTTTTCTTTTTCTTTTTAACAGTTTCAGTTTCCCCCAGTTTCTCGTCTCTGCCCTCCAAGTTCCAGAGGTTGATGTCTGTTCTGGACCGACGGAGACAAACATGGACATGAATCCTCTTCATATTTCACACAAGGTTGTTGGTTCTCTGTGCTTCAGGTATAACCACGGTGCTCACCATGTCCACCATCATCACTGGAGTCAACGCCTCCATGCCCAGGGTGTCCTACATCAAAGCTGTGGACATTTACCTCTGGGTCAGTTTCGTCTTTGTCTTCCTCTCCGTGCTCGAGTACGCTGCCGTCAACTACCTGACGACGGTGAGGGACGGTAAAGATCGCAAGCTCAGAGAAAAAGCCAGGCAACAGGTACCATTTTTTTAGAAACGACGTATGTCTCCCAAACGGTGCTTTCAACTTCTTATTCAATCCTGATTCCTTTTGCTCTCTTTTGCTCAGTCGCAGACACTCCCCTGCAGCTGCGGCATGTCCCACGCCAGGACCATGATGCTGGACGGCACGTACAGCGAGGCGGACGCCAACAGCCTGGCGGGGTACACGCGGGGCTCCATTGCGCCCGATGATTCGTCGGAAAAACAAGAGCGGATGGTGGTGCATCTCTCCCTGGACAAAGAGCCCACGGGGACCAAGAAGAAGGGCATCCGCGGATTCCGGATCATCCAGAACACACACGCCATCGACACCTCTTCTCGCATGATCTTCCCCGGCGCCTACATCCTGTTCAACCTGGTCTACTGGTGTGTGTACTGCTGAGCGTGTGCATTTGAGCTGAAACTCAACAGTGAAGGACGAAAACTGCGAAATCTTTTTGTTTACCTTTGAAGAGAGAGATACAGCTGTTTCTATTCTGCATGTTCAAGTGGAGCAACGGGTTTCGACAGGATGGCAAAAGTAAATCGGAGGCTTCTGGGTGTGAATATCTCAAAACTCTGGCCCACATGGCATCGCTGGACTGGACCACTTAGACAGCTTCTCCTGCTCCACATGATTATATCACGAGCTCATTCTTACCCTCAACCAGTGTGCGAAATACGTACGCAATATCCAAGATTTAATGGTTGCACGCGCATCAATCAGTAATCAGCTGATATCGTTAACAATAAAACCACTCGCACAACTCCACAGCCACGCCCTGCAACAGAGTACGCACGCTCGCCTCTCTCTCTCTAACCCGGCACTCGGACCTCGGCTTCTTCTTGTTGCCGTCTTGGTATCCGAGAAGAGGAGAGACAACGTCTTGTCACGAAAGGCACTAGATCAAATTTGTCCAATGGGGGTCCGTTTAGGTCCACAAACGGACGTGAAGACAGGCTCGCTTAATGAAAACTGCTGGGCATTAGTAGTAAGCTTTTATAAGACATTTAAGAGACAATTACAGGAAACAAATAATTGTCTTATGATTTTAGAGACGCCCCCCCCCCCCCCTCCCTCCCCTGAAATTTAGCAATTGAGGCTTTCAGGGGGTCTCAAGAGTCAATCAAGGGGTCTCCGACCACCTCGTATTTCGCACACTGCCCTCAATCATACTCCCAACAACATCGTGGGGCTGTTTAATTCCATTTGTACAGAAATAAAAAACAGACAAAAATTGTTAATATTAATATGACAAACCCCAAAACAGAGGTGACAGCCTACCAATGTTTTAAAGCTTTTGTAGTCAATCTTTGTCTGCAGCTCATTTCAATATATCATTTTGGTGTTAACTTCAGCATTAAAGACCCAAACGCACTGAGAGCGATAAACGCCGTGCGTCCAATTGATGCTCCCATGATGCACTGCATCAGATTTGAAATGCCAACACACAGAACCAGCAGTTTTGTAGGAAAATGTTGCTATTTAGGTGAAATTTTTGTATATTACAGATAGCCCTTAACATTCATTATTGATATGATGTAAATTAAAGTTTAGCTTATTCATAATGTGAAATTGGTGTCATGCAATCCATAGATGGAAGAAGTATCCTGCAGAGAGAACATCATTTACATAAAGTAGTGACAGCTGATGTGACCTACAGCCGGCCAAGTTTGTCGTTTTAAGCAGTGAGAGCATCAGTAGTATTTTTATTAATTTCATGGAATATCATCCTGTGGGGAATAATTTGCTTTTGTCGCTGAAAAATCGAAACGAGCTCGGAGTAGAGACGTCAAAGCAGTTGGAAGCACGTCATTACACTTCTGGTGCATGTTCGGACCTGCAGTCCTTGGACCTGCAGTCCGAGCTCCGGCGGGAGGAGGAGAGCTCAGCTCCCGGCAGCAGCGTCTCCTCCTCCTCCTCCAGGAGCAGAGCTTCTCCTCTCTGGAAGCTAACACCGACACCATGCTGCTGGAGACCCAGGACGTATTGCTGGACCCGCTGAAGGGAAGGGAGGCACGGGAGAACCAAGACTGAGAGGGGCAGACTGTCGGACCCTGCTGCAGTAAAAGAGGTTTTCTAAAGGGACTCTGGTGCTCAGAGACACTACCACTTTTGTCCACAGGAAGCGCCAAAATCAACACTAAATGAAAGTTTAAGTTTAAGTCAAACCATGGATATTTCGTCACCAATTGTGTTGACAGCTGACAGTTGGCTATTTACACAACCAGCTGAAAATGAGCAACATTAATGTGGTTTTGGACAACACAAACAATATCAGTCAAATTTTACTCTCCGTTTTGGTCTCTATCCACTCCTGAGAAATATCAGTTTCATGGAGTGTCATGTGTCGGTGTCGTGACTATATTGAGTGGCAGAGCTTTCAGGTTGTCGAGAAAGATTTGCACATCTGTCCACCTGAAGTTGGACTGTTAGATCTGAGCCAGAGTCAACTTTTTGTGCAAACCAGCCCCCATCTAGACTTCCCTGAACATCTTCTCTGAAGCTCTCTTCCTTCAAGATCAAACTGTCAAAAATAATAAGAGCAGATAATTTGGCTGCTATTTCTTCTGTAACCTTTGGATCTGACTGAGTCACAGAAGAGTCCAGAGCAGATGGCTAATGAGGCAGTAAGTGTGCTAAATACCAGACCGTCTTCCCTTAACGGCACTCCTACCACAGTGACACATTTGCAATTAAAGTGACAGTAAATGCTTCTGCTGTGGACTACTGTTGGTATTTACCAGACTGAAACAACCCATAAAGCCAGGATTAAACAGAATGTTACTACTGTATGGGGTTTTAAAAGCACCACACACCACTGTTGCTGAGCAAAGTCTTCTATTTATTCATGTATTTACAGCTTGTTCATTCACTAAGTTTCTTTTGTTTGATATTTATTTATTTATTTTTAGTGCAGCGATAGATCTATGTGCCAATATACCTTGATGCATGCTGCAGAAGAGTGATGCTGTATCTTTCTAGATGTATATTTCTATGAAAGGACTTGAAAACACAGGAAGCTTTACTAGTGATGTAACCAACTTGAATCGCCTTAACTTTTTTTTTTATACACCAACATGGTTTAATGGCTGTATTTTTGTTTGTTTCTTTATTTATTTGTTTGCGTAAAATGAGTGAATGCATAGTTTATATTGTGGTTTTCTAATCAGAATTCCATCCAATTCAGCATTTAATCACGTGGGTATATAGTAAGATAGAAGCTGTGATGTGTGATTTCGTCCATCACAAGTGCTGCAGTTTGTTTACACAATACTGGTGCACAAGTCAGTGTTTCAAAAGCAGATTCTACCTGCAAAATTATCCACATTTTAAAGCAGTAGTTTGACATTTTGGGAAATGAGCTAGGAGAGAAAATTGATATAAATTATACATCAAACAGAAATGTAAGAAAGAAACCTGGTTAGAGGCAGTGAGTGAGTGCAACAGACCGATAGACTCCTTTTCTGTTTGTAAACATGACGTATTTTTCTGGGTGGTGCGTAGATGGAGGCAGAATAATTCTCTCAACACTTGGGAATGTTAATATTTACCAATAAGACCAGATAGTTAGCTTGTCCATCTCAAGAACTGGCTAGTTAGCAAGCTAGCTTGTCCATCTCAAGAGTTGGCTAGTTAGCTAGCTAGCTTGTCCATCTCAAGAGTTGGCTAGTTAGCTAGCTAACTTGGCTAAGCTAAACTATTAGCAACATTTGTATGCCAAGCTAGGCTAACCAACTTTTGGCTCTAGCTCCATACTTATTGCACAGATATGAGAGCAATATGGATCATCTTAACTTTCAGCAAAAACAGTGTTTCACAATATGTCAAACTACTTTAAAACCAAGGCTGTGACCTGCTTAGTAATCTTTTCAGTGACCAACAATGCGCTTTAGCTTCATGGCAGCAATCATTTGCCAAAACTAAATGTGAATTTTTTTTTTTTAATGTATTTTAAAGGTGCATATCATTTTGGAATGAAACTCTCATAACAGAAAGTCAGATGGCGTCTCAATGCAAAAAAACAAAACAAGAAAGAAGAAGCACGCTTGCAGATCCGTCAGCTTCCAAACCGACATCACTTCTACTTCATCTTCAGAAAAAAAATTTCAGAATGTAATTTCATAAATAAAGACTTTCACACATTCAAACGAGTCTTGATTTACAGCCTTTTGAAGATCCAACATATTCGACCGACAGAATTTAAGGATTTGAGGCCACAATGCTGTCAAGCTCCCCCACTCTGGTTTCTAATGACAGCAAGAAGCAGCTCTACTGAAACCATTCATAAAATCCAAGAATAATGTATCAGACACAATCTTCCTGCATGACGCACATCTGTCTCTAATCCAGATTTTAGAGTGCACTCTGGGCACATCTAATCCCTAAATAAACAAATCACGTCAGATTTGCCTATGCTACCACTATTTAAAAAATAAAAAAACAGCTGCAGCAAGGCAACTGATCCTGCGGTCTAGTCCTTGTTCATTAATGCATCTGCTGCTTTAAGGTAACTCAAGCGACTCATGTTCTAATGTGTCTGGCTGTGGTTTATACCCACCGGCAGATCCTCCGACGTCTGCTGTGTCTTGTAATATGTTGTGTCTGGGATGAATTAATAAACATTTACACACACATTTCTTTGAAATGAACTACCCCCCTAAAAAACGGAAACATGATATAAATAGTTTACAAATCCCTGCGTATGCAAAGCCGACGGCTTTGGGTAGTTTGGTTGGATTTGAACAGGAAGGAAAAGGATCAGATTTGAACTGAGCGTGACCCAGAATTAGGGGTTTTGGTCAACGTTTTTTCTTTAAATCATTGCTCAGTAGACATTCAAAATCATCTGCGTTACTGAGGTAATGTCACCCTCATTTACAGATTTAGTCAGGTAGAATGTTTTGGGACTGAGAATATCTGTTTCAGTCACCTTTACACATCTATGAGTACAAATCTAATACGAGTAATAACCAAAAACATTAAATATTTAGGGACAAATTGGATTTGTGTGTCATCTCCTCCACTGTTAATATAATGGAAGTTACCTCCTTCCTTGTACATCTGATCTATTTAATCAATTGTTCTCTGTATAATAAGGCCAAGTTGCCCAGTATTTGTGACGTGGATGTTGACGCTAATTAACATGCAAAAGTCATAAAAGGTCTAAGTACACAACTCATTTGGAGGAATAGGTTTAACGTTTTCAGAAATACACCTTTTTGCTTTGCGTCTGTGAATGAGGAGTTTGATATCGATGTCACGTCTGTGTGTTTTAAAGCTGCATTCATTGATTTTAATGGCCACTTCGGTGCAAACGGTCCTAGTTTGAGTGTGTACCAGCAGAGAATCTTAAACCTGCAGTGTTTGATATTTTGACCATGGAGGCAGCTCAACTAACTGAAAACCAACGAGACTAGAGATGGTAAGATACCCGATACCTGAACTCAGCCGACACAGAGTACCGAAAAACATGAGAAAAATAAACTGTATGTGTCTTACCATACAACCATTAGTTAAAGCTTAACACATGGTGAATATATATATTTAATACGTGAACAGGTAGTTCTCTCTGATGGGTCAGAGGAGTGAACTCCCTCTGAACCCTGTGCTGTTAGAGTGTAACGTGCTATGTGGTATTCTGCTGACATCTGCTGGTTTTACTGAGGTCTGGCTAAAATAGGACTTTAATTGGCTGTAACACACAGAATTACAAGCCTTCAAATTGTAACTAAACAATAGATTACAATATACAGTCTTAATTTAATTTTGTGAACTCAAAACCCTAGCGCAGGCTAGGGTGTTGTGGTGCAAGGTAATGAATAAAAACAGGCAAAAATCAAAGATTCACAAAAAAAGGTCAAGGTTTATTCTTCTTTAACCAACTCAAAAAGTCCAAAACTCCCCCAAAAAACCCGTTAACGGGGAGAAAAGAGGGAGAGACCTGTGGGAGAGCAACAGAGGAGGGATCCCTCTCCCAGGATGGACAGAAGTGCAATAGATGTCACGTCAACAGAATGAACAACATTACAGAGTTACAGTACATTCAATGCAGAACCACGGCAGGAGGCAAGACCAGGGTCCAGGTATCACCAGGATCCACGGGAACCTGCGAGGTGAGAAAGCACAGAGACTCACAATCTAACCCAATAAGCAAACATCTAGAATAATTAAACAATACTACTTATGAATCAAATAAATAGCTCGTAGAGACAACGTAAACTAAGCGAAACAACCATGGAGAGTCAGTAATGTCAGCATGTGTGAAACAAACGATACTAAACAGCAGCCGTGTCAGCCAAGGAAAAGCCGCCATCCCTGTTCTGGTGCCGAGTCTTTATAGCTGAACTCCCACCAGGCTCAGGTTTGGCCTGAGCTGACGATCAATACCCTGAAAGACGGAAAGAGACAGCAAACAGGACACAGACCCCGAGAGGCAGGGAGGGGTTGTCACAGATATTATAAAAATGTCATAGTATGAAAAGTGTTAGCAGTCAAAGTCTATTCTGAATCCAAAGTTACAGGTCAGATATGTTACTGGTTTACACGACAGGAGTTTGGTGAGAGTATCTTACCCCATCATCCTACATCGGACACACCGGAAGCCTGAAGTGAGCTCTGAGGCAGACTGGTGCAGACTTCCTGCCCCCAGGTAGCATTGAAGACTGGACGACCATCTTTACACTCTGCTGACGGCAGCCTGTGGCTTGCCCCACACAAAGACCAATAAGCCACACAGCGACTTATAACCATGCAGGACTCAAGAGCGCGACTGAGTCTTCCGCACAGTTCAAACGCTCACCGTCAGCATTGGCTCCGAGAAGCCAGCTACTACCTGGGGGCAGGAAGTCTGCACCAGTCTGCCTCAAGAGCTCACTTCAGGCTTCCGGTGTGTCCGATGTAGGATGCTGTGGTAAGATACTCGCACCAAACTCCTGTCGTGTAAACCAGTAGCATATCTGATGCAGTTCATCAAATATGTTGCGTCCTACCTCAGAGCCTCAGAGCTGTCCAGCTGTCCTCTGTGGTTGTCTGTGGAGTTGTTGTTTTTCCATTCTATAAACAATTTTTACAACTGTGTGATGATAAATACCGTGGCTCATTGGGTAGAGAGGGTTCCATCCTTGGCTGCTACATGTCCTGTGCTGATGTGTACCTGAGCAAGACACTAAACCCAGCCCACTGCGCTAAATATGCTAGAGATTGGTTAAATGCAGAGGTTACATTTCATATGTATATAATGACGACTACAATAAATGTTAATTAATTATATTTTTAAAATAAAGATGAACACATTTCCCTTTCTCTCCTGTAAGCTAAGCTCTTTTATATTCTACTAAGTAAATAATCAATGTGAACAATTTGATATTCAAGGAGGGATTTGGTAATCCTAAAATCAATATGGTGGCACCAAACATCCTGAGCCAAATTATGAAAAGTGTTAGCAGTCAAAGTCTATTCTGAATCCAAAGTTACAGGTCAGATATGCTACTGGTTTACACGACAGGAGTTTGGTGAGAGTATCTTACCCCATCATCCTACATCGGACACACTGGAAGCCTGAAGTGAGCTCTGAGGCAGACTGGTGCAGACTTCCTGCCCCCAGGTAGCATTGAAGACTGGACGACCATCTTTACACTCTGCTGACGGCAGCCTGTGGCTTGCCCCACACAAAGACCAATAAGCCACACAGCGACTTATAACCATGCAGGACTCAAGAGCGCGACTGAGTCTTCCGCACAGTTCAAACACTCACCGTCAGCATTGGCTCCGAGAAGCCAGCTACTACCTGGGGGCAGGAAGTCTGCACCAGTCTGCCTCAAGAGCTCACTTCAGGCTTCCGGTGTGTCTGATGTAGGATGCTGTGGTAAGATACTCGCACCAAACTCCTGTCGTGTAAACCAGTAGAATATCTGATGCAGTTCATCAAATATGTTGCGTCCTACCTCAGAGCCTCAGAGCTGTCCTCTGTGGTTGTCTGTGGAGTTGTTGTTTTTCCATTCTATAAACAATTTTTACAACTGTGTGATGATAAATACCGTGGCTCATTGGGTAGAGAGGGTTCCATCCTTGGCTGCTACATGTCCTGTGCTGATGTGTACCTGAGCAAGACACTAAACCCAGCCCACTGCTCTAAATATGCTAGAGATTGGTTAAATGCAGAGGTAAATAATCAATGTGAACAATTTGATATTCAAGGAGGGATTTGGTAATCCTAAAATCAATATGGTGGCACCAAACATCCTGAGTCAAATTATGAAAAGTGTTAGCAGTCAAAGTCTATTCTGAATCCAAAGTTACAGGTCAGATATGTTACTGGTTTACACGACAGGAGTTTGGTGAGAGTATCTTACCCCATCATCCTACATCGGACACACCGGAAGCCTGAAGTGAGCTCTGAGGCAGACTGGTGCAGACTTCCTGCCCCCAGGTAGCATTGAAGACTGGACGACCATCTTTACACTCTGCTGACGGCAGCCTGTGGCTTGCCCCACACAAAGACCAATAAGCCACACAGCGACTTATAACCATGCAGGACTCAAGAGCGCGACTGAGTCTTCCGCACAGTTCAAACGCTCACCGTCAGCATTGGCTCCGAGAAGCCAGCTACTACCTGGGGGCAGGAAGTCTGCACCAGTCTGCCTCAGAGCTCACTTCAGGCTTCCGGTGTGTCCGATGTAGGATGCTGTGGTAAGATACTCGCACCAAACTCCTGTCGTGTAAACCAGTAGAATATCTGATGCAGTTCATAAAATATGTTGCGTCCTACCTCAGAGCCTCAGAGCTGTCCAGCTGTCCTCTGTGGTTGTCTGTGGAGTTGTTGTTTTTCCATTCTATAAACAATTTTTACAACTGTGTGATGATAAATACCGTGGCTCATTGGGTAGAGAGGGTTCCATCCTTGGCTGCTACATGTCCTGTGCTGAAGTGTACCTGAGCAAGACACTAAACCCAGCCCACTGCTCTAAATATGCTAGAGATTGGTTAAATGCAGAGGTTACATTTCATATGTATATAATGACGACTACAATAAATGTTAATTTCATTATATTTTTTAAATAAAGATGTATACATTTCCCTTTCTCTCCTGTAAGCTAAGCTCTTTTATATTCTACTAAGTAAATAATCAATGTGAACAATTTGATATTCAAGGAGGGATTTGGTAATCCTAAAATCAATATGGTGGCACCAAACATCCTGAGTCAAATTATGAAAAGTGTTAGCAGTCAAAGTCTATTCTGAATCCAAAGTTAAAGGTCAGATATGCTACTGGTTTACACGACAGGAGTTTGGTGAGAGTATCTTACCCCATCATCCTACATCGGACACACCGGAAGCCTGAAGTGAGCTCTGAGGCAGACTGGTGCAGACTTCCTTCCCCCAGGTAGCATTGAAGACTGGACGACCATCTTTACACTCTGCTGACGGCAGCCTGTGGCTTGCCCCACACAAAGACCAATAAGCCACACAGCGACTTATAACCATGCAGGACTCAAGAGCGCGACTGAGTCTTCCGCACAGTTCAAACACTCACCGTCAGCATTGGCTCCGAGAAGCCAGCTACTACCTGGGGGCAGGAAGTCTGCACCAGTCTGCCTCAAGAGCTCACTTCAGGCTTCCGGTGTGTCCGATGTAGGATGCTGTGGTAAGATACTCGCACCAAACTCCTGTCGTGTAAACCAGTAGCATATCTGATGCAGTTCATCAAATATGTTGCGTCCTACCTCAGAGCCTCAGAGCTGTCCAGCTGTCCTCTGTGGAGTTGTTGAGGAAAATGACTTTCATCTGCACAAGCACCTAACATGACACGTCAACATTCTAATTTATGACACATGAATGTTCCATAGAACACATGATGACACATGAATGTTCCATAGAACATTCATGTGTCATCCAGCATTCCATTCTGTTCTCAAGGGCAGATCATGTCTCCTATCAATTCACTGTTTGCTAGTCCAGCGTTCACTATGTTTTCCATGTCACAGTTTTCACCAAACTCCACTCATTATGACCCATTAGCAGTAATGAAATAACACTGTATATTATAAAAACAATAACATGTTGTCTATTGCTTTGCAGGTTGCAGATATTTTAAATCATACATGCAACAAGTCACAACAAAAGGTTAAGCTGTTGCAAGTAACTCCACAAATGATCCTTTTAACAGTGTTAAGCTGTCTATGTTTGCAGATTCATATTCAAACCCTAATATATTGCATCCCGTGTACTGTGTGGTAACTATAGCCACACCCAAATCTCACCTGCACCTGGGTTTGGGAATTAGTCAGTTGATGGATTTAAGACCGTAAAACTGTTTTGAACTGAATCATTTGGTGGATAATAGTTATTGAGACAAATAATAATAATAATAATAATAATAAGTCTTTCTATCAATTCCTTTTTGTTTGTGTGGCACGTTTCACTGCTCTGATTGGAAGAAAAGATTACCCAATTTAAATGTTACTACTGTGACTTTATATACTATACCGTATATTCAACATGCTGTACTATGACGTTCACCATGTGATTAACTGTGCATATTGAGGGACGCTTGTGTTTTCTTCTGCCATTATGAAAGAAATCCCACGATACTTGCTACGGATGCAGAATGATCTTTTTTTTAATACAAAATATGTTTTCTGGCATAATCATACAGAGTGCATTATTCATATCCATATCTGTAAAACTAACCAACATGTATGAGTGGACAGTCACTACATCAAGCAGTAAACCTGCAACACAACTCTGAGCTTTCTTCATGCAACACGACAGAGTCCATCTCTAACGTCGGTACGTTTACTGGTAGACGAGCGCGGCAACACGTCGGCATTCTGGAAGCGATCGTATACATTCAGCTGTTCAGGGTCGACAAGGCAGAAACTTCATCTTTTTGTCTGTAAAAACTCAAGAAATAGTGAAAATTATGTTTAAAAAAAAAGGGGAAAAAAAGCAGCAAATCCTCACATTGAAGGAACTGCAATCAGACTTTCTGGTGTTTTTGCTCCAAAAACAAACCAAACAACAACAGAGACTTTTCTTTAGATCAACTAATTGATAAATCCTCTAATCGTTGCAGCTCTAGTGTCGTCTGTAGTAGAACTCCTCGGCCACAAACCAGAAGAATGAACAGATGCGTACAATTACAGAAAGCCAGTCTGCTGAAAAAACCTTCGGGGGTTATTTACAGTATTAGTTCAGTTACATTCTCATAAATAAGCAGTAGGTTGTTCCTCTGACAACATGCAGGTATCAACAAAAAGCTTATGTTACTGTAATTCCCTCCATCAACAACTACCATCCGATGACACCACTGTGCAGATCGTGTACTTTTACACATTTCTTCTCCTCATCGTGGTACACAAATCAATATTTAAGTACGGTTGGGCTGTAAAAACTGTATATATATACATATACACACACACACACACACACACACACACACACACACACACACAGTGGCTGCAGGATGCTCAGCCCTGGACAGAATGAATTCAGTAAGGCCGTCCAGAAACAGACTTTCATGAATCCAGAATCCACGTCTCGGCTGTTGAAAGATGGTGAAACCTCACATGGACTTTGTTATGCAGCCTGGCAGTGTGTGTGTGTGTGTTAGCAGTCGTCATGTCGGTTAGTCCTGAGCGTGCGCAGCTCGTCCTCCAGGTACGTGATCCGCTCCATCAGAGCGGCTCGGTCGGCCTGAGCCCTCCGGTCGGCCTGCCAGTGAGCCTCCTGCACCTTCCTCTCGTACCAGCGCTCCATCTGCGCCGACACCGCCTCGAAGAAGTACTGGGTCACCTCCTGAGCGTGCATGTTGTCCCTCTCCTGAGCAAAGGAGGGTTCACTGGGCTGGTCTCCGAAGACCTCCAGAGTCCGGACCCCTGTGGCCCCTCTGGACTTAGTCCTGGCCTGGGAGTGCTTTTTGTGGTGTTTCCCTCTGAGCCCGGCTTCAGTTCTGCCGCTGCAGCGGCGCTCCGTGGCCGGAGACAGACTGCTGGATCTGTAAGTCCTGCCCCCCCTCGCCGCGTACTCCCTGTCCATGTCCTGCAGGTCCTGGTTCTTCCTCTGGGTGTCAGCAGAGATCCCAGCAGGACGCTCCTTGGGCCGAACTACCTGGACAGACGACAGCGGGCTCTTGGCTGCTGCAGGAGAGGAGACCTCTGCATTATGAGCCTTATCCCCATCTGTTAAATGTTCAGAGGAGATCCAACGATTACACATTATAGTTACTCAGCAAATACTCTTTATTATTAGCCTGCAGTGACTCTGAATCATGAACAAGCGGTACAGAGGCAGTGATGTGTTTCTATCCCTTAACCCTCTGAACCTCAAGCAGCTTCTAAGAATGAACGTAATGTCTTTCACAGTATCTGGGGTCTCATTGATTCATTACAGGTACAACGATGCCTCTCACGTTACTTTGCACTTCTATATTCTCTCTGTCGTCAACAGTGAAACCAGCGGTGTTATTTGTGCTTGTACTAGTGTAGATAACTTTTAACACATTTGAATTATAACAGATATAAACCAACTCAAACCTCAAATCAAATCTCGCTTGATATTTCATCAGCGAGACCGAACTACCGTTACCTGGAGAGTTCTCCACATGAACCACAAAGTAGTGGTTGGCTGAGCCGCCCTCCGCCGCACTGGGACTGTCGTGGAGCTCCAGGCACTGGGAGCTGCCTCCCTGGCCAGAGGGCGGCACAGTGAAGCCGGCTCCGTCGGCTCCGTCGGCCTCGTTCAGGCCCTCGGCCACAGAGGAGGAGCGCCGCAGCTCGGTGCTGCCGGGGTCTCCTGTGAAACGAAGGTCCATGTTGTGCAGCTTGGACAGACACCAGCTCTTCAGCTCGCTGACCAGGGACGCCTGCTTAAAGGGCCGATACAACCACACACAAGAGTCCATACGGGTTCACGTAAAGAGAGAGCAGGACTCCAGACTGTGATCAATGATGCTTGGTGCTCAAAGCCAGTCAAATGTCGGCCATATTATCTGCTAAATTAGCCTTGAATCCTTCAGCCCCGAGGACACGATGGGTTTACTTTTCTTGATTTATTTGGTTGTAATAGAAAACAGGTAGAGATCTCAGACAAAACGTTGAAGTACAACCATCTGGACATCACTAGAACGATACCTTGCAACCTAAATACAGAGGTACTACAAACGCATCGTGCCGTGTGATGACCTCAGCGATGACTTCATCAGCTGCAGAGCCTGTGATTGGCTGTTGGTGTTACCTGTCTCTTCTCTGCCTCCAGCCGCTCCTGCAGGGCCCGCTGCTCGATCCTCTGCAGACACTCGGTCCTCTCAGCGGACACTCGCTCCACCGTCATCTTATCGAGAGCTCGGATCTGACGGGAAAAAACACACAAGTCGCACACATCTCGAGTGCAACTAGAAACATGGCGGACGAGGAGGCTCGTCTTTGTCGAGCTGGTCACTTTTCCTCTACTTAGAAGTTAGCGCTTTAGGCTACCAACAAGCAAAAACCAGCTCAAGCAAGCGTAAAAACTGTTCTGCCCAATTTAGGGAGTTTTATCAAATGTTGTTGTTTCCACACAGCTTTTCTAACTTGTAGAGTAAACATCTTTATGACTTGAGAGTCCCTCTGTCTAGGTATTGTTTACCTTCCCATGTTCCTCTCTTGTGTTAAACTTTGGGCCGACACACCTGCTTCTGTTGTTCTCATCTAGTTGATTATACACTGCTTCCTACATTTCTCAGGCAGCAGCGAGTACATCTGATAGAAGCTCTTAGATAGCATACTGATCGACCAATTTGTCGTGTGAGAGACGCAGAAGTTCCGACATTAGCATGTAGCATGTAGCATGTGTACGGTACCTGGTGTTTGTTCTTGCGGTCCAGCTGGCCCATCTTGCTGTTCATCAGGTCTTGGACAGTGTGGATTTCAGTCTTCATCTCCTCTTTGGTGGCCTCCAGCTGGTTCTCCAGTTTACTGATGAGAGGTTCACAGCGGCAGCCGCTCAGAGGAGCCTGAAAACACACCGCATGAACATGAACAAAATGTCCAGCAAAGACCAGCTCTGGACTGGCTGACACAAGTATTTCGTCTTTTACACATGTTTGTCAAATAGCATATTTACTATGGGGCCACAGTAACACTTTGAGCTGGTAAAATGACAGTGAAGATGACACAAAATGTATTTACCAATGTTTTTTGTAGGTTTTTTACAAATAGCCCGTGGGCTGGATAAGAGTAGTAAGTGACGAGTCAACAGTCAATCAACAGCAGTATCAAAGAGGCATTAAAAGGTGTTTTGAGAAAGTGTGGATCATCGCAACTAGGCAAGGTCCCTGAGCATGCAGCCAGAAGTTAGCACCCAAACAACATAATGCAGTTTGCTGCAGCAGAATGCAAGATCAGCCGTGGACAGACACAGAGACGCACACACTGGACCGATGGTTTGAGCACTTACCTGCATGACCTTGCCGTCCTTGCCGCGGTACAGCGTGTAGAGCTGATAGGCCTTATAGTTGTGTGGAGGGGTGTTGGCTCCTCGCGGTTTGCATTTCCTCTTGTGGAAGCCTTCGCTGGTCCGGGTCTCTCTGCGGCGGAGCGGGTCGGACAAAGACGGCTGAAACATCAGCAGCACCCGAGGTTAATTATTCCATCTCAACGAGCGCTACTCGTTTTGTCTTCTCCTGTCCAGAACTTCAACTAGCAAACGGTGCGCGTTCCTTTTTCTTACATCAGTACGGATTCAAGTGTGTTGTTTGTAACTGAGGTGAGTTCAGGGACCTACTTTCTCTTTCTGCTTCCTGTTCTTTCCCGTCTTGGTGTTCGACTCGCTGATCTCAGCGTGTTTGCAGGCGGCTCGGTCACTGCTCTGGGTGTCATCTGCTGCACTGTCCTGAAGGGAACATAATGTTGATTTGAATTAACTAAAAAATATTTACATTTATACAAGAGCAAGCTCTAAAAACCTATGAATATCGTTCTGTTCTTCACTTTCCTTTCATCCCAAGGTTTTTTCTCACCCCTTTCCTTTCCCTTATTTAAGCAACTTAAACTATAAACACAATAATGTAAACTAAGCTTTTACCTTACAGTGCAGCACCTCATCTCTGGGCACAGACTGAGCTCTGCCCTCCGCCTTCAGCTTCTCTCTCCTCTTCCTCGCACTCCTGCCACGCACAAAACTCTGCACCTTCACACACACACAGGAAACAAAATGACTTATATATGTCATGAAATAGTATGTAGTAGGAGCACAGAAATGAATCTCTATGTACGAGTATTGTTTACAGCTGCCTGTTACTGGTGTTACCTGAGGAGCTTTGGTCAGCAGAAGAGCCACGTCTGGGTTGTTGTGTTCTCTGGCCTGGACCAGAGCCGTCTGACCCGCCTGCACAAACACACACACACACACACACACACACACACACACACACAGTAAATTAGCACACAAACACCTCTTCTGAGCATCGATGACGTGGAAAGAGGCTGCAGGAACTCACCTTGTTGCAGACGTGGCTGTCTGCTCCGGCCTCCAGCAGCAGACGCACCGTCTTCTTATGATTCAGAGCAGCAGCAACGTGCAGCGGCGTGTCGCCAGCCTGCACACACAACAAGATATAATATGAATGAAGTATTACCATAAATATGCATACTATTATAACTAAGTTACTAAAACGTTTGCTCCTCGGGAGCTTAAAGTGAGCTACGGAGGCTAGAAAAATCCAGCACTCTGGGTATTTTGACAGCAAAACCGTTAACCGTTAAATACGTTAACATTCATCTATTTCATGACGTAACGGTTGACTTTACACCCGGATAGGGAGGCCGAGTCCCGCCCCTTCCGGTGCCCCTCATTTCAGAAAGATATGTAGTAGTAGTCAAAGACGTGACTCAAATATTTAGTTGTTGCCGTTTGAATTATGTCATGAACTACAATTTAAAAGATAGTTTTGCAAGCCAAGAAAGTCGCAGTTTTATGTCAAAATGAGACTTTCTTGGCGCGCAACATCTCGCTATTGACTACATATTTTTTCCACAATAAAGGTCTCATTGTGGTCAAGTGGAAGGGGAGGGACTTGCAAGATTAGGGTTGCTTTAAAAGAGTAGATGGTATTTTGAGCCGTTAAATGACGTCACATTTTGTAGGAGTCGTCACTATTAACACCAGAACGGATGCGTTTCATCACAGTAGAGTCATTAGGTTTACAGAATGAAACAACACGTTTCAGTATGCAGTTACTGAATCAATTTGAACTCACCAGGTTTTTCTCCGACACGGAGCAAAAGGCTCCCAGCAAGATGCGGATCACAGCCACGTGGTTGTAGCGAGCCGCCACGTGCAGACACGTATCCCCCGCCTGGAAAACACACATTTGGCAATTTTACAAGAATGTTATTTCAGAATGATGAACTGATTTCAAAACATGTGTCGCAGCAGAATGCCAAAACTGATTTTAGTTCTTTGTGACGCAAAATAGCCCAAAATCTCAGAACTGAGCATTGAATGGAAAACACCTTTAGCTAGAACGCTAATGTTGGTCTGAGGCTCTTGATATGTTGTGTCACCGTCAGCCAGTGACAGAGCAGTGATGCTACTGCTTTATACAAACACGTTTAGCATGAAATGGTTTTATTGGCTACTTGCAAAGCAGTTCTCTTTGTAAACACATTCTGACTGCACTGCCCTTTTGTTACCACTTGGGGGCAGTGCAACAAGCTGTAAACACAACTTCTGACACACAGGTAAATGCAAACAAGGAGCCACAGGAGGAATTATTAGGAGTCATATCTCCGTCCACCTGATGAGTGAAAGTCCAACATGTACTCCCTTTAGATCTACTTTAGTCTCCACCTACAAAAGAAAAGCATCTTGATCTTCAGCTGCTAAATGTTCCAGAGGTGGAGAGACACTGGAGACTTACATGGTTCTTGTTGTCGGGTCTGGAGCCTCCCAGGAGCAGAACCTTGGAGCTCTGAGCGTGACCGTTCTGACAAGCAAGGTGGAGCGCTGTGTTTCCTGCCTGCAAAACACAAAGTCAGCATTTATTGGTTTACTAAAAAAGTAAAGGGTAAAGCTGATAAAGCTGGTGACACTAAACAAAGAAATCACACTTCTGCTCTGAAAGTAAGATTACAAAAAGCGCCGTAGTTCAATAAGTCAATAGGAAGCCCTGAACCACTGCTGAAGGACTTCTACACAGTTCAGGGCTGGTTGAAGTTGCACAATCACCTTGTTTTTGGCATGAGCGTTGGCTCCGGCCTTCACCAGCACTTTGACCGACTGGCTGAACCCGTGCCAGGACACCTCGTGGAGAGCCGTGTTACCATCCTGACGAGACAAAAAGGGCTTCAGGATACTTCCACTCATGGAGATTCTCCTCCTTCATAACTCATGAAGAATTACATCGGTACATTGATGATGGCTCCGTCTACGCGTCTTTTCCCCTGATATTTTAATAAGCCCTGGCAACATGTGGCTGTACGTAATCATGTTTTACATGTACTTTGTGAAATGCGTTTGCATTTCAGAGCGATCATCCAAAATGAGCCGACTGTGAAGGATTTATGTGGAAAAGGGCTTAATCAAAGCGTGCATGGTAATACTGGCTGGATTATTTGAACATTAAAGGGTAGTTTGGATGTTTTAAAGTGGGGTTGAATGAGGTACTTATCCTGAGTCAGTGTATTACTTACAGTTTCCCTCTCATCAGTAAAACAACCCTCGCCTGTCATATTAGAGTCAATGTTATAAGTAGAATACAATTATCAGAGCAATACCAACATGTGGCTCAAGAATGTACTGCAGACATGAAATCTCCTGACCCAGTGATGGTTAGGACAACCCAAATAACCCAAATAACCCAAATAACCCAAACAAAGTAATCAACGGAGGCAGCGGTGGACCAGAAACTCAAGAACAATTGTTCTCGTGAAAGCAGTCTGGTGGCTTTCAAGAGAGCGTAGATAACAGCTTCAGTTCCCCGACAGAAAGCCACCGCAAAGCACCTCATACAAGCCCACTTAAAAACACCCCCCACCGACATGCACCACCATCATTGTCTAATGTCCGTTTGTGCTGCAGAAAAGAACAAAATGCACTCAAAACTAATTCCACCGGCCTGTCGAGCGGCTAATAAACAATCTAATCTCAAGTTAAGTTTCTAGTTGAATACACTTTTATGAATGCACTTTATTTCAGCACGGAGAGAGTTTTTATTCCTCTACACACGACTCTACTCTTCATGAGGGAATGAGGCTAAACAGATTACAGGCCCACTGGTTTCTCTACGATTATCACATGCTTTAATGCAGTAATTATTCTGGCTTTAAATACCCACATGTGCCTCTGTGTGTGTGTGTGTGTGTGCCTCTGTGTGTGTGTGTGTGTGTCTTTTGATCCTCACCTTGTCCTGTCTGTCCAGTGCACACCCTTCCTGGATGAGAGCGTTGATGACGTCACTGTTTCCCACCATGGCAGCCCGTTGTAACGCCGTCTGCTCCCCCTGCCAATAGAAACACACACACACACACACACACGCACACGCACGCACACGCACACGCACACACACACACACACGCACACACACACACACACACACGACACTGACTAACGATACGGTGGCAAGAAACACTCAGCAACAGCTCAAGAAAACCAGCATCCAACCCTAGGAGAAGATATTCCATCATCACAACGTTCTCCACAGACCAGTGGCTGCTGTACACGTCTCAACAGATGAATAAAGGATTTCAACATTTTGGGAAATACACTCACTTGTTTGCTTTTTCTGAGAGTGAGTTGAGCTCAAGTTTCCATCCAAATACAGTGCAGCGTTTGCCATGTTTAGAAAAAATAACACTTTGTGTGTATGCGAATTGGAAATGTGCATAAAAACAGGTCGATGGAAATCCACTTGATCTCATGTCTGTGTGTGAAGCCGGACCTGGTTAGCTTAGCTTAGCATAAAGACTGAAAGCAGTGAGAAACTAGCTCCGCTTGGCTTGTCCGGCTAGCTGTTTCCCCCTGCTTCCAGTCTTTATGCTAAGCTAAGCTAACCAGGTCCGTATTTAACCAATCTGAGCTTTATTTTGATCCTCTAATCTCACTCTTGAAAAGACCGCAAACAGGGTTTCTCTTTCCAAAATATGTTGAACTATTCCTTTAAAAAGAGATAGTTTGATTATTGGGAATTTTGTTTGGTAAACTCCTGGATTATTACCTTCATGTCTCTGCAGGTTAAAAGTATAACCTGTGAAATGATCTTTACTGCATGTTCAGTGGGTCCGTCTAAATAAATGCAACTTGACACACTTATGAAGTCGATAGTTTAACGGCTATATATCATAGATGACAGTGGATCAAACATAATATCACAGAACACTGAGTTACTTCATCCCATAAACATCTGGACTAATCTCACCATTTATTCAAAATAGTACAAAATTCCCAAAACACCATCTATCCCTTTGTATGTGGACAAGCTCCTTCTCAATAAGCTCAGCAGTTATTACTGACCCGAGCAGTAATGGTGTTAATATGGTCTCATAGAGCAGTTATACAAACCACAGCAGGTCATCTCAAACAGCTCCGTCTGCCGTTTAGAGTCCAGAGTGGTTTGTATAACCGTGACAGCAGTGACATACAGTCCCAGGGAAGATTAAGCTCACATGTATATGCTCAGCCCATTCAATTCAGCACACAGAGCAGATTAGTGGTGAGTGGACAGGTTTGACATGAGAGCGCTGGAAGAAAGAGCAATGACTTCCATGAGAGGAGGAGGAGGAGGAGGAGGAGGAGGAGGAGGAGGAGGAGGAGGAGGAGGAGGAGGAGGAGGAGGAGGAGGAGGAGGAGGAGGAGGAGGAGGAGGAGGAGGAGGGTCATTCCAAGGATAGATAAGAAGTGAGCCCAGCAGCAGCGGAGTTTGTTCAGGGAAGGTAAAATGGGGGTGGGGACAGATTTCCGCTGACTCAGTGGGAGCAGTTTTTTGGCTAACCTCCTTCACTGTCCCTGATCCTCCAGGCTCTTCCCCAGCCCTCCTCCACTGTCTTCTCTCCTCCTCCTCCTCCTCCTCCTCCACCTCCTGACTCAGTCTGCACCTCCTGCTCCCTCCAGTCCTGGAGGACGTACTGCAGCCTGTTGCGGAGCTCATTGACCACAGAGAGTGAGTTTGGCAACGCCACACATCTGGCTTTTCACTATCTGTAGGAAAGGGGGACCTGCATCCTGAGGGCAACCCCACAAGTGGACAGTCCAGAGGGTCCCATTCAAGGCCACTGGACGTGGTTAGACTACAGTGTGAAGAAATGTCTAAAATATAAATTCCAGTAAAACAAAACTGAAAGCAAAAAAAGATAAGCAATCTACTCAGGACTGCGGCGCGAGAGCTGGAAGTGGAAAGATGGCCGACGCAGCTGACGGGCGGGTGGATCTACTCACGTCGTCTTGGATGTCCAGGTCACAGCCAGCTTTGAGCAGGACACGCACCACCTCAACGTGGCCTTTGTAGGCGGCCAAGTGCAGGGGGCTCCTGCCATACTGTGGACACAACACACACACACACACACACACACACACACACATAAAGCCCAGTGAACAACACACCAGTGGGCACACAACAGAAGCACACTAACTCCCGAGCAGGAGCAGACAAAGTCGAGTAAATAACGCACAGCATTACGATCCAGTGAGTCAGATATTGCTGCAGCGTAAGCAACGGTGGTCTTAGCCGGCGGTACGGCTGAAGACAAATCTGCTTCCGAGTTCAATCCATCTCGGTAATGAGTCGACCGAAAACAAACAGATACTTAATCCGTGGTTTAAGAGAATCGTGCACAAGCTGCTCATGTCAGCGGAGTCGAGGATCAGCTCTGGGATCTGTGGGCCGATGCACAAAGGTTGTACGAGATACGTTTCACACATATATTCAAAAACATTAATTGATTAATGAAGAAAATAAGCTGCAGAATTATTGTGCAACAATGTGGGCACATGGACAAGTTTAGATTTATTTAAATTCTTCTTCCTCTTTAATTATATATACACACACATATATGATAATTATATAAACATTACACTCGTTGGGAGGATTAGGACAAAAGCTCTGAACACATCCTGAACATTACATCCAAAATAATGAACTGTATCCAGACGAACGAGGGCGCAGGATGTCTGCATGCAGGTTCAAACGTCAAACACCAGAGCCAGGTGATCTCTGTTAATCTGTCATTCTACTGAGTAAACACAGTTTAATTACTGTTCCCACACAACAGCGTACACCGCATTACACCCCTGGTATTATCTCAGCGCTTGGAGGTTTCGTGCTTTGTTTGGGTGCGGCTCTGGTCTGCTCTGTATTTACGTGGTCCTCAGATTGAGTTACACTTGGAGAGGAGCCACCAGCCGAGCTCAGGTAAACAGCAGGCCTGAGGCCAGCGGGCAGCCTCTGTTGTCTCCACACTGACTGAGGGATTGTGGCTCCGTGGGTTCAGAGGCAGTCGGTACGTTGGGTGTCACTTTACCTCGTTTGTCTCCAAATGCTCTTGTATGGTTACATTCCTCTTCTTAGTTATGTATTTGACTTTATCTGTACGTTTTGCCGTCGTCGTGCTGCTGCAAAAGCAGACTCTCGCTGCTGGGGAGACCAATGAATCTTATCTTTCATCTTAAAGACGTGTTGGCTTGTGTGATGGAGATGAGGTGCAAATCAGAGCTGTAATAACCTCGGAGCTCTTCATCATTACAACACGGAGTTACCGAATAAATTCATACAAATCCTAGCGAAGCACACGAAGAACAATCACTCCTCAGCTACATGAGTCTGTGTTGGTGGACCGGCCGTATAAAACTGCACATACTTTGATAAATTAATAAGTTGTTTTTCCAAGTATAAATGCAAAACATGGGTTCAGCTGCTCCAGTATGAGGTTTTTCTGTTTTGTATTATTAACTGAATGTCAGACAATATATTTAAAGACCTTGGGCTCCAAGAACCAAGAGCATTCATCGATTAATCAAGGAAATGATCTCTAAACCTTTGACTATTCTATTCTTTCATTCAACTGTAACAGCAGGACAGGCTTTAGAATGGGAAAGAGTTAAAGGGGAGCGTCACAACGTTTAACGTCCATCTTAAAATAATACCGACGTGTCCACGTGTAAAGGGATCCAAAGCGTTTCCAATGCAAGTGATGGGAGACAAAAGAGTCCCAAAACCCTCTCAACCTCTCCAGATTGTGAACCCAGTAATTACCAGGACTCTAAACCCTCATCAACCTCTTTCTTCTTTAACCTCACTGAACTCCCCGTTTTCTTTCTCGATCCATTCATCGCATTATCCTTCTGAAAACTATTCCTACAGTCCGCTTCCTGAGCAGAGGAATGTTTCGTATGAAACTCTGCCCCCTTTATCCGGGATTAAGTTTTCATGATGGCAACCTGCCAAAATACCCAAATACAGCTGGTCGAAACTAAATCATCAGAGCGAGCAGCGGCACATGTCATGTTGTTGTAGCCGTCTTTTCATTTCAGGTATCTCACATAGAGAATGAAAATACCAAGGAACCAATGATTTTATACGTGTGCCTGAAACCTTTGCCTCTTATCGGCAAAAATTACAATTATTTCCTAAAAATAGGAAAGCTGCAGCACAACAGACCTGTTGGTACTGTGTCTGTGGAGGCTAATAGACGATGGAAGAAGATGAAGATGATGAGCAGTCAAATTGAGGACTCGCCTTCCTTTTGGGGACAAAATGTAACGTTAATGGTTACATTTTAGGGGGAGGACTTGGGTTTAGGTTTGTGTAATACTACAGGAAATTAATGTAATGTCCCCAAAAGACATGAAAACATGTCCGTCCGTGTGTGTGCGTCTCCTGGACTGACAGCTGTGTCAGTGTGATCCATCTGGCCAGCTGTGGACCCGTCCCACATCTGGGTGCTCACGACCATGAATGTATAAAGAGAAGTGGAAACAGTGTCAGAGGCAGACGATCACAAAATGACCCGGATCATTGGGCGATCTTTTTGCATCCGTTGTCCTATCGAGCAAATAAGAGTTTCCTTCAGCCCGCCAGTGGAAAGTGACTTAAACCTGCATTCTTTGTAACGGCCATCAGGGGCCGAGTCTTCTTGTATTGAAGTATGAGGAAACGATCCTACTTCTTAATATCTCCTCCCCTCTAACACAGTGTAATTAAGAGGAGATGTCTTCATCCTCTGTGTGACACACACACACACACAATGGCTCACACTCAAAACCCTTTTACACTGACGCCATCATTCCCCGGACTCAGTGAAGCTGCCAAAATCATTTTCATTAGTATGAACACGATGTGGTTGTGTTCACACGTTAGCAGCTCTAAGCCTTTCATGCTCTGTTCTGCTTCTATTTGAATCAAGAGACGCAGATGAGCCCGTGGAAACAGTGATGACACAATGACTGAACACATCAGGTAAACAGGCCGCGAACAGAGAGATGAAGCTTTGGAGTGGATTTCGGGTCGACCAGTTCAGACTCAGGACCGCTCGCTCACCTTGGTGACGGCTACTTTGGCGCCCTTGTTGATGAGCTGGACCACATTGTCGGCTTGTCCCTTGTGCGAAGCTACGAGGAGGCGCTCGGAGAGTGCGAGGACCTCAGCCGCATCCTGCTGGCTCATGAAGCAGGGCGAGTGGTGCTGCAGACAGAGGCGTCAAACAGACGTGGAGCTGGAGAGGCTGCCAGTGCTGCTGCTGCTTCTTCTTCTTCTTCTGTCTGCTTAGAAACTCCACAAACTGCCAGGATCCCTGCCCTTCATCCTCCTCTCCGCTGCTGGGAAGAGAACAGGAAACACATGGAGTGAAAACAAGCCAGCATGTGCTCCGCTCATAATGCTGGCAAACAGGAAGACGGGGCCGACATCCCGACTGTCCAGCTTGTTACACACATGTACAGTCCTCGTGGGATCATGTGCACAGAAATAATCCCAAAACCAGGGCCAGAAAGAAGCTTTATAAACCATTCTTTTGAGAACTAAAAGTGAGTTACATATTCTTATATTTATGTATGTATAGCTCTGAACATTGTCGAGTGTGAATCAAGCCTTTCACACAGTCGGTAACCACCACTGACACACTTCTGTGGTCTGATGAGTTCTCCAGTTACACACTTCTGTGGTTTTGGTGTGTAACCGCAGGGAAGGTAGAGGGACTAAAGGGAGAAACGCCGCCGTGCCTGATTTCTCATCACCAGTAAAACACATTGAGTCGTCATACACTGGAATGCGTCGCTGTATTTCTCTACTGAACAGTCTTAAGAGTTGCATAACCAGGGTACGAGAGCTCAGTTTTCTTCACATTGTAGCCATTTCATTGAAGGGAGACCATTTTCAAACTTGATGCGACTGTAATAAAATGACCTGTTGTGACGCGTAGGATAACCACAGCCTTGTGAAACTTTACGAGCACTTAGTAAACACCGAGGGCATTCAGAGGATATATGGCTGTCACCAGGTATAGTGACAAGAAAAGGGCTTTCTGAGCAGCTTCCACAACAGAAGTGCTCACCATCCAAATCGCAGAAAAAAAATGCAATTCTTGCAGAAATCCCCAAATGTCAAAAGTATTTGCCACTAAATCACAGCATGGAACTGTCTATGGTGCTCCTTAAGTTCTTGGTGTCTTAATGTGGTATTTTGGAGGGATTGTTTTGAATATTCGAGGTAAGAAACGGTTGAATTTAGCACCAAATGGCCAAACCAAACAGCTTATGAGAGATACGCGAGCATGAGAACCACATAATCATCATCATAATGTTCCCTTTTATAATTGAATTTAATAATTCAATACATTAATCAATGTATGTTTAGCTGCTGGCTAGATTTTGAGACTGATCGAGGGTAAAAGCTGTTAATATGTTACTTAATTAAGTTGTAATGTGCTAACAGAGCTGGATGAACACAACTGTTTCTAGAACTAAAATAAATCAGGGAACATTTAAATCAGTATCATATAGTGGTACTCTCTCCATGCATGCTGTCTCCAATTAAGTCTCAATATATGAATCCATAAAGACACAGACAGGTGACAGTTATATGCAGGCAGATGGAAAAGTCTGTCAACTTCGGAGCATCATAAATATTTCAGTGGAGGTAAATGGGCTCCTTTCATGTCAAATTCTTATCAATCCAGAGTCATAAAAGCAGCAGGTAATAATCGGAGTGCAGACAGACGCTGTGAGCATGTTGTGACAGGACGGCTCTGTGATTAAAGAGCCTCTATTACATGTTATTTGTGCTGCGAGAACTCCAAACTATAACTGCATTTATTACAGGCTTTAGTCCTTTTATAAACGCATTCAGGTAAAGATGTGATGTTCTGACCCATGTGGTGTTTATTGGCTGTAAAACTGACTTAAAAAAATGTAAATCAAAATCTGCCAAGAAGATTGCATTTAGTGCGCCTCTATAGTAGATACTCATTTATGCTTCATTTCCCATGTGTCCGAGCAAATGAGGGAATGACACTAACGTTATAAAAGCAGTACGAGCCGAGGAAGGGATCAGGACTTTGTCCATTCGTACAAACTGGTAACCGGAGGCGAACACAGGACGTGAGAGAGAGACAGTGATTGCACAGCTCCACTGTGAGGAGGAAGAGGAACATCCCATCCGATCCCTGGAGTCTAATCTGTGATGACAGTCCGTGTAATGACAGCGTGTTTCATCACTAGAGACACGGCACAAAATGAGGCAACATGGGACGGACGACATCAACAAGACGGAGTCGGCGCCGCAGACATGCATGGTTGAATCCAGAGAGAGAGAGACGGATTACTTCCAAGACATTAGACCTTCATCACAACTCAACCATGAAACACGGCTGTGCGGTACAGTTCTACTGGAGTAGAGTGTCAACTTTAAAGCACACAAGTATCCCACGTTATGAAGACACACGGGGGCGTTTCCTTTCTTTGTGTGCGATTAATTTGCAAGTCGATGTATTTTACAAATATTTTCTCATGAGTACTTTCACAAACAACGAGAATATTACATGGAGAAAAAGGCAACTTAATTAATTTGTGGAACAAAGGTTTGATCCGCAAATAAAGGCATCAACCAATCAAGTTGCGTGGAATGAACATGTTCAAATATTAATATTCTAAATGTACACTACGAACCAAGAGGACAAACTTTATTACTCCTTTCAACCTTCACAAAAGGCAGCACAGACCAGATCCTTTCATTCTTACCTTTCACAATAAAAGCCCTGGGCATGTACACTGAATTTGCATTTTGCTTAAAAGGAAACTCGTAAAATGCGAATTTTCTACAGTTGGGGCACTTTTTCTATACGGTTTGAATAGATTAACTAATTGAGGTTGAACTGTTGTTTAGCCTAAGCTACTGTAAGATATTCTATTCAGTTTCCTCCTGCACTGCCACGGTTGAAAGGAGTAACACCTCAGTTTGGACCACAGAGCCTCCATGAAATTGTACAAAATATGTGCACGTATTGCAGATTTCCGTTCCCCTCAACGTAACCCACTAATGGCTTTATTCGCGGTGCGAAAGCTCAGAAAAAACGACCTCACTTACATCGATTTTCGCATAATATTCGTTCTTCGTGAAAGTACTCGTGACAGAAACAACAGCTCAAGTTATTGCACAAAGCGCCCCCCAGCAAAATGCAGTAAAGACGAGGTTGTGATTGAATTAATGGATGATTCTGCAGTCCAACAAATATCTTTGAAACATTCCCAAAATTTGAAATCAGGCCACACAAAGTGGAATGCCAAAGAATGCATGAAAAACCTCCCAATCGGAGGTGAATTCACTTGAGCTGAAGAAGGGTTCTGAGGCACTATGGCAACATGTGAATGGCTCCCTACTGCAGCTAAAAACTGAATAAGATTAAGCAAGGAGGGGGGGGGGGGGGGGGGGGGGTTCTCTCCCTGACTGCATTCCAGTAGATTCTCCAGAAGATCCTGTTCAGTCGGAGACCACGAAGCACACAAAAGCCGGCCTGGCAGTCGCAGCGAGGCTCCTCGCATGCAGCTAGGCAACGCGGGCTTTTGTGCAAACTTTTTTTTTTTTTGGGAGCTCAGGACTCCTGTTCAACAACAACAAAATGCCAAACCCTCGCTTTTCACATGGCTCAGGGAGGAGGGCCTGGAGAAGACTTATTAACCTGCCAACTTCTCATGCAGACACACCGCTTACTATCCGGGTTGTTAGAGCCGATCGGGGAGGATTTATTTTTCTGATATATGTTAGAAATAAAATGACAAAAGAAGGGGAAGATATATTCGCGGTGGAGCTGTGTTGTTCATACTGCAGCTCGGATTACCTGGGACGAGGTCGAATGGGCCCATTTGTACTTTAATACTACTGAAAAAGCACCCGTTAAGTGCTACAACACAACGTTAAACTAATAACAGATACATAACTTATTTAGTCTACAATGTTCATGGACTCTCTTTTGGTCTTTCTGTGTAAAATGATGCAATCCTTGCCAATTTTTTCCCTCATTTTCTCAAATAAACCATCTTTGGCCAAGTGTAAAGACACCGGTTTAAGAGGATTTTGTCTTCTTTCAGACTGGTGGTAAGAAACATCTAAAATACACATTTAGGTGTTTGTTTTCCTACTTTTGTCTGTAGATTTCTCCTAAATTCACCAAAAGTTACCATTAGATAATGCCTCATTTGCATATTTAAACAAACTTGTCATACATAAAATAATCCTCTTAATGTGAGTAATGAACTGGTGAAGTTTCATGGTGATATCTATGAGTTCATGTTTTGACCCTCTTCACCTGTAGAGTCTCTAAATGTCAGTAATTGAACTAAACGTCTCTTTAAAGGACGTTTTCTCTAAACGAGTTTGTTCTCAGACTCTGATCCATAAATCTCCTCTTCAGCAGCTCTTACATACACCAAACTTTACACGTTCATTCCTCTCTATGTTCTGAAGGTTAACACAGAGGGGTTTGTTCACACAGCATTCAGAGACTCATTTATACTACATTATATTAATAAAAACATGGAGAAAATAGTTTATTTTATAGTTGTTGACAGTAATTTCTGATATATGAAGTGGTAAAAAATGTTTTCCGAAATTCCCTCTTGCCAAAAATCAGATCGCATTCAGATCGCAAAAACACATAATTTTTACGATTACGTATAAACTCCATCATGATAACATAATTAATCTTTGCCCAGTACTCATTTCTACTAAATAGAGCTTGAAGCCATCATAACTCAATGTAACCTCCGTTGACGTTAGCCGTTAGTTTAGTTTATTTAGCCAAATTATTCAGCTACTGTACTTGGCTCCGCCCTCTCGTGTCACTCCTGGTTGCAAAATACCAAGATGGCGACGGCCAAAATGCCAAACTCAAGGCTTCAAACCCAATGGGTGACGTCACAATAAACATTTCCACTTGTGATATATAATCTACGAGTAAGACGGGATATTTATGGTTTGGAAACTTCTAATTCTGCCCACCTTTCTGTATTGGATCTCATATAAGTTAAAGTAAACTTGTATCATGTTCATTAACATGCCTAAAGTGTGCAAATAAGCCTCTTCATTTGTTTAAACAATATCTTATTGCAGGTATAGCGCCTCGTGTTTGGGTCAACTTCCCTGACGGCTGACATGTTGAATCTTGCGGTCCAGCCTGCTGGAGGTGTGATGGGCTTCATTCAGAGAAACAGCTGTGATGGGAGGCGCCCGCTTGATAACCTCACAGTGACATACCGGCTCTGACCTTTTCTGACTCATTCACAATCACATGCAAGCAGCAAACATGTGCCGGGCTTTTTATTTCTATCAAAAATATACAATAAATCAATGTTAGCTAACCCTTGCAGTAAATCAACCCCCGGCTTTTTGTCGAGGGAACCAATGCTTTGCTAACTTCCACGGTTGGGCCTACAAAAGTACGTCATCCATGCACCACTGTGTTTACTGTAATAATAAACTCCTGCAAGTGAGAAAGCACAACAACTGTCAGTTATTATATAATATGAGGGCTGACACAGCAACACAAACGCACTCTTGAGTGTACAAGCTAAATCAATTTACACTGTGACAGCCCTGAATCACACCTTTCAAACCGGTGTTTAGCTGACGAGTAACACAGAGTCAATGAGATGCGTTCTCTTCTTCACGCTCACAAGGAAGCACTGAAGTCAGCGTCACTTTGTAGCCGTCAACACGGTCACCGTGACTGATAAGTGAGAGGACAACTGTGCATCCTTTAAGACCTCGGGAAGCAGTGGACGTCCAAAGTATGCCAGGAATGTAACTGCTAGTGCCCGCCTGTCAACACATCCAACAGCAGCACATTCAAAGGTTTTATTTAAGTTTTAGTGGGTGGAAGGATTTCAGATCTGACCAACGAGGAAGTGATGTGACCTCATTCACTGACCACTAAAACGTGCACCAACGTCCTTTAACCGACATGTCAGGAAAGATATGCTGTGTTGCATTTTTTCTGCTTTCCGTTAGTTACTCCCACCAAAGATTTGGCTTGTGATTACGGTCTACAAATGATTATCTGAAGAGGGGGAGGGGGGGTAGTCTACTCTACCACCCACTTTGACAATTCACCAGCAATATATTAAACGTCCTATTCTGTGTAGGCGGCAACCTCCGGGTCTGAAAAGTGAAGCCAATGCTTCATGTGTTAAACCTGCATTCTCTCTAATGGCCACCAGGGGGCGACTCCTCTGGTTGTATAGAAGTCTATGAGAAAATGACTCTACTTCTCTCTTGATTTATTACCTCAGTAAACATTGTAAACATGAGTTTATGGTCTCAATCTCTAGTTTCAAGTCTTCTTCAATACAGCATGATGTTCATTTAGTACATTATGGTCCATTTAGAGTCAAACAGACCATAAAGCAGGGTATTATTATGGGTAATATTCATGGAGTAAAGTAATAATGCTCATATTAGGCTTTTAGACTTCCCTCTGAGAAACAAGCCTGAGCTTCTCACATTACATCATATGTTTTTCACTGATCTTGAAAAATAAAGCGCTCTTCACACAGTTCATGCTTAGAAATGTAAAAATTCCCTGAGGGGGTCTCATTACATACCAAAACTCTACAAGAGGTCACATCATACAGATCCAGCTTGAGGATGGAAACATTACAAACTGAATCTGTTGAAGCAGAGCATGAACACACAGTAGCCTGCAGTACATTCTCCATTATGTGGGTCATCTCTTCCTTCTGTTCGTATGAGCACTCACAGCCCCGTTAAAGTACGCCTGTGTTACTATACAGTCCCACGGTGCTCTGCATGAGTGTTTAACACACAGACACTCTCTATTTTCATCTCATATCTTACAGACCTCCTTTCTGTTGGTAAACACGAGGACGATAACCAGCAAGTGGTGACATATGGAGACAGCTTTACAAGAAGCCGATTCATGTACAACCTGCCTCCACCAAGACTAACCAGGTTATTGCATACTTCGGTAACGGCACTCTGTGGTTATCTTAACCCAAACGACGATCTTTTCCTAAACCTCACTAAGCAGTTTTGTTGCCTAAACCTAGATAAGTTGTTTCCTGTGAAGACGGGAGTTTATTTTGAAAATACTGAGCGGACGGGAGTTTATTTTGAAAATACTGAGCGGTAATTATCACGTATTGCTGGACTTTTGTAGGGAAAAAAAATGTGCTAACGGTAAGCACAACAAGCTAGTGCTGTAAAGGTTCAACATATCCTCATACAACAGTTTGTATGATATCTAACGAAAATATATTTTCACAGGAAACTCAGTTAGGTTTAGGCAAAGATCGTCGTTTGGGTTCAAATAACCACAGAAGTGTCGACACCAATTACGAAAGTTATGTGACGAAAACATCAACGTTGACTTCTGTTTTCACACGGTCTCCTGGCTGAGAGATTACGGTTTGCTGGATCCAACCACCTCCCGTCCCGCCAGCCTAACTTTTCATAGGTATCGCTACGAATGCTGGATGAGACCAGCCTGAACGGTTTGTGTGTTCTTACCGGACTGTCACCGTACGGTGTCGCTGAGGTTATCGTAACAGGCAGAGTCAGTCAGTCTCGCAGCTGGAAGACCGTCCTGCAAGTTCCCGGTCTGCTGCAACAGTAACAGAGAGAGAGAGGTGTGTATAAGACATGGACGGTGTGTCCCTGTCCCTTACTGAAAGCCAGTCTAGTTAGCTTCATAAATAGTCTAAGAAGTCCTAGTTTCACCAACAGCGTGAGATAAAAACGGGCCCTGGGCAACAGATTTTTGCGGATGTTTTCTCTCATCACATCACCAAAAACAAACCTGGTGAATGTGGCTGCAGAAGGACCAACAGCTCAGTGACTCGACTGCTCTTAACAGCGCAGCTATTTTCCCAGCAGGAGGGCTTTTCCCCCCCTCATACTGTAGATGTGAGGGATCAGTGACATGACTATTTAGTGTGTGTGTGGTCAGAATGGAAGGTCCCCCTCAACCCCTCCTTCCACCGTCGGATTTCACTCAAAACTCAGCCATCTGTCTTTGCTGCACCAGTCAGGGACAGAGAGCCAAAACCAGATTAAAACAATACTTTGACCCACTCACTAATCCCAAGATCTGTTTCAGTGCTCGCTCGCTGCAGCACAGAGAGATTGAAGCATTCACGGTGGACAAAATGGGACATAAGTACCGCAGAATACAGGACAAAAATCCCGTCACTTCTGATGGACCATCACATCGGGGAAAAATATGTACGGGAGCCAAATAACTATTTATCCCATTAGAATTGTGCCATGAATTGCACATACTGTGTTTGTTAATGGAAGAGAAATTTTGCATAAGACTGCGAAAACATGTAAATAAAAAGACTACACCCCAAAAAGTAGCGTAAGAGACGTCTGTGGCTGAAGCTACAATGCCTGTTTCATACTGAGATGTAATCGCACCAAAAAAGTAAGGAAGAAAGTGGAATTAGCAAGTTAGCTAACTAACTAGCCAGTCGCTAAATTAGTCAAATTAACTCAATTTCTGTAACCAGTGCAGCATGCAAGAGGAATTGGCGAAAGCACATTGCTATCGCCAGATAATCTGCAAATCAGAGCACAGTACTAGGAGGAGAATAACATGCATGGAACATGGCTAAGTTAGCTAACGTGTCGTATATATGTTGGTGTTGGTGACGTACATTGTGCAAGACAATAGATGTAGTTCAAAGTGCGACTTCCTTGACGTATATTATTACGTATGCAATATTATCTTTTAAATCGACAAACGTGTATAAATCATGGCACACATCGAACGGGACGTCTCTGGCCGTTAACGACCGTCCACATTTCTCTACATCACCTCTATATTATCCGTTTAATCAAACATGTGTGCCCTTTGTACAGAGAACTGGGAGGCTGACCCTCTGTTAATCCTCAGGTCACTGCTGGAAACAAACCTTCTGTCATCCGTGTGACAGCTGATCCAGATGTGATGGCTATCTTAATAAATAGTAACGAGGTCAACCTAAACATTAGACTAAAAATAACAAGATGTCGTGCCTTTTAGTACAACTCAGTACGACACAGGGCATTTAAATTACCTTGAAAAACCAGGGCTAATAGTCTCATTAATAGAATCATCTAAAGTATGTGTGAACATACAAGGAATTTGATTCTCTCAATGTACTCGCACAGAAACAGAAATAACAGCTAGGGGCGAGGATAACAAAGCTGGGCGGATAAAGGTTAAGAATACATAAGTAGTGAAAAAATAGGTTTAAATATATAGAACATATATATATATACACACACACACACAGAATAAGAATAAGTCCTTCTATCAAAGGACGAGTAAATGCTGTAAAATCGGCCTTGTAAAGTGAAAAGCTCCCAGAGGAACGGTGTGTGCAGGACAGCGTTGTTTAGGCGTTCCTCTGTCTACAACGAGAACATCTTATCAACGCTCCTGTACAATATAAACACAGAGAGATCCACGTTTCACAAGTGACCCTGAGTTTCTTTGGGGGGATTTCTGTAGTGAGCGACTCTTTGCCGTCCTGTCTTTTGGTTTCTCTCCATCTGCAGAAAACTGTTGCTGAGACCAACAGAAGCTACAGAACCGTCTTTGCAGCCACACTCAAAGTACTAAGTTATTTTTAAGATAATGCAATGTACAACCTCTTGATTTGAATAAGCATGTGTTTTGCAGTGCGACAAGATTAAACGGATGCAGCTGCACAACAAAGAAGAAGACCCTCCCTACTCTGAAGACCCTTGCCAGTCTGGGAGCCGTAATCACCTCCTGGGCCCTGCTTCATTGTCCGGGAGCACTGAGCAGAAAAGGCCCCTTGTGCTCCTTTTAGTGGTACATTCACAATGAGGTCACCGCCCGTGGGCTAGCAAATGCATTACCACAACAACAACGTAACACCACATGTGGTCGTTAAGGGAGCAAATCACACGGGCCCCTCCCACTTTGTTTCAGTCTAATTAGTTGGCTTTCTTTTTTGCAGATTTGGCAAATCCTGTATTTCCTATACCTGCTTCTGATGGCTAAACCTAAGCACGTGCTTCTGTTTGAATTGACTTCCCAGTGTGTTGCAAAGTGATGGCAAAGGGCCGGGATGAGAACTTGTTGCGCAAAAACATGCGCAAATTAGGAGGTGAAGCCGCCCATGGCGACTCCTCTCCAGCTGGAGAGAGCCGAGTGTCAGCTGTCAGGCAGGGCATTCAACAAACCCCCCCGCCATCCCAAAAAAAACCCACACAGAGTACAGGCTGTATCCCGCTGCACCACTCAATGAGCCCCTGCAATGCAAAAGACTAAAGACTCAAGCTCCTTGTCTTTCCCCACAGAGATATTCTCTGCACTGCCTCACAAACGGAGCGGTGATCCCAGAATCAATAATCATACTGCCACCCAAACTGATATGATCTCCTTACAAACACAGCATTAATATCACAGATTTGTATATATTATAATGAAAGCATCATGGGAATTAGCTAATCTCAGCATCTTCCCTTGCACTTGCCAAAAAACGCTCCATCTCACCATCTGACAGACAAATCTAATAACTGCCTCTCACACAGTGTCTAGTTTCTGGAGCCTGTAAAACGCATTAAGGCTCATTATGTGCCCATTATACACCTGGTGACCTCTGACCTCAACAGCACTGTGCCGCGCTAATCAGCCCCCCCCCCCCGGGGACGTGAGCAGACGGACAGACGGGTATTCACTCACATACTCACAACTGCGTGGGTAGATTCATCGGCTTCACACACGGCATGACTACGCGTCCCCGTACGCTTCCATCTCCAATTTAGTTTTTTTTGGAAACAAATTTGGGATTTAATTACCATTGTTACTATTTATGTCACAACCAGCTCTGCTCCCAGTACACCACACAACACGAAATATATAAATACACTGTGCAATACTACAATTATTCTGTCTGTATATATAATATTTTACTTATTGTGGATTTTTTACTTATTTAATATTCTTTACGGTTTTATTACTTATTTATAATACTTGTGTTTTTACTATGTCTCTTGTTTGCACTTTACTGTGTATATATATATATATATATATATATATATATATATATATATATATATATATATATATATATATATATATATATATAAAAATACACACATATTCCACTATGCTGCTGTAATCCTGTAAATTTCCCCGCTGCGGGACTAATAAAGGATTATCTTATCTTATTTGTTTACATATTAACGTTTAATAACGTTTCTATTGGGAACTATATTTACGTCCCGTGTTGTGCAAAGAATCTAGTTTTTGAACCGCTTAAAGATTCAAAAGTTTAAGGTAATATTGTATTGTCTGTTCTGAAGATTCGTTCTCATTCCCTCTCAGTGTATTTGTGTTTCATGCATGTTTGTGTGCGATAGGAATGCGAGCTTATTTTCTACATCGTCGTGTACGACGTTGACGTTGACCGAGGTGCAATGAAGACAAAATCAGTGACAAAAGAACCACACGTTGTGTATTTCCTTTACACCCATGTGTGCTGGCTCGCAGGCTGTTCCTGGCTTTGAAAGTGAAGCTTTGCATCGTCTCACTCGGTCACTCTCTAGAGGAGGAAGTCACCAATTAAACTATAAGGAGAACCCTCCAAGCTGCACCTAAAGCCTCACAAACAAATCACATTCAAATAAATGAGGCCGCCGTCACTACTCGCTCACAACCACCACTTCTTCCTTCCTTCTGGGTACAAGTTGAGGTATAATCATTAGAACACATTACTGGCAAGCCTTTCCTAAGAAGCTCAGAACTGTTAAATACCCTCAATTTGAATCCTTATTATATATACCGAGAATTAAATATTTAGGTTAAGCCTTAAGCTGCAGAGAAGATTTCCACTTCAGCCTACTTTAGTTCACATTTCCGTGGTGTTTTTTAGGGGCTGGAGCCTAATTTGCACCAGATACGGCACATGTTATGCATCCAGTGTCCTGATTAATTAGTAATTGCTTAATTTATTCTTGTTTCCAGACATCTTACAAACACACTGAACACATCTGAGATCAGACCGCAGCCCTTAAATAATGATGAGTTGTGTAAGATTATTATGCAGTAACATCAGTAACTGATAGATTTATTATAATGAGAACACTGAGGGGACATCTTGGTGAGGTCATTCAACAGTGAACGGCTCAGACGCGTAAATACAGAAGCTTTCTTCAGGGAAACATTTTAACTTAAAACATGTAATTTATATGCTTTGGCGGTTCCAAGGGAAATGCGTTAAAAATCTAATTTTATTTATATATATATATATAATATATACACACACACATTCCTTCCTCCTCCTCCTCTTCCACCTCATCCTCATCCTCTTCTTCCACCTCTCCTCCTTCCACCTCTCCTCCTCCTCTTCTTCCTCTCTCTGTCCATTTGCATGTCCCCAGTGACAAACCCACTGGGGATTAAAGGGGTTTCTAGAGAGGTACCCCACACTAGAAATCAATAAAGTCACACCCTGCCTGACGATGTGAGGAGCTGATGTGGTCTAATGTGGTCTGATGTGGTCTGACCTGGTCTAACGTGGTGTGATGTGGTCTATATATAATAATAATAACCTGTCTGATGATGTGAGGAGCTGCAGCTCTATCAACACTTTAAAACCAACTTTAAAAGTCTGTTAAACGCGTCTCAGCTCTGTACTCACTGAGCTCGACTCTTATGGTCTTTATAACTTTTATCTGACAAACATACATTTGTGATGTGCTGTATCTTTGTATTGTGTGTCTCGTGTGTTCTTATCTTTGTATTATGTCTCTACCTTTGTACTGTTTGTTATTGTGCTTTCCTTGTTTTGACCTGCAACGCGACTACAGATGCGAATTAGCTCTAAAGCTATAATCTGGTACGATGCATTAAATGGTTTTAAACTGTAAACGGTCCCCTTTTAATTAAATAAATACGGCAGTGATTTCGCTCGAGGCACGTAATTCAAGTCTGCAGAGTCACGTCCAGTGTTCGTACGCAGCACAAAAACAAGCACCGTGAACCTAAAACACGACAAAATAAACAGCGTAAATCAAAGAGACTCACCTGGGAGGGAAAGAGTCGCTCGAGCGTCGCCAGTTGGTCCCGACAGCCTCGTGAGGTGCACGTTGAGTGAGAGGAAACTACAAAGTGAAAACACACGGTCGCTTCTGTCGTCGCTCCTGCCGCCTCCCTCTCTCTCTCTCTCTCTCTCTCTCTCTCTCTCTCGGTCCCATTTGCATGTCAACAGACCCGCTGACTGACTCCGTCACTACGGAGAAATGAGAGGAAGAAGACGCGGTTCAGCTTCGGTTCAATTTTCTCCTCAAATTAAATGAATTCCGGTCAAAAAACGCCCCCTTCCTCTCCTGACCCTCGACTTCAGAGCCGCAAATAAGCTTGTTTTTATAGCCGAATAAGTTTTTCGTAAATAAACTCCTCTATAACCCATACGTCTAAATAATAAAACAACTCAGATGATGCTTTAAGAGATATTCCAGTGACTTAAAAGTGTAGCATTTAAGGTTTTTATTGACATCAATGTAATATAATACATGTTCCGCCATTTTTATTTCTACAGTAGCCCAGAAAGGACAAATAATACACTGGCCTCTAGGTGGGGCCATTCGCGTTAACGCGTAGGCCACCGTAGTTCGCCTACACGCTTTCTCACCAGGCGGTTATCTGTGGACTCACTCAGCTAAGAACCTTCCCAAGCAAAAAGGAGTTTTCCACCGCAACTTCCGGTTCTGCCGAGTGAAGCCGATGCGGAAGTGTCTTACAACTTGCATTCTCTCTACTGACCATCAGGGGGCGACTCCTCTGGTTGTATAGAAGTCTATGAGAAAATGACTCTACTTCTCTCTTGATTTACTCACCTTTCAAAATAACACTAAAGTAAGCTATTGGTATTCTGTTAATGTCAGATTGTGCTGCTTTCTTTTAACTGTCAATCATGTGAACTTATGTCAGCTGTAAAAATAATTCTTAATTCAAGGATGGTGACATCATAACGAAGCCCCGTTCTGTGACTCCGTCTCGCCCTTTCTCCGTCTGTACCGGCCCCCATGGAGACCTGGTGGGGCCCCGTCCTGGAGAAGAAGGGTGTGTCTGCAGCAACCTGGAGCTTTCACTCCTCTCCTCTTTGTGCTCTTCCTCATCTGCTGTCAACCTAAGACAATATTTCCAAAGAATGGAGCTAGATATCGGAGAAGCGCAGATTGAATGCAGGTGAAACAATCAGTCAGTTCACAATTCTCTGGTGATTCGACACACTTTCTTCAGGTGGATAGAAATGTCATCGTCTCATGAGTCAGAGGAATTGGGAGCTGATCCAAATTTGCGTTGCACTAACCTAAGGGCTTGTTCTGATCTATCCACAATGCAGAGAGCCACGGCCTCACACACTGAAGGTGCTTCCCAGTGTTGATTTCATCGTGAGAGGATAAAGCAGAGACCGCAGGATGTGAAGGGCGTGGGGTTCTGACAATAGGTGAAGATTCACAGGTCTTTAATAGCTGTTCTTTAGTTTTGTTATGGAGGCTGGGATGTTCCATAATTATAGACATTTACACAGTCTAATTGTAATCAATTACAAATTCGATACATTTTTTGTGCATTTCAGTGAACACAAAAGTAGATGACATATTACAGGCTGTTCTCAGACAGCTTTTGTAGCGATACCGTAGCCGTAATTCGTAGATATTTCCCGAAATCATGAATGAGGAAGTAGTTCACAACCTTTTCCTAAACCAAGTACTTTAGTTCCCTAAACCTAACCAAGCATTTCACAAGCTTTTCCTGAACACAATTAAGTACTTTAGTTCCCTAAACCTAACCAAGTAGTTCACAACCTTTTCCTAAACCTAACTAAGTAGTTTAGTTCCCTAAACCTAACCAAGTAGTTCACAACCTTTTCCTAAACACAACTAAGTAGTTTAGTTCCCTAAACCTAACCAAGTAGTTCACAAGCTTTTCCTAAACATAACTAAGTAGTTTAGTTCCCTAAATCTAACCAAGTATTTCACAAGCTTTTCCTAAACATAACTAAGTAGTTTAGTTCCCTAAACCTAATCCAGTAGTTCACAACCTTTTCCTTAACCTAACTAAGTAGTTTAGTTCCCTAAACCCAACTGAGTTGTTTCCTGCGAAGACAGAAGTTTATTTTGAAAAGACTGTTTGTATGGAACAAGAGGAAATGGACGAGTGTTGCTGGACTTTTGTATGAAAATATGCAAAAAAATGAGCAGTAACTTTTCATAAGAAATCATATGAGGATACGCTGCATGTTACCATCTTGTGCGAATTACCAAAATATCCATCGTGGTGGACTATTTATCGGCCGGGAAGCGATAGTACGAGCAAGACCTCGTTGTTGGTGTGATAACATCGTGATACGAAACACACAGGCATCGTAGCTTCAGAGAGAAACGTCACTTACGCTACTTTTGGGTTTGTAGCCTTTTTAATGACGTATTTTCACAGTCTGTCAACAGTTTTAAGACAAAATGCGTCTTTCTTAACGTGCAAAGTTATCTTTTAAATTGACAAACATCATATGCGTAATTCATGGCATAATTCAAACAGAATCCAAAAATGATATGTCTCTCGCCACAGTAGAGTTTAAACTTGTATTTATGTGTTGATTCATTTGATTAGTTTTATTATGTATTTGTTTTACTGTAATGGTAATGAAACATTTTTTTTTCAAGCAACAGATATAAAACAGAAAAGTAACAACTCGCATTTGAGAAGCTGGAACCAACAAATGTGCGACTTAAACAATCAATTGTAGTTGATCAATCACCTAATTGATTAATAATGGTCCCATCACTAAATATTATACAATCACAGGACCACATCCTGTAGCTTTCCAGATTTTACATCTCAGCATCCCAGTTGGGTTTCGTCATAGAAATACTTAATTGCTGTTGAGTGTGGTCCTAAATTGCTGTTAAGCTTTACAACATCAGGAAGATGTGGCGAGAAACAAAACAACAAAGGAGAACCTGATCAGAGTCATCTTTGACCTGGAGCTCCCGACACAAAGCCCCGAGTGATTTATCAGCTGACGTCAGCGGCTTGAGTTCAGTCACACCAACCTCGCTGAGGTGAATGTGCTTCTCTTGCCCTCTTCACCGACTCTGACCTTTGATGTTCAGCAGCAGAGCCAATCACCAAAAGCACTGAAGACGTTTTCAATTCTCCCGTCTCAGATTCCCAGAGCAGGAATCTGATCCTGCATTACCGCATAACCCTCTGCTTTGACTCTGGAGTTTTGCCAGAGGAAGCTTTTCACAGTGCTTTTTGCCATTAAACTTCAACCTCTCTGGAATTCGATACATGTTGCTGTCGATGCTGTTGGTCAACAGCACTCTCTCATAAGTTTGGATGAAGCTAATATTCTGATGTAGCATTTAAAAATGAACGCCCTTCAAAATCTCATTCATGAGCTCACTTCAAAGCTTGAAACATGAGGAGGACAAACAGCCACATGTCATCGTTGTATATGAGCGGGTTTCTCCCACACCAACATTACAAGCAGGGCTGATGTTTACTCAATTCAAGTTCAGTATTAGGAGTGTTGCATACTGAAACGTGGGCCTACGTTCAAAAAACAACCAAATGCTCAGCAGTCGAGAGTTAAGTGATGAATCTCTGTGGTTTCATCATCGCAAGTGACACCTTTCGCTTTACAAATAGTAATGTGAAAATATTGATTTGTGCAGCTTTACAAAATAATCAAGAATCCCCAAAACATTTGCAGTTAGTAACATAGAATTTAAATGCACAGCTGAATTATAATTTAAAAGCAAAACAAGTTTATTGATAAAACTTCAGAAGACAAAGTGCAAAAGAAACACCTTATAAAAGGACACGTAAATATGATTAAAAACTGAATAGAAATAATGAAAACAAGGTAAAATTGAAGAAGAGAAGTGAGTTGTTTCTTCAGATATATGGGGCTAAAAACTGAACAGTTTCTCTACGCTTAGCTTTGACTCTGGGGACAGAAAGCAGACCTCTGAAAGACGATGAGAGGTCTGGATGTTGGGCAAAAGGGCTGAAAAGGTAATTCCAGAGTGACTTGTTGGCCTCTTGCTTTGCCTCTGCTCTGCCTTGGGCCAGTTATTCCTGCATGAGAGGTGCCATAAATCTGACAGAGCTGTATCTTCTCTTTGAGCAGCAGCACGCAGAGACGTTCAGGTCAGGAGACAGAAATCAAGACGGCAGGTTTTCTCAACAAGCCCACTTTGTGTTTAGGTTTTGGATTGTGCCAACAATGAAATACTGCAGCTGTACTTCTGTTGGAATCATTGGATTGTACCACGACGGTAACAGCAGGAAGAAGTTTGGTAACAAATTCAATGTCTGTGTGGGTTTTCTCCTGGTACACAGGTTCCCACACACACTAAATAAATCCCCAAATTAAGAAATCACAGCGCCACCTAGTGGACATTCATACTCAGTGTTACATTTACAACAGTACATATTTATATCATATTCATGATATGCAGTCTTTCTTCTTGTACAAGTAAAACATGTACAGTTACCTCGTTATTTAAGCTCTTTTCTTGCTCCTAAATGGACAGCACACAAAGTAAAAGCTTTTATTTCCTACAGCCCAGGAAGGCAGCATGAGGACTGCAGTGAGTCACTCCTGCTGTAAACAGGACATGTTGTCATCTGCTGCCCTCCTGTGGGGAAACCCAGTACAACACACAATAAAAAACACATTTACAAGTTATTATAAGATGATATTTTTATTCTCACAAAGAACATGTTCACTTGCCAAACACAGGTGTAACTATTAACACGAGCACCACAATACAGCTGGACGTAAACCACGTTCCTGTGTTTTATTTTTTTTACAAAAGCACAGGTGTAATTAAAAGCATTGCTATTATTATTATTAAAAGCTGTTTCATATGTTTATTAAAAAACTGTTCTTAAGTAATTTCATGCAACTGAAAGCCAAGATCGTTCTTTTTACTCCATCATAAGTTATTCTACTGATTCAGATTATTAATACAAAATAAGAAACAACTAATACATTATTATTACGGATTAAACTTCCTGGCATTGTAAACAAATAATTAAACTTATCCCCACATTTAGCATCTGCATTATAAGAGTGATGAACACATCCTTAGTCATCTCATGTTATTCTTTTATAAAGTACTACTGTGATCTGTTCTCTCATTTAAATCTGGTACAAGTACACGGTCCAGTAAGTACTCAACCTCTGACGTCCCTCATGTACACACTAGTGTTGGGAGACAAAAAAAACAAATATCAGAAGAAGTAGAATCCCTTCAATCAACACAAATAAATAAATAAAAACATTAATGAGGTCACCGCAACGAGTAGGCGTCCCGTGTGAGTAAATATGACACACGGTGTCATTTGGTCTAAGAAGCAACAAACTCATTAGCAGCTGAAGAGTGAAATATTGTTTTGTAATGTAACGACGTTGGATGGTTTTTAACTCAAGAGAAATAATGGACAAAAAAGTTATTGTTTTGGTAAACAATGTGATAAAATACCATAAAACTAAAATAACCAACAATATTTGAATGTTTCCTCTTCAGTCAGCGGTCCGTCTTCTTGTTTCACAGTACAGAGCTGTAACAGGAATCACTGTGGAGCTAGAATCACAGTACACTGCTCAAACAAATGACTAGATTGAACCTGACTGGAATGTGAAGCCGGGTATCGATCGATCGATACTGAAGTACATCTTTTTACTGCTGTCAAACGTCGGGATTCAAACTTTCTGTAAACTTTGGCACCAACGGGAAATCTCCACGGAGTCTTCACTGACCGAACGCTGAACTCCACTCCGCTCATCTGAACAGGAAGCAGTTCATCACAGCGTCACCTCTCTGGGCTGACAGATGTCGACGGAGCAGCGAGGGGTGAAGGAGAGTCTTTGTGCTTCTGTAACAACCCTCCTCGCTCTTCAGACGTCCATCCCTTCATCACTCTCACACCAGTCTGACGGAGCATCGGTGCCAAAGTAACGGTCTCCAAAATTACCTTTGGAAACAAAGAGGAAACAAAAGCAGGTAGGTTAGGTTTTTAGTTTGGTCCTTTAGGCTTCTTCAGATAACTACACAAGGTTCAGGTCTGTGAACTCAAGTGGGAGGAAACAAAACAAAGGCTCTGGATCTGGGTCTGTCCACGGTGGACCGGTCTCTGCTGGAGGATCTGGGTCTGTCCACGGTGGACCGGTCTCTGCTGGAGGATCTGGGTCTGTCCACAGTGGACCGGTCTCTACTGGAGGATCTGGGTCTGTCCACGGTGGACCGGTCTCTGCTGGAGGATCCGGGTCTGTCCACGGTGGACCGGTCTCTGCTGGAGGATCTGGGTCTGTCCACGGTGGACCGGTCTCTGCTGGAGGATCTGGGTCCGTCCACGGTGGACCGGTGTCTGCTGGAGGATCTGGGTCTGTCCGCGGTGGACCGGTCTCTGCTGGAGGATCTGGGTCTGTCCACGGTGGACCGGTGTCTGCTGGAGGATCTGGGTCTGTCCACGGTGGACCGGTGTCTGCTGGAGGATCTGGGTCTGTCCACGGTGGAGCGGTCTCTGCTGGAGGATCTGGGTCTGTCCGCGGTGGACCGGTCTCTGCTGGAGTCTGAGCTGAAGGAGTTTCTGGTGAACCTGCATGAGTTCATCTGGTTTCACCAGAATCCGACCCGGTGGCTCCGATGACATCATTAAGAATAACTCTACAGGAAGTGCTTCTTGCATACTACATGAGCAGACGAGGGAACAGGAAACCTCCTCACCGATGCCTGGTATGATGTGGAACTGGTCGTTGACCTCCTTGTCCACGGCGGTGGTGATGATGCAGACTTTAGGGAAGGCGTAGGCCACCGAGTGGACGCCCATCTCCGCCATCAGCAGGGACAACAGGAAGATCTTGTCCTCTGCTACGTCGTGGTCCTTCAGGAGGAGAGGATGTATATTAAAGAGTGACAAACCTCACAGACTGGTCTCCAGTCCAGCACACCACTTGAGGAAACATCTGGACTAATGAAAGCACTGGACGGGCAGCGTGTTAGTTAGGAGTTGACCTACGAGCAGCACTCTGACGGCCATGAGAGCAGCAGCTCCGGTGGACACGGTGCTGTCCATCAGGATGACGTAGTCCTCACTGATGTCTTTGGGCAGACGGAGGTAGTGGAGCTAAAAGAAAGAGACAAGACACCACTTTAACAACCAGTCAGCTGAAATCATTAAAGCCCTGTATTTGACATGTTTCACTCCAACGTTGTCTTAGTTCAACTTTATTATTATTCATTGTGAGTTTTGACTCTTTACTGAACATCTTGAGCTTTGCTACATGATGCTGAAGCACATTTCTATCTTTGGTGAGACTTTTAAACTATTTGAAATCGTTCTTTTTATCGTTGTTTGTCTGACATTTCTTGAGAAGCACTTAGTAACCTTTGTGTAGAAAGGTGGTGTTTCAATGAAGTGTGTTATTATTATTATTATTATTATATGACCTCTGGTTCCCCGGTGTCGTGGTTGGTCTGGATGAGGATCTTTCCCAGTCGGATGTCTTTACACACGGCCATCAGAGCCTGCTCCATCGTCTCTCCTGCTCTCAGGATAGAAACGCCCGTGATCTACGAACACAAAGAGCTTCAGTGTTTGGTGACGTGTACTGTGGTATGCAGACGAAGTGGGCACGGAAATCAACACAATGAAGTTTCTCTCGTTCATGATATCATGAAAAGACAAGAAGACTCACTCTTTTACCGCTCAGCCTCTTGCCGTCGTAGATGCCACCCTGAGGCGTCTCCACCGATACCGGCTGGACGAAGAGGAAACATTAAAATGTAACAATATGCAGAACAGATAATGTACTGTATTTATATTCCAACAAGACTGCCTTCAAATGGAAGCAGCAGCAGTAAATAATTCACCTTGAGAGGCAGGAAGGAGAGGGCGTGCTCTATGAGAAGCCTCATTAATCTCTTGGAGTAGAAGATAAACTCGTCTCTGTTCGTTTCCTTGTTCCTACACAAACACGCAGCGGTTAGGAGAAAAGATGGAAGAAGAACATCGTTAAGAAAGTGGCAATAGTTTGAGGCGTGAAGGTCAGGATATCTCCACCTCCATTTATCTCTTGAACCACCCGTTGAGTTTGAGCTTCCTCTCAGTTTAAAGTTTAAAGTGAGATGTTGCCGTGTGTTCTGACCTGATGATGGTGTGCATGCCGCGGACCTGCGGCGTGCTCTCCATCACGCTGAGGGTTTTGGGTAACGGCTGACCCTGGTGAGCCGAGGCCAGAGCCGACCTGTGGAGACCAGACAGACGCAGCGTGACCGACGTGATCGGAAAAAAGTAAAAGCAGCAAATATCATCCTGCTGGCATCTCTTCAGAGAAAACGACACACGATGAGGGAAACGTTTTAGCTTCAGCAACTCTTTAAAGACATCGTGTCCAAACACATCTGTTCAAGCGAGGGACGGCCGGCTGCATTCAAGTACAAATCCCTAAAAATATTACCAAGTAATCAGATAAAATGACGATATGGACTGAAGTTGATGTCCCACTTTCGGGGACCTGAACTTAAAGACGTCACTTGATTACGTTTTTAAAGAAACCAGCTGATTTGTTAATTTGCCAAATGACTACTAGCGACTACAGGCAGCATGTTGCTTCTAATACACATGCTGGAGACCTGCTACACAAAGTAGATGTTGTTGTTAAGCTGCTGGTTTGACTTTTGGCTGAAGTTTATCACCATCGTCAGCAGAACTACGTGGACTTCAACTACGACAACTTGTTCTCCAACATTGTTGTAAAAACTACAAACGGAGTCATGTTTTGGGGAACGGATTGTTGAGATGATGTTGCAATTATGTCGTGTATAAATGAAGTCTTTCTGCACGTATACAGATACGTTTTAAAGCGATGTATCTGTATATACGGAGACTGGTTTAACATGCCTCACAGCATCTTTGTGCCACTGGCCCCAGATTGTAGTTTGAGAAGAGCCGCTATGATTTAAAAGCAAAGTTCAGACGGTTGTCATAAAACCATCAAGGTGTCGGTACTTCACCTGCAAGAACAACCTGTTGTTGAATGTGATTCTTTATGAATGACAAGGATTGAGCTGTAGTCTGCAGACGTTTCCTGCTACTGAATGAACATGTTTGGTTATCAAGACTAACACAGTGAGTGCCGTCACCTGAAGCCAACAAAATGCAAATCAAGAAATGCAATTCCCAAAAATGAGCAACACTTTCAAAACACATGCTTACAATGTTGAAACGCGCTGAAGAATGTGTTTGCTGCATGCTCTGTCCCTCCACTGAAATAAACAAAGCATGCTTCTGCTTTAACATCCAGGATTGCAAATGAGTTTAATGCTTTCCTGCAAAAACATCCTCAGTGCTTCGTGAACGGCGTCAAAAGAGAACAAACACGTCGGCCTTTGGGTTGATTATGCAGAGTATTTGAACAGAACGACACTAAACGAGGATGCACGAGGCGAGCCTCACATATCCCAGCGGAGCTTCCTCTGAAGAAGGTGACAAGATATTCATTTGAGGAGGTTTAGAGGTGAAACAAGGGAAGAAGAAAGAGAAAAGTATAAGAGGAGAGAAGAAGAGAAAGAACACACGTTAGAGCAATGAAACAGCTGCACTGCATCACAGCTGTGCAACACTGAACACATGCTTTCTGGTTCAGTCATTCACTTTGTCTGACGAGTGGTTCATTCATTCACGAGTCGCTCTTTACCGCCTCTATTCCTGCGTTTAACACACCGACCTAAAAGAGTTCATCTCTTTGTGTTTCTGAACTGTTTGTAAGTCTTCAGAACACCAGCGTGTTGTATTTAAATGGTTCCATGTTGCACATTTCACCAGGACACGAGTGCGTTATTCAGGCGTTGCAGTATATTTCCTGCCAGCAGAGGGCAGAACGCTGCACCAGTTGATCTTCACACTGCGGGTTGGAATGTTTGAAAAGGAAACTATTTAAAAATGTCTTCTTAACTTGAGGACAAAGCAGGATTTGGGGTTTTATTTTATACTTCCTGATTTGAACGTCTTCCAGACTCTTTCCTCACAAGATGAGCTCATTTAAAATACTCCATTTACTCGTTTTGGTTTTTATGTTCCATCTTTAACCTTTAATGTTTCCGAGTACATTTAATACGACAGGCTGAACACCCATGTGTTTATGTCTCCATGTGTCCACTGGTTACCCCGTGTTTAACGTCACATTGCAATGAATTGTGGGTAATTAAACTCGACGTCACTGAATAGAATAACCTGTTGTGACCTCGAGGACAATCGCAGCATCATGAAACTTTACAAACACACACTAGAGACCGAGGGCGTTCAGAGGACGTGTGGCTTTACTAGTTCCCTGGTTTAATGACACTCCGTTACCAGATACCAGACCAGATACCAGACCAGATACCAGACCAGATACCAGACCAGATACCAGACACCAGATCACAGCACGGATTGTCCTTAAGGTCTTGGTGCCGTCATGTGGTATCTCGGAGGGATACTTTTGTCATTATTATTTACTTTTCAGGGGTAACGAAATGGTATCAACATGGGAATGGCCATCATATACTTCTATTACAATGCTCTAAGCCCTTATACACGTCATCATTTATTTAAATGTATCCATGAATATTTGTCCAACGGAGGCGATCAATCTCTGCACTGACGGAAACAACTGTGAAATGCAAACACAGCAACGTACGTGCAGATGTTAACCAGGACGATCCGATTGATTCGTTTGTTCATCAGTAAAAACAAATATTCATTTGTTATCGTCTTCAGATGAAGTGCGGTTGAAATCAGAGAGGTAAAAGGAATGAGAAGATGTAACAATAATAACAATAATAATAATAATAAAGCAACAGTCGTACCTCACAGTGATCTCACGCTGAAAGGTTACACAGCATTCAGCCGGGAGAGGGGGGGGGGGGGTCGTGCACAAACGGTGAGACATAAGAAAAAACAACAACATGACATCAGCCAATCTGTAACAGAAACCTCACAAAATAAAGCCAAACATTTAGATAAAATAAATGATTTCTAAGAGTCTAAGCAGATACGTTTATTATGTCCACCGCCTTAGTTTAGCATGTTAGCTAAGCATGCTAACATTAAACACTGAACACAGCGGAGGCTGATCAATCCGTCATCAGTGTTGCAGGTATGTTAAACTGAAGTATTGGAAGAGTTAAAGTTTAGACCCGATGTTGGTGCAACGCTTCATGAATGTTGAGATGTTTCACTGAATAAATGAAAACGTTGAGCTGCTGGTGATGCTACAGTTAGAAGTCTTCACTTTGTGGATGATTTATTAAAAACAGGAGAGTATGTTGCTGACTTTATATCCGTTACATACGGCAGGTAGAGAGAGAGAGAGAGAGAGAGAGAGAGAGAGAGAGAGAGAGAGAGAGAGAGACCATCAAAAACGTGTTATCTTTATACTTTGCTAGTGTCCTCTTAAGTGGTTATTTAAAACATTTGTTTTGTATTCGTATTGATAGAACATCTTGTCATTAGTAGTTTAAATGAAGTATAATGTGTTTAGAGCTGTTAGGAAGTTAAACACGTCCTAATTCATTCTCAAATATCTATTTTATGTTGCTGTGAAAACATCTTCAAACTGTATTTTTTTTAACACATCATGACAACGTTCAACCAAAACTAATTTTTACTGAGCAGAGCCTGAAGGCATCATAATGTAACTGAATGGAACCTCTGTACGTTAGCCGTTAGCGGTGCTGCTAACGTTACTAGCTCCCCTCCTGTCGATGTAAACACAGATGTATTCATCACAATATATCATTATCAGGGATCGGCGACTAAAACACATTCATGTAGATCTCCAGAGCTCATATTTCTACTGAATATCTTCAGTGGACGGGATCCGTCCGTTGCACCACTAATGTGTGTTCTACTAGTGGAGGTGAATGAATATGTCGAAGTGGAACAGATCACAGCTTTGTACAGGTCATAAAGCCGTCTGACAGGACAGAGAGGAAAGATGGAGGACAGCTCTCTTCATGGGGTCATTAATCTCGGGTTCCTCTGTCTCACCAGGTTCACTGGGGATGAGGAGACAGGGAGCTCTTGAGGACGACTATCGATGAAATCGTACAATTTTGAAGGATATTCTACAGCTCATTGTGCTCGATTACCACCTGAATTGTAAGAACGTGGTAAGAACCAAATGGTTGAATCCAGTTTTAAGGCTCGTCTCATGTGTCTACTAGAATCTTTACCTTCTCCAGCTGACTGTGGACGTGCTGAACAATCAAATCCAGAGCTACAAAGTTTTCTCCTCCTGGAAATAAGTTGAAGACACAAAAAGGACAAGAATTTACAGATCATTCGACGCCTCGTATCACCGGTGTTAATCACCGTGTTAAGTGTAGATGTGATTAAAAGGTCTCCACAGAGAGATTGGCGGCATAGACGTATTAAAAAGTAGTTCCGTTATGTCTCTAATAAATGAATCACTGACCTCGTGGCACCACAATGTCAGCCGACTGCACCGTGGGTTCGATGTACTGCTCGAACGCCGGCTTCACGAACTTATTGTACTGTTTGATGATGCCGCTGATGTTCCGGCCGCGCTGTGAAATGTCCCTCTTCAGCCTCCGTATCAGGCGGATGTCAGAATCCGTGTCCACGAACACCTTCATGTCCAGCAGCTGGCAGACAGGAAGGGAAAGGAGGGGAATCAGTCTAATTGATATGTGATTCTCGCACACACACACACACACACACACACACACACACACACACACACACACACCAATAATGCAGCAATAATTGACTTCAATTACAAGAATTACATTCAAAAGACGATTAATCAGCGCAGATAACGGCTGTAATTAACTGAGTCAGACGGTAATCAACTACAGCGCCTGGTCTCAGGGGAGGCTGTGAGTCTTATCACCACGGTCCAGCATACTCTCCCACACCCACACACACCATTAGCATTTTGGCTGTCACATCTTTATTTTACGCAACCAGTGAACAGGAAGTGACCACATCTGGACTGAGGAGGAGTGACGTAGAGACGCTGTATACGTCTCTGGTAGAGACCTGTCAATCACTGTGTAGCCCCGCCCCTAAAGCATCCCCTGCTTTATGGTCTGTTTGACTCTAAATGGACCATAATGTACTAAATGAACATCATGCTGTATTGAAGAAGACTTGAAACTAGAGATTGAGACCATAAACTCATGTTTACAATGTTTACTGAGGTAATAAATCAAGAGAGAAGTAGAGTCATCTTCTCATAGACTTCTATACAACCAGAGGAGTCGCCCCCTGGTGGACATTAGAGAGAATGCAGCTTTAAGGCTTTTAAGCATCGGCTTCACTCAGCAGAACCGGATGTTGCCGCCTGTTTGTAATAAGAGGGAAGTTATTTTTACCTTCAGCAGCTCCTTGTTGGCAAAAGCCAGGATGCCCTCAAAGATGACAACATTAGCCCCGTACACCGTTTTCTGTCAAGAGGAACAAATAAAAAAAAAGGAACAGGTTCACATTCATCCAAATCCAAAACAATGCTCATACAGGCTGTAATCATCCCTCCTGTTCACACTGGACGTGAAGAAGCTGCTCCACCAACACGGCCGTAACCTTAGCTTGCTAGCTAGCTAACTTAGCTATATACGTTCACGAATGTAACGTTGTTTTACCTAATGGGATTTATTCAGCGTCTCTTTGTCAGCTGGGAAGAGGAAGAACGAGCGAGACCTCGTTGTTGGTGCGACAACATCTGTGTGAAACACACATGCATCGTAGCTTCAGAGAGAGAAACGTCACTTATGCTACTTTTTGGGTGTGTCGTCTTTCTAGTCACATATTTTAACAGTTTTACAACAAAATGCGACTTTCTTGATGTGCAAAATTATCGTTTAAATTGACAAACATATGTGTAATTGATGGTACAATTCAACAGGAAGGGTTTAAAACAAACAATAAAGTCTAGCTTTTATAAATCAAAAGCCAAACGGGTACATAACAGATAAATCAGTTAAACACAACCTCAACACATGTTCCCGTTCTTCACCGTTATCTGATAAACCTCATCGTCAACCACAAGGGAGTGTGTGTGTGTGAGAGAGAGATTAATCACTGTCTCAATCAAAGACAAAATGGTGCAGAGTATATCACAATCCCATTACCTTCCTCTGACCAGCTCCATGCTGAAGTCAATGGACTGGACACTTTGGTATTGATTTTTGTTTTTAAAACAGAGAGTGTGAGAGCGAGAGAGAGAGGGACAGCGAGAGAGCGAGGCAAAGTTGTGTGTGAAAAGCAGAAAGGGAATTCTAAAGAAACAGATGAGTGTTTATCGATTTGTTCATTTCCCCCGTTCTTTGCTAAGAGATGATTTAGTGGCTCTTTAACATGTTTAAGGGGGGAGAGAGAGAGAGAGCGAGAGAGATTTTTAGAATCCTTTATTTTCTTAAAACATGAAAAAACAAAACCTCGTTGCCATGGCAATAAATTAGAAACAAATCAACAAAAACCAATCAATACAGTTTCTCTTCACAATGTTTTAAAGGAGCGTTGAATGTTAGTTCATCTCCAGACACACAACATTGTGCTTCATTGTTGCACCGTTTCTCAATGAAATCCTGCATGTTGTTCATACTTTTGTTCATGTTCAGATTCTGTCTCCACACAGTGTCGGCTCTCTGGTTCAGTTTGCTTTTGTTAAAGCACTGTCACACCCTGTGTGGAGGTCCAAGAGTTTAGACTCTGTTTCACTGAATGGTGGTCCTGAGACCCCATTCAGCTCTGGAATGAATCCTAGATCTGGAAATAGATCTGTAGAGTCAGGAGCTTCCTCTCCTCTGTCGTACTCCTTCAGCATCTCGACCTCGTCCTCCGTCAGTCTCTCCGCCAACCTGCCCAGGATCCTCCTGCTCTGCCGGATGGAATTCAGCCCGAGAAGAGAAGCCACTGCAGGTGCGTCTGTCAGTCCAGGGCCGGCTACATCAACCAGTGTCCTCGGGGTGGTGGTCCCAGAGGAGCACAGCATGCTGCTGAGACCTGGAGTCCACCAGCGGCTCCCGAAGCAGCCAGTGTAGTGAGTGTGAGGAATTAGAGTTAGAAGTGTTTTTTAGTAGGATTTATAGCACCCCTAGTGGTGGATAGTGAAATGTAGGAAGCATGTGGAATGCCACATTATGCTTGTAAAAATTGTCAAAGTATGTGAAATGTCACCAGAATACTTATCAAGTGTATACTATGTTTACAGTATGTTTACTATAGAAGTGTTGAGCCATAAGAGACAATTATTGAATGTATTAATCTATAAAGAATAGTTGATAGGGACAGACAGGGATTTTAAGACAGGCATTACAGCGAACACCAGGACCAGAGCAGAGGACCTAACAGGGGGATGCGCGCGCAGAAGGAGCAACCGACCAAAGCCAATAGGTCACAACGAAGGAGGTCAGCTGACTGAGGCCAGGAGGAGTCAGCTGGACTTAAGCCAATAGTATTTGAGACAGATATTTCACGAGCTAGGAAAGGAGATTCAAAGGAATCATTCTTCCACTTCATCACATTCCATCCTGCAGGTAACAAGCTTCCTGTTTGGAGCGTGTGTGAACTCTTTTCCGCGGATCATATTTCTATCGATAGTGTACATAGTGTGATTCACTTTGCAATTGCTTTAACTTCTGTAAAATTAAATACCATTGATCATAATTTGAACCGGCTGAGAGTTTATTATTCAGTTATTTATCACTATTTCAGCTCAAGTTGAAGAGCTAGTTAGCGTCTTCTTTTTTTTTTAAATCATTATTATTATTAACAACCTTTATTTAGACAAAATCCATTTAGAACGAGGTCTCATTTTCAAAAGTTGTAGTCAAATAAAAACAAAGATAGCAGAGTAGCGAGAACCATCGCCTGCAAATAAAGTGATTAGTCTTCATTGAACCCTGTTACTGTATGTCTTCATATTAACTTCTACTGTTACTGTACGTCTTCATATTAACTTCTACTGTTACTGTATGTCTTCATATTAACTTCTACTGTTACTGTATGTCTTCATATTAACTTCTACTGTTACTGTACGTCTTCATATTAACTTCTACTGTTACTGTATGTCTTCATATTAACTTCTACTGTTACTGTACGTCTTCATATTAACTTCTACTGTTACTGTATGTCTTCATATTAACTTCTACTGTTACTGTATGTCTTCATATTAACTTCTACTGTTACTGTATGTCTTCATATTAACTTCTACTGTTACTGTACGTCTTCATATTAACTTCCACTGTTACTGTACGTCTTCATATTAACTTCTACTGTTACTGTACGTCTTCATATTAACTTCTACTGTTACTGTATGTCTTCATATTAACTTCTACTGTTACTGTATGGTTCATATTAACTTCTACTGTTACTGTATGGTTCATATTAACTTCTACTGTTACTGTATGTCTTCATATTAACTTCTACTGTTACTGTATGTCTTCATATTAACTTCTACTGTTACTGTATGTCTTCATATTAACTTCTACTGTTACTGTATGTCTTCATATTAACTTCTACTGTATGTCTTCATATTAACTTCTACTGTTACTGTATGTCTTCATATTAACTTCTACTGTTACTGTATGTCTTCATATTAACTTCTACTGTTACTGTATGTCTTCATATTAACTTCTACTGTTACTGTATGTCTTCATATTAACTTCTACTGTTACTGTATGTCTTCATATTAACTTCTACTGTTACTGTACGTCTTCATATTAACTTCTACTGTTACTGTATGTCTTCATATTAACTTCTACTGTTACTGTATGTCTTCATATTAACTTCTACTGTTACTGTACGTCTTCATATTAACTTCTACTGTTACTGTACGTCTTCATATTAACTTCTACTGTTACTGTACGTCTTCATATTAACTTCTACTGTTACTGTACGTCTTCATATTAACTTCTACTGTTACTGTATGTCTTCATATTAACTTCTACTGTTACTGTATGTCTTCATATTAACTTCTACTGTTACTGTACGTCTTCATATTAACTTCTACTGTTACTGTATGTCTTCATATTAACTTCTACTGTTACTGTATGTCTTCATATTAACTTCTACTGTTACTGTATGTCTTCATATTAACTTCTACTGTTACTGTATGTCTTCATATTAACTTCTACTGTTACTGTATGTCTTCATATTAACTTCTACTGTTACTGTATGTCTTCATATTAACTTCTACTGTTACTGTACGTCTTCATATTAACTTCTACTGTTACTGTACGTCTTCATATTAACTTCTACTGTTACTGTATGTCTTCATATTAACTTCTACTGTTACTGTATGTCTTCATATTAACTTCTACTGTTACTGTATGGTTCATATTAACTTCTACTGTTACTGTATGTCTTCATATTAACTTCTACTGTTACTGTATGGTTCATATTAACTTCTACTGTTACTGTACGTCTTCATATTAACTTCTACTGTATGTCTTCATATTAACTTCTACTGTTACTGTATGTCTTCATATTAACTTCTACTGTTACTGTATGTCTTCATATTAACTTCTACTGTTACTGTACGTCTTCATATTAACTTCTACTGTTACTGTACGTCTTCATATTAACTTCTACTGTTACTGTACGTCTTCATATTAACTTCTACTGTTACTGTACGTCTTCATATTAACTACTACTGTTATTGTACGTCTTCATATTAACTTCTACTGTTACTGTAAGTCTTCATATTAACTTCTACTGTTACTGTACGTCTTCATATTAACTTCTACTGTTACTGTACGTCTTCATATTAACTTCTACTGTTACTGTACGTCTTCATATTAACTTCTACTGTTACTGTATGTCTTCATATTAACTTCTACTGTTACTGTATGTCTTCATATTAACTTCTACTGTTACTGTATGTCTTCATATTAACTTCTACTGTTACTGTATGTCTTCATATTAACTTCTACTGTATGTCTTCATATTAACTTCTACTGTTACTGTATGTCTTCATATTAACTTCTACTGTTACTGTATGTCTTCATATTAACTTCTACTGTTACTGTACGTCTTCATATTAACTTCTACTGTTACTGTACGTCTTCATATTAACTTCTACTGTTACTGTACGTCTTCATATTAACTTCTACTGTTACTGTATGTCTTCATATTAACTTCTACTGTTACTGTACGTCTTCATATTAACTTCTACTGTTACTGTACGTCTTCATATTAACTTCTACTGTTACTGTATGTCTTCATATTAACTTCTACTGTTACTGTACATCTTCATATTAACTTCTACAGTTACTGTATGTCTTCATATTAACTTCTACTGTTACTGTACGTCTTCATATTAACTTCTACTGTTACTGTACGTCTTCATATTAACTTCTACTGTTACTGTACGTCTTCATATTAACTTCTACTGTTACTGTACGTCTTCATATTAACTTCTACTGTTACTGTACGTCTTCATATTAACTTCTACTGTTACTGTACGTCTTCATATTAACTTCTACTGTTACTGTATGTCTTCATATTAACTTCTACTGTTACTGTACGTCTTCATATTAACTTCTACTGTTACTGTATGTCTTCATATTAACTTCTACTGTTACTGTATGTCTTCATATTAACTTCTACTGTTACTGTACGTCTTCATATTAACTTCTACTGTTACTGTATGTCTTCATATTAACTTCTACTGTTACTGTATGTCTTCATATTAACTTCTACTGTTACTGTATGTCTTCATATTAACTTCTACTGTTACTGTACGTCTTCATATTAACTTCTACTGTTACTGTATGTCTTCATATTAACTTCCACTGTTACTGTACAGCTGTTAGAATAGTGGCCTATCTTCTATTTGCAATTAATATGCATTCAATCCAGTTCTATTAATTAAATTAAAATGATAATCTCCTCTGGCTGTGGTCATCACAGTGAACAGTGTGTACAGTGTGATGAGAGGTCACGTGAGCCCTTGTTGCTGTAGTTCATCTCTTGGAGCAGAGGCTGCATTCAGCAGACCTGCCTCATCAATGTATTTAAAACACTGACAGCAGGAAGCTGTACTCACGTCTGTTTAGACCTCCACCTTTATCCAGGCCCAGCTCCACTCACATCTCAGCCCTGAAGCTCTTTGACCTCATCATCTCATCAGTATCTGGGCCTTTCATTCTACTTTGAGTTAAAAACAGCAACCAGATCCGCCGGTGTTCTGGTTTAACGTTAACGAGTGACCGCGTGAACTGAACCGGAACACGGGGGGGCTTCATGTTTCATCACGTTACGTTTTTTCCTCCTAATTCGCGATAATGACGAACGTTAAAAGTCGAGAGTTCCGCGTGTAGTTCCGCATGTAGTGGACGTTAACTTAACCCAGCAAGTCTGAACGGTAACGGAACATAACGTAACTTAAACTGTAACGGAGGGAAATGAAGACGCTGTAGACATCTTAACGCTGATTGGACAAGACTCGACACGTCACATCAAAGATGTTTTATTGCGAAGATCACCACGTCACCTTTTCTCCTCATCTCACTCCAATCGGAGAAACGCTGGCTGGCCAGTTGACCCCCCCCCCCCCCCCCCCCCCAAACAAAAAACTCTACGGATCTACACGATTCACGTGGATGACATATTTTTGATTCAAAACGGCGAATTTCGCCGAAAAGCGACAAGTTTGCAGGTATGCACAGTATCGACGGGTCCCTGAACCTCAATATGAGCACGTCTCTTTACATCCAAAACGGCCAAAAAACAAACAAACAGAAACTTGTCTTTGACTTGCACTTAGACTGCGAGGCTTTATTCTCCATTAACTCTATCATTGTTCAGCTCTTTCTTTATCTTCTGAACAATTTTTGTTCGGTCTGAAGCCTTCCTGAAACATCTAAAGTCATCAGACGTTGCAAAAATGACAGTCAAAGTCCTCTACTGTGAGTTTGAACACGAGGTTGAGCTCCTTGCTCCTGTTGTTGGGGATCATGAGTAAATGTCTCCTGTGAGACACCACGTGCTTTAACAGAGGAGACTTGCACCCAGAGGACACTTTCTTAACCTGAGACACTACCTTCCCGTGTCTGGACAGCTCTCTGGTTATTGCCTCATCTCTAATGAGGCAACGTCTTTGGAACGTTGGACACTGTGACTTTTACTGCCGGTGAGCCGAGAGGATAAACGGGTAGGAAGTTAACGGGTAGGAAGTTATCGCGCGCGAGCGAGCGAGAGAGAGAAGAAGAGACAGAAGTGGGCTGAGGTACAAACAGAGAAATATGGAAAGGGAGAAAGCTTTAAACAGGATAAAGACTAAAGAACGTGCCCTGTACAAAGTTTTACCTCAGACTCATCTCTGTTAGCCACGAATGCTAAACGAAGCTAGCAGGAAATATACGGACGCGAACGTAAGCTAGCAACACAGCGCAGGTCAGAGTGAGAAAATGTCTAAAGTCCAAATGCTGAGAAGTTTAGTCAACCAGCGACTAACTAAGATAAACATATCTCCAGCAGCCGGAAGATATGTTTGGTCTGTTTGAAAGAACGATAGCAGAGTACGAGGAGGAACGTTCTGCTGAGGAGAACGAGCCACAACGGAAACTACTGGACGCTGTTTTCAACCCTCAGCTGCGGTTACACAGAGCAGGTTGGTTCTCTTTGTTTTATTATTGTGGAGGATTTCAGTATTAAAGATAGAATTAGTAGGATTTTAGTATTATAATTAGTTTAGTATGATGATTAGCACCTCTTATGGTGAATAGAAGTGTCAAAATAATAAGAATGTTACCATGGGTTAAAGAGTTGCAATATATTTATCTATGAGATGTATTATCTTTACAGTATGAGTATAGGAAGCATCGTGGAAATGCCGCACATATGCTTGTAAAAAGTGTCAAAGTATCAGGAAGTACCAGAATACTTATCAAGTGTATAGTGTGTTTACAATATGTTTACTATAGGAGTGTTGAACCATAAGAGACAATTATTGGATGTATTATTAATGAATGTATTAATCTGTAAGAATAGTCGATAGGGATAGACAGGAATTTTAAGTCGGGCTTTAACAGAGGACACCAGGATTAGAGCGAGGACCCAAGAGGGACCCAAGAAGGAGGAGCTACAGACGGAGACCAATAGGAGACGACGAGGGAGTCAGCTGACTAAGGCTAGGAGGAGTCAGCTGGATTTAGGCCAATAGAATTTGAGACAGATATTTTACGGACTATGAAAGGAGATTCAAATGGGTATTTCAGTCTCATCACATTTCGTCCTTCAGGTAACAAGCTTCCTGTTTGGAGTGTGTGTGAAAGCTGTTCTCGAGAGCATTTTACTATCGATAGTTAATTCAGATTGCATTTGTTATTAAATACATGTTTTATTTTGAAACCTGAATTCAGCGAACTTATTTTTGGCGCACATGCGCAGTAACTAGTCAACAAACCAGTCCAGCGGCAGCGGCTCCTGTTTATATTTATGCCTCAACATTATCACTTTAAACTGCTGACAAACCAGAGAGGAATGAAGTATTCACATCATGTACTGAAGTATTCACATCATGTAATGAAGTAAAATTATGGGTACTGTACTTAAGTATTTCAAAACTCTTTATACTTCACCTCCACTACACCTCAGAGGTACATATTGTACTTTTCAGATGACAGTTTTTCATCCTCTTCCTTTCAAGTATGGAGGTTTCTTTCCCGATATTTATTCCAGTGTGTAACTGGAGCGTCGCTGACGGGATGACTGGTTCATCCTTTTCTGCAATCCCAGACTTTATTATATTGCTTTCTTTTAAAATATAAGAACAATTATGAATATTCTTCTTCTTTTACTATCATAGCTACACGTGTTTCTGTTGGTGTGCTAGAGTGGAACTAATTCACCACTTTTTCAATGATAAACCTCTTGAATAATAGAGATATTAATATGAGATTCCTAAGACGTATGAATGTATTTTATAATTCTCCACAGACGTCCAGCAGGTGATGGTGGTTAAAGAAGAGCAGCAGGAGTGGAGCTCCAGTCTGGACCAGGAGGACCCAGAGCCCCCACACATTAAAGAGGAACAGGAGGAACCAGAGCCCCCACACATTAAAGAGGAACAGGAGGAACCAGAGCCCCCACACATTAAAGAGGAACAGGAGGACCCAGAGCCCCCACACATTAAAGAGGAACAGGAGGACCCAGAGCTCCCACACATTAAAGAGGAACAGGAGGACCCAGAGACCCCACACATTAAAGAGGAACAGGAGGAACTCTGGACCAGTCAGGAGGGAGAGCAGCTTCAAGGTCTGGAGGAGGCTGATATCAAGTTCTCATTCACTCCTGTGAAGAGTGAAGAAGATGATGAAGAGGAAGCTCAGTACTCACAGCTTCATCAAAGACAAACTGAACAGATGGAAACAGAAGCTGATGGAGAGGACTGTGGAGGACCAGAACCAGACAGGAAAGATCCAGATATTGATAACGAGACTGAAGACTCTTCTGAACCTGAGACTGATGACAGTGATGACTGGAATCAGAACAGAGACCGCCAATCAGGTTCAAACTCTCCGAAAAATGTGCTTGATGATGAAGAGGAAGCTCAGTCCTCACAGCTTCATCAAAGACAAAGTGAGGAGAACAGAGAGGCAGAGCATTTGAAAACAGAAGCTGATGGAGAGGAAGCCAGATCAGAACCAGATAGTCCTTTACAACCAGCGGATGATGAGACGTCACCATCCTCTGAATGTGAGACTGATGACAGTAGTGACTGGGAGGAGACTAAGGAACCTCGGTCATATTTAAACCCTCTTCAAAACAATGAAGAACCTGTAAGTGATATGGACTGTAATACTGGAAAAACATCAATCAGCTCCTCTGAATGTGCTGGAAGCTTTGGCAACAAGAGACATCTGAAGAAACACACTGAGTCCAAAACAGGAGTGAAACTATTTAAATGTTCAGTTTGTGGCACAACATTTGCACTAAAGGGAACCCTGACACGACACATGACTGTCCACACAGGAGAGAAACTATTAAGTTGTTCAGTTTGTAGTAAAACATTTTCACGAAAGAGAAACCTGGCACAACACATGACTGTCCACACGGGAGAGAAACTATTTAGTTGTTCAGTTTGTAGTAAAACATTTTCACAACAGGGAACCCTGACACGACACATGACTGTCCACACGGGAGAGAAACTATTTAGTTGTTCAGTTTGTAGTAAAACATTTTCACAAAAGGGAAACCTGGCACGACACATGACTGTCCACACAGGAGAGAAACTATTAAGTTGTTCAGTTTGTAGTAAAACATTTTCACGAAAGGGAAACCTGGCACAACACATGGCTGTCCACACGGGAGAGAAACTATTTAGTTGTTCAGTTTGTAGTAAAACATTTTCACAAAAGGGAACCCTGGCACGACACATGACTGTCCACACGGGAGAGAAACTATTTAGTTGTTCAGTTTGTAGTAAAACATTTTCACAACAGGGGCACCTGACACGACACATGACTGGCCCCACGGGAGGGAAACCATTTAGTTGTTCAGTTTGTAGTAAAACATTTTCACAAAAGGGAACCCTGACACGACACATGGCTGTCCACACGGGAGAGAAACTATTTAGTTGTTCAGTTTGTAGTAAAACATTTTCTCAAAAGGGAACCCTGACACAACACATGACTGTCCACACGGGAGAGAAACCATTTAGTTGTTCAGTTTGTGGTAAAACATTTTCACTAAAGGGAAACCTGACACAACACATGACTGTCCACAAGGGGGAAACTGTTTAGTTGATCAGTTTAAGATAAAAGATTCTCTTGTCTCTGTAATTTAAAAAATCTTAATTGTATTGGTGAGAGTGTCAGAAATACATGAGACATGTTTAAACACTTAAAAACTGTCAGGCTGATACAGATTCCAAAATCAATTTATTCAGCTAAGGTGAAGCTACACATCAATTTAACTTCTGTTGGTATCTGTCTATATGATATTTTCTCATGTTTCATGTATTGATTAATTAATATTGTGTTAAGTTGTCAAAGTATTTCTTGTCCCCTATACAGTACTATGTTTTGAGCTGAATTAAGGCAAATATTTAACCTTCTTTCTCTTCAGCAACGTTTTCTCTCGTTTAAATTCATTACTTCCTTGATTTTGTTTCACTGTACAAACTGCAATTTTGTTCCATAACTGAAGAAAAAAATAATAGTGGTTAGTTGTCTACATCCTTCTTTTGTATTCAACATCACCCTCTACCGACCTCATCTCTTTGAGATATAGTGATTCTATATGTTCCTTGTGTTGATGAGCTGGAACTTCGTTTTTGGACGTGAATATTTAATCTTTTGATTTAGGAGAAGAACTATTGTGACAAATGTTCAAGTAATCTGTTCTAATTGTTTTCATGATGGCTCACAAACAGTTGAAAAGTTCCGCCAATGTTTTCACCATCATAACTGCAGTTCAATTTGTTCAATCGTTTTGCCAGTTTTTCCAAAAATAAATCATAAGAAACTGAAACTTTTCATGGACAATGGACTCTTTATCCTGCGTATACCACATACTCACGGTGCTTCAGTGGCCCTTTGATTCATGTTACCGTTAGATTTTTATGACAAATGGCCACTAGTATGCTACTTAGGAACAGATTAGATTTTTACTATTTACTTAAATAAAATGAAAATGTATTTGGAACTCAGATCCAGATACACATTTAGAACCAAATACTACTCACAGCAGCAGAGGATCTGGATGAAGACAGAGATGGTATCGATGGGACAGTACTACCTGTTGTCATCCAGGCTGTGCTGCAAAGTGTGCAGGAAGAGGTGGTACGCTGACAACCCACTGTGGCTGGACAAACTCCCAAAGAGGTTCACTAACCTGTTGCCAGCAATAATGACCTACAAGAAGGCCATATGTAAATCGGATATGAGACGAGCTCAGGCGGACAGGTAACTCACCCACCGACATGGCAAAGCAGATCATGGAGATGATGCACCTGAAATTTGAAAGTTCTCACCTGGTCTAACTGCCAAAACATCATTGTGAGGCAGGAAAGTATGACCAAAGAACTATCACTCAATTTATCAGACGGGAGAGTACAGTGATCCAGATGGCTGGAACGGGATCTCTGTGTCTGCTCACTACCTGACTGCATGCCTGCTGTACGAGTACCCACACCAGGAGAGTGCCATCACATTTCAGAGGTATTGCACATGTGTTAGCATTGTGTGGCGTTGTGCGTGTGCTTCTCTGCTCACCTTTTTTCCACAAATTGACATTTTTATCCAGTTTTAACCACACGCCCACTCCCTTATTACATCATCATAACAAACAGCATGTGAATCCCCGCCACCCCAACCCTCTATCTGTAAATCCCCCACTAACTGACCGGTCACTCTCCCTGATCTCTCCCTCAGATCTCAATAAATCACTTTCTGGCTTTCTGGAGTGATGTAAAAGCGCTCGTCAAAGTAAAAACAGCGCAGCGGTTTGATTTTCGCGCGCGCGTGGATCTCTTGACAGTGATTTGCCTTCATACTTACGGAAGCCTGTAAGCTCGCTGCCAACAAAACAGTTAAAATGTACACAGACTCTTGCTACGCCCTTGCTGTAGTGCACAACTTTAGCGCCCTGTGGAAACACAGAGATTACGACATCATCCGGCCAGCCCATTTCTCAGGGAGAGGGAGGGAGGGAAGGGGGAAAAGAAACTAAGAAACAAAGAGACAGAACGAGAGAGAGACAGAAGAGAGACAGAAGAGAGAGAGAGAAGAGAGACAGAACGAGAGACAGAGAGAGACAGAAGAGAGAAAGAGAGAAGAGAAGAGAGGGAGAGAGAAGAGAGAGAGAGAGAGAGAGAAAAGAGAGAGACAGAAGAGAGAAGAGAGAAAGAGAGAAGAGACAGAAGAGAGAGACAGAGAGAGAGACAGAAGAGAGAAAGAGAGAAGAGAAGAGAGGGAGAGAGAAGAGAGAAAGAGAGAAGAGAAGAGAGGGAGAGAGAAGAGAGAGAGAGACAGAAGAGAGAAAGAGAGAAGAGAAGAGAGGGAGAGAGAAGAGAGAGAGAGAGAGAAGAAAGAGACAGAAAAGAGAGAGAAGAAAGAGACAGGAGAGAGAGGAGAGAAGAGAGAGACAGACAGAAGAGAGAGACAGAGAAGAAAGAGACAGAAGAGAGAGAGATAAGAAAGAGACAGAAGAGAGAGAGATAAGAAAGAGACAGAAGAGAGAGAGAGAGAAGAGAGAGACAGAAGAGAGAGAGAGAAGAGAGAGACAGAAGAGAGAGAGAGAGAAGAAAGATACAGAAGAGAGAGAGAGAAGAAAGAGACAGAAGAGAGAGAGAGAAGAGAGAGACAGAAGAGAGAGAGAGAGAGAAGAGAGAGACAGAAGAGAGAGAGAGAGAGAGAAGAGAGAGAGAGGAGAGAGAGAGAGAGAGAGAGAGAAGAGAGAGAGGTGACCTCCAGTTTTACAGAAATATAAAGAAGTAGTAAAACTCTTCTTCATGTGTAGAAACACACACACAGCCTGACGCAGCCTCCGGCCTCCTCGGAGGGCCTGAGGCTTAATTACATCCACGCCGGTACAAAAGGTTCATACGATGATGTCACAGGTCCTGGTGTGAGATTCCCCATGAGCTGTTGAACCTTTCGGCCATGAAATTACATCGCAAAGAAACGGAGAGGAGATGTCAGAGTGCGACGCGGCCGCATTGATTCTTCACAATGCTTTCGGGAGATCTGTGCTCTTCGGTTGGGTAAACGTCCTGTACACTAAATCCTTAATAATTAGCTAATTAGCAGGCATCTCAATTCCCTCTCCCTGGAGGGGAGGAGTTAGTGATTTGTACATTTATCCTGTAAACTACAAAAAAAGAAGGAAAACGGTGCTTTTATTTTGGCGACGATAGATTAAGCTCTACTATTATTTCTAAAGGTTTACACTTGAATTGTAATTCCTGTTAATTTTGAAGGTTTTTTGGGGGTTTTTAGTTGCTTATCTGCAGACTTGGAACGGTATTGATCAACCAAATGTCCAACAAACGGGCCAGTAACGGTAACGTAGAGTTGATTAACACGGCTTCTCACCCATTCTTTGCGTCTGCAGTGGGACGTGAAGTCGTAAACCGGCACTTTGATGCTCTTCCCTTTCTTCAGCTTCCTGAGGACGGTGACCAGCAGCTCGAAGTCGAAGGCGTCGGGGTGATCGAAGTTATACTCGTTTCTGGCCGCCAGCTCCTGCTCTTCTTTATTCAACACCTGACACACAAACGGAAAGTAAATGTTCAGCACTACAGATATTAATCTTTTCATTTAATCTCATCTCTATTTAGCTATTTATCTATTGATAAGAACTGTGATCGATCGGTTATTGTTCAGCAGGTTTCACACACTACGCTGGGATCAGCACTAATGATCCATGTGGAGGGAGAGAGAGGCTCGATATTTAATCTACACATCGTTTAGACATTAAAGATAATTATCATGTAAACACCGGGCGTAAAATGCTGAGCAAGCAATGTGAAATGTTACTGAATTGATCGACTAAGCGACGGCTGAAATACTCTCAATCGAAGCTCTTGTTTATGTTCTAGAGGGCTTCACCTTATAGAAAGAGTCCATGGAGAGCAGAACCACCCAGGGGACGTCCAGCGCTTCGATGATCTTATTGGCTACCGTGGTTTTACCAGAAGCACTGCCTCCACACAGACCTTCAGGAGAGAAAACACAAAGAAACAAAGATCTGAGGAGACGCATTCAAACTTAAAAAGACTCTCCGAAAAATACTTCAAACGTTGTATTGGCACCGATTAATCAATGGATCTCTAATATTCACACAATATTGATTTTGATAAATAATCATCAGTGATGTGGATATTAATGACTAAGTGTGGAAGAGGAAATAAGAGAACAGCTACAAGGATCTGGTTAAAAAAACTAAATGTCGTCACTTTACTGTCATGAAGACTTTAAAACCAGGAAAAGACACGTCTGCGATGTTAGGGTTTATGAGAACGGGACACAAACGGACAGACGGACGAATCGTCGCCGGCATGGAGGAATAAAAAGCCTGGAGCCTCGAGTCACCTCACTCGACCTCCTGAGTGTTGGAATGGGGGTCTTTTGCTCAGATAAGACCCATCAAGCTCAGAACTGCTGACTGGGACACTGAGGGAAAGCGGCTCCTCATTCCTACCAATGATTACAGCTTCAGAGCGGCCGTAGAAATACTGGGTCTGACAAAAAATCCTATTGAACTGTGTTCATATAGATTCAGTGTAAGTGACACGCTTTGTCACCCGGCAGTGAAGCCCGGCTGGTTTTAGATAAAACAGACTATGAGCAATAAAACCAGAAAACTGGTCTCTGTGACGTTTCACTGCGTCCGAGTCCTTCCTCTTTCTGTTCATTCATACGTCCATCTCTTCTCAAGCTTCTCCTTTAACCGTTCCTCAATGACTACGTTTATTATCAAAAATATTGCAATATTCTGAATTTGATGCAGTTCATGTAAGCAGCATATATGTGGGATATTCTGAAGAACCTTTTTTATATCTCCAAAATTACACCATTTATCATATCCAGGAGCTGTAAAAACAGAAGTTCTGGCTGTGATAAATAGTGTGGTGTTGGCAGCGCTCTGTGCGTTGTTATTATCGTTATCCATTTAAAATGCTTAGCAGGAATATAGTCCTGTTATATATTTGGTGTACGTAGACGTCGTGTTTTTCATCAAGGCTCTAATGAGTTCCACAGTCGGGTCCTTTTATCGACTCCAGTACAGCCGAGCGTGAAATTGTAACCGGCCACCGAGGCTCGTTGACAATAACAGATCGCCCACTAAAGACAACGTCCACGTCTCCCTCCACCTATCTCCACTCATGCCGACCTGATGTGTTTACCCATGGACCATCAGCTCTGTGAATGTCAAACAAACACACACAGTAGAGCAGAAGTAGGTGTCAGTTGGCAGATTGCTCACCGATAACGAAGGCCTCTGTGAAGGTGGTCCCGGTGACGTTGTACCAGGGCGGTCTGCCGGCCGTGTAGATGGTCCGTTTGTCCGTCCTCAGCAGCGGAGGCTCGGTCTTGGACCGGCTCGTGGTCCGTTTTCTTGGCGATAAAGACGGCGTCAATGGGCAGCGGGGGACGCGGTCTGAGACGCCATCCAGGGAATCATCTCCACTCCCACTGGAGACAGACGGGAAGACAACAGGGGCCGAGATCAGACAGCAGCACATCGACTGTTTTCTTTCAAACTATAGTTTTCTGTATTTGCCATCAGAAATGCCTTTAAGCTCATAGATGGCCCCGTGCTGCTGCTCCGTATACAGGCAATTAAGTCGTTGTGTGGTACCTGCAGGCTCCACAAAGCTGAGTGTAAGACAGGTCATACATTTAAAAGTAGATCACACATTACCAAAGTTACGAGGCTATAAATGAGCCGAAAATCGGCTTCATCGAGACTTAACATTCTAAAATAATCAGCTTAAATTTGATCATTTATTCATATTTGTGGAGCTGCAGATACGCTACTGTCCTGCAGAGAGACGAGAGGGAGACAATGCTCTCTGGTGTCTCTCTCTCTCTCTCTCCACAGTGAGGTCTCTGCTGTCGGTGTGGTTGAGGGGGAGGAAGGGGGAACTCTCCGACTCTCCCCAGGAAATCACACCGCCGCCCTGGACGCAGCGAGGCACAAGGTGAGGCCACCGTTCACATGAGTAAGGCTGTCATCACTTGGCGGGGGACGAGAAGATCTCACTAACCTCGCTGTGTGTCTTTGTGACAATATCTGGTTAAAGTACATCTTATAATCTGGAGGTTCACTGTTGACTTGCTTATCCATAAACATCTTAAAAAGGTGCCAATAAACAGTTGTTTGTATGCATGGTTTAAGGACTTCTATAGTCATTAGTCCAGCTAATTATTAACCTGACCTACTTATTAAATGGTCCTGAGCATGCATGTGAGGAAATGACACATAGAGGTAGTCCCACTCAAAAGGCCAGATGGGATTCACTCCTTTGTGTGTGTATATATATAATATATATATACACACACACACACACACACACACACACACACACACACACAGAGATGAACTAAACAGACAGATGTTTACACCTGTAATCACACAGCCAGGTTAGCATCCAGACAGACACCTGATCCCCACAGTGCTACGTGTTCGGAGTGTTAGCCACAGTAGCATTAGCTTGAGATGAGATAGGTGCAACACTACATCCAGTTTTCTATCAGAACTATTCAGATAGTAGATAATAATAATAGATAATAATCCCTTTTCATTAGAGCTACATGCACACAAAGCATGTTGAAGGTTGTTAGTATAGTTAGTAATCTATTTTAAATCACTTCTTAAAACACATTTTTACAAACTGGCTTTTATGTGATGTCGTCGCTTTTGTTTTATTTGTTGATTTTACTAAATTATTTTACTATATATATATAAAGTTTATAAAAATAAACTAATAAATAAATATATATATATATATATATATTTATTGTATTTATTTATTAGTTTATTTTTATCTCTATTTGTGGATTTTACTAAATTATTTTACTAAATATATATAACGTTATATTGTATTTGTTTCTGTTATTGTTATTATTGTCTTGATTTTGCTGCTTTGTCTGTCACTTCGTAAACGTGCTATAACATATTATGATTATTATTAGTTATGGCGTATTTAACAGGCCACGTTGCAACGCTGTAGAAAATAACGTCACGCCTATTACAAACGTTTGTCAACAACATAAAATGCAAAGTTTTTTGTACACAGAAGTCTGGCGTGACGTGGTCCACGCTAGAAGCTAGCTCCGTTAGCATGAAGCTAGCATGAAGCCGCTATCACTGCGCTGATCTGACTCTTGAGCCCGCAGACATTTTAAAAACTTTATTCGTTTATTTATTTTGTAACCTGTCGGATCTTGACACGGACATGTCCGCCTCCATCACTCCTCCGCCGGTCTGCTGCTGTTCGTCCGGTTTAACGGTACAGTCGCTGCTCGTTGTCTCCATCACGTCGTTCTCTTGCTCAGCCCGGCGGCGCGTAAAACCAAAACACGGGGAGCGTGATGACGTCACGAGAGCGTAAACTGATGCTGTGTTTAAGGTCATCGGAAAAATGCCACTCGCTCCTAATTAACAATACTTTTTTAGATAGATAGATAGATAGATAGATAGATAGATAGATAGATAGATAGATATATAGATAGATAGACAGACAGACAGACAGACAGACAGACAGACAGACAGACAGACAGACAGACAGACAGACAGACAGATCGTTATCAAGGACTTATATCATATTTAATATGGATCTTTCTTCTTGCTTTGTATTTTTTTTGTACAGTTTGTTGGCTGCATAAACATGATTAGTATTTAATCGTTTCAGATTGTCATATATCTGTCTATTAATTTTAACCCTATGTGTAACATAGTTGAAAAGTTCCAGGTTAAATCCCGCTTAATGGGGAAACTACGCCACCTGCTGTTGTAAATGTACAACTGCACTGAGTAGTAGAAGCAAAGCATTATGGGTAATCCTCAAAGCAACGGATGATTTGCTAACTAACTTGAAAAGGTACATAAAAGTTGAGCTGGTTTTATTTGTTTTGATATTATTTGTCTTACATTATATTCTCCATGTTTTCATGAAGTTAACCATTTGTTTTTACGTGTTTTATTGAAGTATAAATGTCGCCAGTATAGCTAGCTTACATTAACATGATGCTCTCTCTAGACCGCGCATGCGCAGTTGTCCACAAGAGATGACCATTCTATTATAATGTCCTTAATAAATACAGATATGTTACAATAAGTTGCTCTTTAGAGTGTGGGAATATTTTAAACTTTCATGCAAATGTAGTATTTTTTATATATAATACTTGTTTACTAAGTTACATAATTATTATAAAATTAAAAGTACTTAAAAAAAAAAAAAAAAGGTCACAGTCCAGTGTGAGAAATCTGTATAAATATATTTTTGTTTTTGTATATATATATATTTGTATTTCTCCTCCTACATTTAAGAGAGAGACAGTTTCTGTCCTATTTAATTAATTGTATTTACATGAATTTAAACCCTCTATACGATCACTGTATACAGTGTATTTAAAAAAGTAAACATAGCGTAATCCTCAAAGCAACGGAAGATAATTTTTTTTAGACTGCCATTAATCGACGAAAAACTAATTTTTAAAAAGTTTTTAGACTGAGAAATGTTTAACTTTATTATTGTAATTTTGCTCAGATATAACCAGCATACTGCATGTCTTTACATCTGATAATAAATGAATGCAGAGCGAAATGAAGAAAGGTTGATGTAAAAAAAACAAAAAACCTGAACATCTGCAACACATCCTCACTGTAAAAATGTGCAGGAAAGTCAAAGATTATGTTTATTTACACAACATTTGAACACATTATTTAAATGATTTAGTCTGTGTTTCTGTGAATGAATTGATTTTCGCTCATATCGATGCTCGTCCCATTAGAGGATGCACCAACCGGAGGTCCTGCATGGAGATCAGTCAGGCTTCACTGTAGGTTTCTGTCCTGCACACTCACAGCAGCTGCAGTGCTCACAGCGCGGCGTGTCTTCTTATTACTGCTGCTGCAGCTCCGTGTTCGAGGCTATACGAAAAACTAAAATTAAGAAAAACCTCCGCATGTGGTTTCCTCCTCGTGTCCTCTTGGAATGTATCCGTCTGCTGTGAAGTCTCACTGCTCACTGAAATGCGCTCTCGGATGAACCGGACCTGTCGATTCTCACCGGCAACTCCTGCAGCATCCTCTTAAAAAAACAACACAATCACCTTGACTTCTATTCTTTTTTTTCTTTCTTTATTCTTTAAATCTCACACGGGACACCGACTGACTGCAGGCTGATTGAATGGATAATAACGCTGCAAATTCGGAGAAATCTCAACTGATACACGAGAAGAGTGCGAAAATGTATTCTCTCAAACTACAAAGGTGGGTTTTTTATTTTATGTTTTTTTCAGCTGCATGGAGAATAATGCTGCATTAAGTTACATGCACGAGCCCAATGTTAGATGTGGCATGCTATTAATGTAATAATGTTTAAAAAAAAGAGACAAAATAACAACTGTTCAATAATGTCAAGTTTAATGAGAAGGTCTGTTTCTCTGTGATGTTTGTGCGGAAAATCAAAAGTGAATATATATATATATATAAGTATATATATAAGTAAATATATAAACTGTGTAAGGCATGGTGGGAGCAGTCGTTACCGTGGTGCATGTTAAGCAGGCTGCCGCTCTTTGTTTTATGTGAATGAACAAATTCATTTCCATGCTCGGCTAGTTTCTGGACAGCCATGTGACAAATGGCCCCCGCGGCCAGCTCACTGAGCAGTGCTAAAAACTCATCATCTGTCATTAGAGGAGGCGAGAGGCATGCGCACTGCACGCGCACTGCACGCGCAGTCTGCAGGAGACAGTAAACACATGTATGTTTATACACCTGCACGTGAAGGTGCCACGAATTAACACATGGGCGGTTTGTTATCCGTGAGGGAAAATATTTGGCCTTCAGACAGATATTGACCTTTAAAAAAAATAAACGTATTGGCCTATAATGCCATAAAACAACATTTTAATCAATACAAATGATTATAACAGTCATGTTCTTTCGAGGAAATGAACTGTCATGATCCTTGTTATATATATATATATATATATCAGATTGTATTGCATATATCATAAAGGTTTTAAATAATATACAATTATAAATGCGCATTTCGGAGCTATAATCATGAAACACACTTTTTTAAATAACAAATTAAATAGAAAAAAACGAATGAATGAATTTATGATCTCTAGGTTTTTCCTCACCATATTTCGCAAATACATTTTTTTTTAAATCAGCAATTTCTTCGTTTGTTCAACGTGAACCAGCTGCAGCAGAAACACACCTGTGTGGTTTTCTGGTTGATAACATTGGAAATACCGGCCTACATGAGAAAAATGAAACCCAACCGAGGGGAATGATTTTGTTATTACATATCATCAGTTTAGGCCTCGTGGTGTTTTTCCATCTATTTAAAAACGAGATGAGAATGAACTCTTTTTCTGTTTCTCACTTTAGAGACAAATACAAGATGCACTGAAGCGAGCAGAGGAAAAACATATCATTTACATTATTGGTTGTTGTGGCAGACAGTTTAGGCCCCTACAAAAGTCCCCATCATCAGGAAAACACATTTCTAGAATTTTTTATTTGTGTTTAGAAAAAAGGCGATGTGCAAAGTGGTGTTTTTAACGCGTGCATGTTCGTGCGCGCGCGAGTGAGTCAGGTGAAGAGAGAGAGAGAGAGAGAGAGAAGTGCATATGGCATCACATTTGGGATTTCATGCACCATTTGCACCGTGTGTGTGTGTGTGTGTGTGTGTGTGTGTGTGTGTGTGTGTAGGTGTGTGTGTGTGTGTGTGTGTGTGTGTGTGTGTGTGTGTGTGTGTGTGTGTGTGTGCGCATGTGTGTCATCTTCAGCATTTTTTTCCAGCTGGCAGCAAAGTGGCTTTAAAGGAAGTGACTTCACATCCTTGCTCACATTTAGGCCCAACATATTTAAGACATATACTAGTTTTTAAGAATTGAATTAATCAATCTGAACCACTTTCTGACGAGGACTTCTTTATAAAGGCTTAATAACACGTATCTAATGCCTTTATTAATGGTTTATACATTGATTATTAACGCTTCATAGATCAGTGATGAGCCATTAATAAGAACAAATCAGGTTTGTGATTAGTGATTCAAATGATTAATCAGTCAGTCTAATAGTTAATCAACAGAAACTATTTTTGATAAATGATTAATCATTAAAAATGCGTCTTCATGACTGTGAGGATTTGTTTCTCCGGTAAACTTTAATTGCCATTTCTTTAACATGTTTACAGAATTATTTGTTTTAATCGATTACGTAAGAAAATAATTTTGTAGATTAATTGATTATGAAGACAGTGGCAGACATATGATTAATAATGTTATTAATACATGTTTTGGAGTTTATTATCATCAAGCATCAGCAGAAGTTTGTAAGTCGTCCATAAATGTTCTTATTAATGCACTAAAGCTGCTCGTGGGATATCGATGAATTACGGAGCTTTATTTCTTCGTTGGTATTGAATGCTGCACGAGACCAGCCTGCTTCATGACCCTGCTGTATTCACCAAAAGCCTATTAGTCGGATCATTTACTCTCTGTTAATTCTGATATTTCTGGCAGCACATGAAGGCAGCATAACTAGCTGAGGGTTAATGGGAGTCTGGCAGGAGATAATAAACCAGTGGAGCCAGTCCGGCCTTTTAATGCACTTTGGTCACCAGCCTGGTCTTCTGGTAGCTCATAACTTATTTAATTAATATAATTTAGGTTTTTCAAAAGAGATCATATTCATCAAAACATCTTCTCAGAATACAAAATCATGATTCAAATGTTTTCCAGAGACAATATGTATCAAAACAGATATAAAATGTTGAATTTTCATTTTAAATATTTTAAAAGTAATGTGAATATTTTGTATTCTAACAAGACTGAGCATCTACAACAAGTCACATCAGTGCTTTGTGCTAAATGCATGCTAACAATGACAATGCTAATGATGCTACGTATGCACATAGCATGTTTAGCATGTTTAGCATCTCAGTTTAATGCGTTAAATGTAACATTTGCATACTAAACACAAAGATGATGGGAATGTCGTTAGTTTTGCAGGAATTGTTACAAACAAAAGTAATAGACAACCTGAACTTTTGACCTGATGATGGCGCTAGATAAACAAGTCAGAGGATCACCGACATCATTACGATTCATCCTCTGGAAACCATTAATGTCTGTACAAAATGTCCTGCAAATCCATCTGATAGCTGTTGAGATATTTCAGTCTGGACCACAGTGGATCAAGCTGCTAACGTATTAAACAAATATAGATACATAACGATATCACTTGTTAATAGATGAGCTTTAAACCATAAGACAGAGCGAGGCTAGTTCCACCTGTTCCAGTCTTGAAGCTAAGCTAAGCTAACCAGATGTTGGCTGAATAGCTTCAATTAAAATACAGTTAAAATATGAACATGGAATCGATCTTCTCATCTAACTCCACTAAATCTGTACATAGCAAATTGTTGTTTGCTGCTATATGAATGCTCTGAAACATGTAGAGAGTCTTTAAAGACCAACGTAATTATGATGTTGTATCAACTGACAATCAGACGGTTATGTTTTTGACAATCACAACAGTTATAATTAAAGGACTTTTCTGTTAAAGCCGCTGGACCACACGTTGTCCTTCTCTGCTCTGCAGCAGTCCTCCTTTCTCCCTGCAGGCACTGTTTTGTCAGATGCATAAAGTATTGCAGTAAAATAGAGCTCTGATACAGCAGACTGCAGCTGTAGTAAAATGCTGGATGGTTATTGTTTCAGTGGACATCTCTTCGGAGGGTCTCTTCATGTCACATCATTTCACAGATCGCTGAATATTCCCTCAGCTCTCTGCACACCTGCCCTGCGGCGTTATTGACAGATAAACAGATGAACTCCAATATTTCGGACACCCAACATGTGCACAGTGTTGTCATTTTGCCGACCAAGAACTTAATGCAGCAGTTAATACAATCTTAATGGAACAGGGTGCAGGAAACGTCACACCAATTTCTTTGTTAAGACATTTCAGATTAAATATGCGTCATAAGGCAATAACAATAACCGTAAAAGCTCTTTATTACCTTCGTATTGCTCATCAAAGAGATGTATGCAGCTGTTGTGTTGGTTGTATTCAAACATGAGACGATGCACGATGCACGGTTAAATAACACATCTGTGCAGGAGGAACCACGGCCACACAACAAAATGACTGAGCTGTTCTTCATGATGTAGGACTCAAGGACATTGTTCTGTGCACACAAAACCAACAAATGAACAAAACAAATTCATGACGTCGAATGTGAAAAACGATAAGGTTTGTCTGCGTTTCCTGAAATCAAGTCAGGACAAAAAGGAACTAACTTAGCTAAATGCTAACAAGCTAACAAAAAAACTGGTCTTTTATGAAAAGACCTTTTACAATTAAGGGTGATTTCATTTGACTGTGCAGGACTAAAGTAGATATTTATCTTAACAATTAATATAATGCAGTAAATACATTTGTTGTACAACAGTAAAGCCTCATGGCCACATTAAGTGTGTTTGTGGTTGTATTTGGATATTTCTTTTACAAATCTATTTTTTATCTCCATAATAAGAACATGCTCACATTTGAACATATTGCTTTAAGGCTTCGGAGCACTCGAGTGTGTGTATGTGTTGTATGTATAAAGGTTGTGTGTGTGTGTGTGTGTGTGTGTGTGTATGTGTGTGTATGTGTGTGTGTGTGTGTGTGTGTGTGTGTGTGTGTGCTCTCATGTCTCAGTGGTATAATTGAACAGAATCTGTTTTCCACTTGGCTGATTCTTTTCAGTTTGGACCTACGTATATATGTGTGTGTGTGTGTGTGTGTGTGTGTGTGTGTGTGTGTGTGTGTGTGTGTGTGTGTGTGTGTGTGTGTGTGAGATAAAGGCTAATCATGAAACACTGGCAATCTATGTGAAGTGTGTGACATAAAGTGTGTGTCTGTGTGCGGTTATCTCAAGTGAGCCCAGATTAGTTTTTTTCCACCTCATTAGCCGCATCATCGCAGCTCCCCCCTCACTGCACATGGCAAGAGCAGCAACATGGATGTGTGTGTGTGTGTGTGTGTGTGTAAAATGCAGAAGTCAGTGTTTTGTTCTGTTCCCATGATTACAATACAAATGAATGTAGTTGTATGTGGTCAAAGCTGACGGGTAATTCTCAGGTTGAACACAATCACTGTGACCAGATGTTAAAATCGTCAATAGTCTGACGTGAGGCTGTTTGATTGAGAAGAATCAATAAGTAGTAATAATAGCAGTATTAGTACTCAACATATTCCTCATACAATAGAAATAGGTCCAGCAAAACGTGTCCATTTCCCCTTGTTACATGTATGCGGTCTTTTCAAAATAAACCTCTGACATTACATGAAACTAATTAGTTAGGTTTAGGAAAAGTTTACATTAGTTTACATTAATGCTCTGAATATCGAGTAGAGAGCCTTTAACTAAGGTACCAGCAAATGTACTTAACTCAGGTCTGAGTTGTTAACATTCAGCGAGTCTGTTTTCATCCGCACAGCCCCGCTCACTGTCAGCATTAATCGATTTCACCTGTTTCTTCTTTACTAGATGACCCCCATCTCGCCATTCTGCCACTTCAGCGAACATTGATTGTAATCCACTTTGTCAGGAGAATATCTGTTTCCACTAAGTGTTGCTCTTCCAAACAATACTGTGCCGCGCAGCAACGTTTACTCCCAAAATCAATTCCACTCAGTGTCTTATACTGTAGCAAATGTTTTTTTGCCCCTTTGCTCGCATTGAATGGAAGAAAATCTAACCCCGCCCACTTTTCCATGTCACAGTACAGAAGCTAAAAGAGTTTTAATTTCCGTTTCACGAGGACTTTAATTTGGAGCATGTGTCTCAACACGTTTTGACGACTACCAGATAGTGTAAATCCAGAATGAGAGGATGTTTTCCTCTGAGTAGCAACCTTGAAGTCAATGGAGGGAATCCCAAACAGTTTGGAGTCATACTTCTGCGCCCCTTCATGTGGTCTATGTGCTTTTCTTTTCTTTTCATAGTGCCACTACAGGACCCTCTCTGTCTTCACAAACACGCATACCTTCTCTTTGTCCCTGCAGCTCCTTTCCAGATTCCAAAGAGCAATATCCCGACTTCCCCTTCAAGAACGGAGGCGTGGCCGGTGCCATCGAGCTGAAGCGGCCCGTCGGCGCCCACTGCCACGGGGCCAAAGCCGCGGCGCGCGAGGAGAGCGGCGACAGGCTGCTGGCCAAGAAGAAACTCTACATCGCGTCGGCCGTCTGCCTCGTCTTCATGATTGGCGAGGTCATAGGTAAAAGTGTAGAAGCTCAAACCTCAGGGACGAAAGAGAGCCAGAAAATAAACAAATAGAGACACATTGAAATGACAAACATTTGACGTAAATTTGACGATCAACAGAGAGACGATTAGTAACAACGCTTGTTTTCCAGATGTTTGCCACAGGCACATAAGATGTTGAGTGTGTCTGGATTTGCACCTTCTGCAAAGCTTACATCAGACATCAGAGAAGCACGTTTATTAATATGGTACGGAAGCTCATTAATGACAAAACTATTAAGCGAGCACACGCAATCAATTTAAGCACTCATCTATAAGTCAAGAAGGAGCCCACAGGGAGTAATTCATATGAGCAAAACAACTTTTGAACCGTGAGAACAACAGATGTTTTTAAGGACATAAGAAGGAATTGACCCTTCGCTAAGTCCCGCCCCTCGGACACAGACTGCCCAATAGGCTCTCATGCAATTGTTTCAGATGTTCTTCATTTTCAGGCTGGTTTTGTGGATTTGGAGCTAGTCGTGGTTTAACGTTGTGTAATAGTGATACTCGTTACCCGAAGAGGTTTGAAGAAGATATATGTCTCTACCTTAAAACCTGTGGCACTAACATTAGCAGAGCGTTAGCACTTCTATGCTAAGCTAGCTACTCATGCTGCAGCGGGAGACGGGGCTTAGCGAGGGGTCAATTGTGTTAACAAGATTTAAACAATATCAGTAAAACACCATGTGGTCACTTGTTGACAAGGCTGACATACATTTGAGTGTAACAACCTGGTTTTGGTGCGTTGCCTTGAGGCATGTAAGCCTAACATGGTTAGCATGTGTCCTCTCAAAATACCCCAAAACAGAACAAAATATATTGTAAACAGAAATGAACAAATGCACACAAAGTGAGCACTTTGCACGGAATCTGTCACTGCACACTCTCGAGTCTTGATCTCCAGATTGCTTAATATTTTTTTGTCATAAATAAACGTCTATTTCCTGGACAATGGCTCGTATTTGCATGACTTGACTGAAATAATATTACATTTTTACAACTACTGTATAAGTTTATCTGCCTTAAAGTGAGAGATCTCTGTGCCGAGATGAGTTGTGGTGGTTTGCCACGACTATACGTACTGAAACTTTGTAAATTACATTTAATTTTATTCTTTACTATTCTTTTAACGTTCCATATTTAGATTTGATGTCTGAAAAGATTTCTAAAGCATAGAAGGAGATTATCACACTTTACTTTATGGATACAACAAATTATTTTTCAAAGATACCCTACAACATATCACAACATATCACAACATATCACAACATATATACAACATATCACAACATATCACAACATATCACAACATATCACAACATATATACAACATATCACAACATATCACAACATATATACAACATATCACAACATATCATAACATATCACAACATATCACAACATATCACAACATAACACAACATATCATAACATATCACAACATATATACAACATATCACAACATATCACAACATAACACAACATATCATAACATATCACAACATATATACAACATATCACAACATATCACAACATATCACAACATATACAACATATCACAACATATCACAACATATCACAACATATCACAACATATATACAACATATCACAACATATCACAACATATATACAACATATCACAACATATCACAACATATCACACTGCTAATATGGACTTTTGGCGGGACAGAAACCTCTTTTACGCAGAATTTACATCCACCATAATAGAAACACTGCAGTGCTGAAGTCTTGAGTAGCTGCACAATTCTCTCTAAGACACTACAAAGAACAAAAACTTTTTTATTGCTTAGAATAGGGTATAAAATGGTAACTCAATCTTTGGTTGATTGCCCAGATGTTTATGATGATATAAAAGAATGTCATATATTTTGTACCTGGGGCATTAAAGAGGATCTGAAAACAACTACGGTTTGTAGCTGCATTAAATTACACATTTTATAAACCTTTAAATGGCTCAGATAGACATAACGGTTGTTGAACAGTTGGTGAAACGCTCCTCATCAGCAGGTTTTAACATTGAATGTGTCTGGAGATTGTGGTACGCTTCATCCCAACCCGTAGAAGCAACTTGATACAGGTTTTATATATATTTTTTACCTACTTTAGCAGTAAAGTTATCACCTGCCACGCAAAGATTCAGCTAAAAGTACAGCAGTTGTTTTAGTTTGCAGATGTGAAGCGTGCATCAGGATTGGATTTTCACATCGTGGTTGTTGGCCTTCAGCATCTTGTCTTTTTGCAACCAGAAGTGACACAAGACGATGGACTTAAGTACAACCAAAAGCTGAATTAGAAATTTTTAGGCGACCAAAATGTTCCAATTAACTTTAATAAACTGTAAAAAAAAAACACCGCGAAAGGGTTAAAGTTCTGAGACGAAAACATGGACAACTCACAGAACGGACAACGCTGAGGTACAGACCTGTCAATCACAAGGTAGCCCCGCCCTAAAGCATAAATGGACCATAATTTACTAAATGAACATCATGCTGTATTGAAGAAGACTTGAAACTAGAGATTGAGACCATAAACTCATGTTTACAATGTTTACTGAGGTAATAAATCAAGAGAGAAGTAGAGTCATTTTCTCATAGACTTCTATACAACCAGAGGAGTCGCCCCCTGGTGGACATTAGAGAGAATGCAGCTTTAAGACATGAAGCACTGGCTTCACTTTTCAGACCGTTGTGGTCGCCGCCTGTTTTCAAAGCTAACGGTAATACTGTTTTTTCCTGGTTTCCTGCAGGAGGCTACCTGGCCCACAGCCTGGCCATCATGACCGATGCGGCCCACCTCCTGACAGATTTTGGCAGCATGATGGTGAGCCTGTTCTCCCTGTGGATCTCCTCCAGACCGCCCACCAAAACCATGAACTTCGGTTGGCACCGATCAGGTCAGAACGAGAGATCAGACGTTTATGTGTGGGAATTTTGAATTATGAGCAAATCACAGATATCTTGAGTGTGTTGTGTGTCTGACACTCGTCTTTCTGTTGAAGCTCTGCCTCTGAGGGATGTCCTCTTGTTATTTAACTTCATGTCCTCCTGCGGTGCTCAGATAGATGTGTCTGTAGAGAGTGTGATGAACTGCATTACAATATGAAAGTAATTAAGATTCCCGCCTCTCCTCAGAGATCCTCGGGGCATTCATCTCCGTCATTTCCATCTGGATCGTTACGGGGGCTCTGGTCTATTTAGCCATCGAGAGGATCGTACGCAACGACTACGAGATTGATGGCCGTGTAATGTTGGTCACCTCCGGCTGTGCCGTCATCGTCAATATAATGTGAGTGGTTCTCAGCAATGATGGCCGTTGACATTGTACATTATGTTATAGTGAAGGCGGAGATTAATAAATGTTTTTTGTTTTGTCAAAGGAGAACAAGGGTTCTTAGAGTAGAGATACTTTTACTTAAAGTAATAATCTTGAAGCTTTTAATTGAAATAAATGTCTGTTCAGTCACTATCTATCGCCGAATAAAGTTACAGGGGAGTGAGATCCAAAAACATGTATTTAGCTCCACCCTCTTGTGTCACTTCCGGTTGCAAAAAAAAACAAAACAAGATGGCGACGGCAAAAATGCCGAATTTGTACTTCAAAACAGTAGTCCACAAACCGACGGGTGACGTCACGATGACGACATCGACTGTGGTTAAACCACTTCATGTCTCTGGTTTTATTTTCCTTTCTTCGCGGGGAAATTCGTGTTTTGAAGCTCAAACCTTAACCTTCATAAATGATTCTCTCCTCAGGAAATAGAAACCACAATAACCAAACTACCTCTTTCTTTTCCGCAGCATGGCCTACATCCTCCATCATTCCACCACCTTCCACGCCCACGGCAGCGGCTACCAACAGATCGACGAGGGCGGCCAGAGTCCCGTCGCTCACGGCCACTCCCACGCGCTCCTCGGTGGCCACAGCAACACCAGCGTCCGCGCCGCCTTCATCCACGTGGTCGGAGACCTGCTGCAGAGCGTCGGCGTCATGGTGGCAGCGATCATCATCTACTTTCGGGTCAGATATAGATCACATTCGTGTTAGGGTGAGACCGAAATGTCAGTTTGCTGGTATTGGCGCTTTAAAAAAAACAACCTTCATGAAGCCCTTGAACTTGAATAGTCCTGGTTTGGACAGAATATTGACTAGTTTATGGTCTAAATACTGTTGCAGGAGCTTTTCTATGAATATACAAAAACAGGCACTATAATGGGTTATTTTAAAAAGCATCAAGGTTATCCAAAGGGTTTAATATGTTTAAATTCATGCAAGCTGTTCCCTTTTCTGTTTGCCCTGGGCACTTTAATGGCTGCTGACTGTGGAAAAACACCATCTGATGCCCATTTATTTACTCTTTAAAAAGCTCTTTTCTCTCTTTCAGCCCGAGTACAAAGTTGCAGATCCCATCTGTACGTTCCTGTTCTCCGTCTTTGTCCTCTGCACCACCGTCACCATCCTCAGAGACGTCTTCAGGATACTCATGGAAGGTACTTCACCTTTTTCTCTATTACTTTAAAAATGTTTAGGTTGGGAGAAGAGAATGCTTAAAATGTTATAAATTAGGATTAACCAACATATAACATGTTAATTGGTGAGCTTTTTAATTTTCAGGTGATGGTTGGTGACGTTTTTTTAAAACTCTGGACAGAGCCAGGCTAGCTGTTTCCCCCTGTTTCCAGTCTTCATGCTAAGCTAAGCTAAGCTAAGCTAACCAGCTGCTAGCTGCAGCTTCATATTCCACAGACGCACATGGCCGTGGTATCGATCTCCTCAGTTAAATTTCGTCCAGAAAGCAACAACACGCTTTTCTCAAAACGTTGAACTGTTCCTTTACGATGGCTCTTGAGCTGACGGGTTATTCATGACCAGCACAGACGGTTCGTTTTTTCTCGCCTGCAGCCGTGAACAAAGCTGTCAAGTTTCGACCTGATCTGACAAGGTCAACATCACATGACGCTGCTGTAATGTTCTGTGCATTCATGAGTCAATGTAATGATGTGATGTCTGTAGACACACACGCTCCATAGTGGGTTGAAAGTAACTAGCACCAGGATTCAGCTAAATAAGTGCACGGACCTCTTTTCTTTTGTGAGTACGCATTTGGCTTTTAAGTTCATGCAGAACAAAGAACTCAGATGGTCACATCCTGGGGACGCTTTTTGGGACATTTTTCAAAAGTTCCCTTTGCACGTCACTATTACAGGTCACCTAAATAGTACTGAAAATGTTAAAACATGATAACCAGGTTTTTATTATCTTCATTTTATGGGATTTTATTGCGTATTAATTTGTGTCCTGCTGTTTTTCAGGCTCCCCTAAAGGAATCGAGTTTAACTCGGTGAAGGAGGTGCTGCTGTCCGTGAAGGCTGTGAAGTCCATGCACTCTCTGCACCTCTGGGCTCTGACTCTGGGCCAGGCCCTGGTGTCTGTTCACGTGGCCATAGGTAACGTAACACAAAGATCTACGACCTACACACATGGGTGGATTATGAGACATGCAAAAGCCCCCACCTCCTCTCCTACATAGCTGTTGAGCCTCTTTTAGTTGTTGTTTTGTGTCTCTTCGTAGTTAATCATTGGTCATTATATGTCTCATTATTGTAGCTTTGTGGTCATTTTGTGTCTCTTTGTAGTTACTTTGTCTCTTTGTGGACATTTTGTGTCTCTGTTGTAATTTCTAAATGTCTTTGTGGTAGTTTTAATCCATCCATGGCTACACCGACTAGTGAGAAGTGAGAAACTAGAATATAGCAGATAAGAGTAACAGATGTAACTTGTGCAATTGAGGGTCTAAAGATAGAGGATTGTGAAGTTTGTGAAGTTTTGAACAAGATGTTGTGCTATAAGGTGACATGAATGCAAAAAATATCATTTACAATTGCAATGCCACACAAAATGTGCCATAATACATCATCTATATCAGTGTTCATCACGTTCTCCAGTCTGATTTTATATTTCAACTACAATCACTAAGTTCCTCTCATGAAGAACGTCGATATGAGAGGAACGTAGGACAACAATATGGAGTAAAAACTGACTCACGGTTTTGTTTTCTACTTTCTCGCTTCATGTCAGAGGAGGGTGCCGACGCTCAGTCGGTGCTGCAGGAGGCCACTGATCTGCTCCACACCAAGTTTGGTTTCCACAGCATCACCATCCAGGTGGAGCTCTACTCCGAAGACATGAGCCACTGCTCCCACTGCCAGGACCCCAGTGACTGATACTGGACCAGACCGGATACCCAACAGGAACACCAAACGGCTCAGGCATTATTTCTCCATTGTCTCTGGGTGAGCTGGTGCAGTGACAGCTGTATTCACAATGCAGCTTCCTGTTAAAGGAGTAGAAACTATTTTGGCTATTTTTTTTTTGAGTGTTTGCCATTTAGTCATGAGACAGCGAAATCATCCATGTGCTGACACTGGAGCTCCATGCTAATGTGGAACTAAGCCTTGCAGTCCTCCAATAAGGTCCCTCTTCAAAAAAAGAAAATAGGTTGGATACTCTAATCTCTAAGTGTGCACGGAGCTTTTACCAAATACTGAGAATAGAAGAATTGAAACTGCATACTGGGTTGATAAGGTGCTGGCTTGTAAAGAAAATCTTTCAGTAATTAAAAAAGTCGAGTCCTGAGGAAAGAAAATATGCAACAGAGCCATAAAAACCTCAATCTTAACACCTCGAATTCTGAACCTAATCAAAAATTGCACTACGGTACTATTTACATAGAGGGGACAATTCTATCATAGCATCATTTGTTTGCAGGACTAGTTTGCTGGCTCACAGCTAGTTTACAGTAGTTGCAAATAAGTTACAGACCTTTTTACTTGCGCTTGAGTGTCTTCTCCGTGTTTGTCCAGTTCTGGGTGATACGACCGATAGAAAGCAGCTGGGACTTTTAAAATAACAGACAATTAAAGTAATGCAGCAAAGATTATATTGATGCAACTACTTCAGGAGATTTGTGTTTTTGCAGTCTGTCCCAGTTGATAAAAGTAACTGCTGGTTGAAAACACTGCCTGATTTTTTTTTTTAGTATTTCATATAAATTAAAGGAAACTGCCAGATGTAGGACCACATACGTACTTTAAAGATTTAGGGCAGCTACTTATTTTCTACAGTAACTTCCCTGATAATGCTACTTTTACACGATCGGAATGAATTAGCATGTGCTAAACTGTTAGCATGGAGCACCTGATGTCACGTTGTACCAGAGACACATGGATGACTTTTAATGTCTGACTTTACCAAAAGGCCCGTCTACCTCCGGACACTCACTCTACAGCTCACTGCCATCTTTGTTCCATTAATCTGCTTTTTCCACTAAAAGTCAGACAGGAATCTGCAACATATGGAAGCCCATTCACGCCAGCAAAAAAAAAAAAATAAGATCACCAAAAAAAAAATTATAATGAATTCACAAAAAAAAAAAAAAAAAAAATGAATTCACAAAAAAAAATAATAATAATTAATTCACAAAAAAAAAAATATATATATATATATATTTTTTTTTTACTTTTTCTCTGTCAGCAAAAAAGAAAAAAAAAAGATGTTTCCAGTTGCTGTTTATTGGTCGCCACCTCAGCCACATTGGTTTCATTCTTTATACTCCAGAGCTGCTTCTTGCTTAACATTCTATTCAAGGGTGCGTTTGCTCAGTACAATCCATGTGAAACATCATCTGTATTTCATGTGTTGTAAAGCCACGTTTTAAAGAAGTCTTCAATGTACTCACAATCCATTCATATGTCATAGCTGCTTCTATGACTGTTGTGTTAAAGTATCTCATAATTTCGACTTTCTATAGCAACTGGAAAAATCTGGTCAGTGTTATGGTTACAGATGGATGCACCAAAAGTTTTTTTTTTTTGCTGGTGAAAAAAAAGTAAAATAAAAAAAAAAAAAATTATTAGAATTATTATTATTTATTTTGTAGGTGGATTTTCTTTTTTTTTTGTGAATTACATTTTTTTTTTTTTAAGTTACTATTTCTTTTTTTTTTTTTTTTTTAGTCATCTTTTTTTTTTTTTTCCTGCGGGAATGGGCTTCCATAGCAACACTAGCCGGTCATGAATTCACTTTTTTATTTGCAAACTCTTTATGTCTTGACATTCTGAAATACAGAAGTGCTACAGGAATGAGTCCCAAAACCCAGAAACGAGTCAGCATTTTTGAATTTTTTAAGCTTTTACGTGACGTAAAAAAGGCGGTCGCTAACAAGTGGCTAAATGAGACTACGAAACGTCATCACGCCGACTAGTCCGCATTCAAAGCCTCGTTGTGTACACTTGTGCTTAAGTGACAGCGGCGTAGTTAGTTTATAACCTAAATCTTCACAGCCACGGGGCTTATTTTCTGCAATAATCCAAAATCTCATCGTCTTTTTGACAAGGAAACAAGTGTGATGCCGACTTCCTGGTTGGCCTTAAACAGCTCATCCCTGCAGCACTCTACAGTGTCATTGTTGATTTGAAGAGATTTAATGGACCTGCAAACTTTCTTTATTTGGAGGCACATTGTTCAGCGTTTTGTCCGTTAAGGATGGAAAATATAAAAGTTCATTTCTCATTTCACCACGAGCTCTCGTCTGGATCTGAAACTGTTCCACTACTCCCTTTAAACATCAAACTGCTCTGTACCTCATCATACCATGCTGACTAGAAGTGTTATATGTCTTATATCTAATAATTCAGCTAAATGTTGACTTGACCAATCTCTCCACTTGTACTGTACTTCGTTTTGTTTGATCACATCATGCCAAAGATGAGGAGTCTCCATTTCAGAGGGTCACGAAAAAATGTATTATTCAAGATACGTGGACACGTAGATTTAAGTATGAAGGATTGGTTGTGATGTTTCTTAAGATAACAACAGCAGCCTCAAAACTCATTCAGGGCTATTTTAGTTCCTCTTACAGTTTTGTAGCTTTGAGGCATTCTTGCGTTCACTTTTGGGTTTGTTTGCTATTCTGTTTTTAGTGCGTTTTGCCTGATAGCGGGATCTGTATTGATAAGTGTCAGACTGAAAAAGCATTCAGCGTCTTCCACTCCGGGCTGACATTCAGTTCTGAGGGCAGAAATGATTTAGTCCTTCAGTCGGACGATTAGCCTCAAGCAGTCATCCATCTCATCTGTCTCTCATTCCTGCTTCAGCGTTAGCCATCCATCCACTATATGTCTGACTGTTCCACCAGCTTTGACCTGTCTAGCTGTCCGTCCATCGGTCAATCCACCCATCCATCCATCCATCCGTCAATCCACCCATCCGTCCATCCGTCCATCTGTCCATCTGTCAATCCACCCATCCATCCGTCCATCGGTCAATCCACCCATCCATCCATCCATCCGTCAATCCACCCATCCATCCGTCAATCCACCCATCCATCTGTCCATCTGTCCATCCGTCAATCCACCCATCCATCCGTCCATTCGTCCATCCATCAATCCATCAGTCCATCCACTCATCCATCCATCCATCCGTCCATCCATCCGTCAATCATTCAAGCCACCCGTCCATCCGTGTTTTGCAAGTCTAGGGGCCCTGGAGGTTGGATTTTCTAAATAAAATCCTAGAAAAGCTAACCTAAAACCAGGAAATGAGTCAGCATGTTTGCACTTCAGGTTCCCCCGTCTCAAAGACAATAAGGTTTTTAATAAGATGCTTGAAATAAGGTCTGTGGTTTAACACAAGCTGAAGAGATTTGAACGGTTTGTTCTACGATATTAAATACGTCAGTGAATACACCTCTAATGCATTTTTTAAGCTTTTACGTGTCTGTTGTGTCTAAATGAAACTACTAAACGTCATCACTATTTCAGCTCTCCTGCAGCTCAGTGGTGGTGACGTGAAGTCATGTGACCGCGGTGTAGTTAGCCTAACGTTAGCTTTTTGACTTCTGCCGGTTGCATTCACGCTTCAGAAATCATAAAGTGGTGTTTATTTGTGAAGATTATCTTGTTGAACTAAACGTGTAAGTATCATAAACATTTGTTTGCCACAGAGATTATTTTCCACAATAACCCTAAATCCACTGGAAGAATCCCATCGGCTTTTAGTCGAGGGAACCGGAGCGATGCTAACTTCTGCAGAACTCGATAGTCCCATTATAACTGAGACACTTGAATGACACCTCCCCTCCTTTACTGTGCCCTATAAATCTCCTTTCAACACATGTCATGGTTTGTACATATCTCGCCCTCTTTCCATATTATTCCAACTCTTCATACGTCTCCATAAACCAGCAATGCAGCTTAGCTCGCAGACATTTATCAAGCAATTCTATTCAGCCTCCAGCTTCTCAAGCAATGCAGTTACATGCATCACTGCAGCAGCTTTTCAGCAGAATGCTCTCGTTAGTTAGGTTGTTGGCAACTGGCCAGAAAAGGTTGTGTTGAAAAGAGTTCATCCTCTGGGGAGCCAGATTGTGCGCTTTTAGTTTTACAATTTCTGGGGACCAAGAACACCAGCCGGTCGGTATTAGTTAACACTTTGGACTTGAGTAAACAGAATAATCGGGATCAGTTTTGCGACCATAAGAAAAGCCAACGAGCCCGTCGACATGCCTGTAATGTTCCGCAGCTACTATGAAAGTCTTGATGTTGTTCGTTGCTCTCAAAGAAAGGACAGTTGTACATTGTAAACTCCTAGCCGACGCCCATTCTGATCCCAACACGTGCATGGTTGTTAGCCGTTATTCAATATCATGTACAGTAATGAAGTTTCCTCGTTCAACTGCCAATCAGAATATGTTGATACGCCGTGCGGAGGATTAATCACAAGAAAAGATTTCTTCTTTAAAATTCTATATTTTCACCAATTTTTAAGGAGATCCTGTATATTTAAATACATTTTTCCTTTTGAAATAATGCAAAATGAGAATATATATGGACCCAACAGCTAAGATAAAACAAAGTGACTGTAACACAGACCAATGCATTTTACTGTACCAGTTTTGATATACATGCATTCTGAAGTCCTTCATTTACCTTCGTCCTCGTTCGTTCACTATGGAAGTCTAATGTTTGAGAATGCCCCGTGTTGTGCCGTTACCGTCCGTGACTCCTTGTGACTGTTGTAAATATGTCAAATATTGTGTATTTTCTGTGTATGATTTTGTGTATACATGTGTAAATACATTTATCCCTCTTGTACAATCGGTCCTATTTGTCTCTGTGCTCTGGTGACGTTGCATAATCCCACATGTCACATCTGTGATGTTTGATATTTCATTTTTATGTGTGGCAAGAGTTTTTTTTGTAACGTGAAATAAAAGACTGCAGATGATGGAAAGAGGCTGGATTACTGTGGAGATGTAGCAGGTCAACTATGTCACGTTTATCCTAAAACAATCCAATAGTTCCGATAACAGCTGAACTATTTCAACACAAGTGGTCAAACCTGATGAAGATCACGCGCTATGATCGAAAGCTCCAGGACTTTATTTAATACCTACTCAAACATTTGTTTTATTGCAAAACACTTTTATTATGTGTAACATTTTAAAAATAGCAACAGAAGAGAAGACGCTGTACATTTTGATGCTTTTATGATTATTTTTTGAGATTAACAAGTTAGTGATGATGTCGTCATTCATGAGCTGTTATAACGGACAACGTTAGTTATCGTGACGTTTATTAAACGGCATTCTGAGACGTTTTCAAACCTCTAATTAAACTTAGAGGAAAAGTGTTTCAGACACAGCTGCTTCTGGATACAATAACATTTTATGTTTCAGTTTGTTTGACACTGAAAAATAAACGAGGTCATGTCACAATAGAGCAGCTGCTCTAATTAAATAATAAATCAAAACAACAGCAGGAATAATTCACCAACTAGAGAAAAGAACCACGAAGAAAAATACATAAATGTGTCGTTTATAAACATGACATAAATGTGTCGTTTATAAACATGACATAAATGTGTCGTTTATAAACATGACATAAATGTGTCGTTTATAAACATGACATAAATGTGTCGTTTATAAACATGACATAAATGTGTCGTTTATAAACATGACATAAATGTGTCGTTTATAAACATGACATAAATGTGTCGTTTATAAACATGACATAAATGTGTCGTTTATAAACATGACATAAATGTGTCGTTTATAAACATGACATAAATGTGTCGTTTATAAACATTACATCCAGCACAGATACACTAAAAAAAAATGTCAAGTATTTCCTCCCAGTTAAAAGCCTGAGTTGTTCTTAATATGATAAAAGACAAAAATGACCAATTACAAAAATACAGCAGCAAAGATGGGCTTGAAGGAATAGTTCACGCAAAAACATCATAAATCGTGCTTCTGGTCCCAGAGAAAGCTTTCTGTCAAAGAACGGAGAGCCCGAAAAAAGAAAGAAAATCTGTGCAAACGGACTTCAACGGAAGTCCAATCAAATCAAAAGGTTATTAAACGGCCCAAAGGACAGAAGATCCCTGTCCAGTATTATCCAAGTGCCTTTTAATCCATTCGTAGGCTCATGGGAATCCACACACAACAGGTTTTGCTGAACTATTGCGCAACAAATTCCTTCATGAGAGGTTAGTCCAGAAAATGTCTTTATTCAGTAAAGGTTTAGTGAAAAGAGGATACAAGACACTTGGATGATGCTGCACAGTATGCTCTCCTAAACATTCAATAGAAAACCTCTCATGGTACAGTAGAGAGCCTATGGAGGTGAGAACTTTATACAATTAGTATTGTTTTGGGTGAACTATTCCTTTATAAGATACATTTTTTTCTTGCTGTTGATGTTTTTCAAACGCAGCACAGTTCACAGTTTAAAACATCAACATCAACAGTAAAGTGGGAGGAGACTTTGGGGACAAAAGTGTATCTTTCACGGTAAAATAAATGAGCAAACACAACGACCGTTGTGCTCCGGACAACAGATGCGGCCGCTGTGGTTTAGCTCGACCGACTGAATTGCGATGCTGCCGTCCTCGTTGCTGCGCGCTCTTACTAGTAAGGCCGACAGATATGAAGACACAAATTAAAAAAAAAAGCTGCGGTGGAATGTTTTACCGATTAAAGAAAGTACCACGAAAATGTTTTACCGAGATTCTCGCATTTTGCTACTCAGTCCTCCCGTTTGAAGTGACGTATCAGTCATGTCTGCTTTGCATTACCCTGAGAGAAGTGGGAGAAATAGGACGCATGTTGTTGGAAAATCACCTTTTCTTTTAAATAAATAAGTCTGTTGCACCGTTGACCACACCCCCCCGGTGATGTCACGGCGTACTGACACACCCTGAAGTACACTTCCACATCACTGCTGACAACTTTAACCACGAGATGTCAGCAAAACAAAGACGTTGTTGTTGTTAACATCTATTTATAGAAGCTGCAGGCATTTATTATTTTTCCTGAGAGTTGATTTTCTAAGAGTGAATGCAGCTGATAATTTACATTTCTGTTAACTCGGATTCACTGCCATGTTTTTGCAACTTGCACGCCCAATAAGAGGAACTGGAGCGACCGAAAACCCGACATGGAATCAATGTGCATCAGGTGGAGAATGTTGAGCGAGGCACTTAACTGCCAGCTGCTCAAACTTCCTAGAAGCAAATAAACTGTCGCTTTTGATAAAAAAAAAGTTCGGAGCGGAAAAAAAGGTGCGTCTGTGAGACATTTGGTGGGGAAGTAAAATGGTTTGTGGAGGTGGAGACTCTTACCCGAGGCTCTCCATCGACCTGGAACACTTTCAGGCAGAAGTTTAAGAACATCGCTGGTCTTTTGGACACTTGAGACGGGATTAGGCCCAGTAATAAAACAGCGGATGTATACTCGTATGTGCTGAGGGAACATTACTTTAATTATTCTTTAAAATACTCTTCTGCAGGCTTGTGTGTTTGTGATCCACCTTCTGGTTCTGGAGTGAAGCTGGACTCCTGCTATAGCTCCTCCTGGTCTTTAGGAGAGTACAATGCATTGAACTGGTCATGGTTCTCACTGATGATCTTCTTGGCCTGGGAGCTGTTCATAGCCCTCACACAGTGTATTTTGACCAGCCCCGACTGGCCCCCGGACACCAACCAGGTGTGGCAGCTCATGTTCGGGTTGAAACGCACCTGAGGAGAGGAGGAAGAACAAATTCAATTAAATGAAATTTGTCATAAATAAACTGAAAAATCCACAGACCTTGTTATGAGCAGTTTCATGTAGGAACTAGTTTCTTTCCACCGAACTACACCCGCCGGCCGTCTCCCCACGCAGAAGGAAGCGTGCATGAGCTCATGGTCGAGAGGTTGCCTAACGTAAACATTAATGGCGTGCTAGGAGAGCTAGCAGCATCGGTTAGCTATGAACTAATCTCCTAGTCTACATGGAACTGCTCACAACGAGGTCTGTGGATCATCTTCAGTAACCGGGTCGGGGTTTCTGGAAAGAAACAACTCTGTTGATTGTTTTTTTAAATGCATCTTTTTTGCCGCTTTGAGCGCCACAAGCGGAGGCATTCCAGTCCCATTGTAGCGAAGAGAAGGCAACTCTCCCCCAAAACAATCTGGTGAACTGTCCCTTTAAACTCTGGTTTATACCGAGCTTAAGTCTCAAGGACAAAGACAGGTGTAACACCGTGTCATCAGCGTAACTAATGACGTATTCATTCTGCTAGAATCCCCTTCATCTTGATGACTACTTGAGTTAAATCAACTTGTCTTCAGGTACTTTCCGTCCACTCCTCCCTCCTCTGTGAGCTCTCAGCGAGTCGATATCACTGCCAGCTTCTTCCTCTTCTTTACCGACACTCATCTATTCCTCTCTTCATCACCATAACTCCTCCCGCTGTGCCTCCTCTTTTATCCCCCCCCCCCACATCTCTTCCTCTTTAGAACCCATTTATCCCCTTCAGACCAAAAGTAAAACGGTTCACAAACCCAGCGGCGTTTAGTTTTTTGAGATTGTCCCATGAAGTGTCCGTCCATCATCCCGTCCCAGAGGCCATGGAGACACCCTCCACTCTGCCCCTCTTAAAATTAAACACATCAAATCCTCAAATGGCTGTTCTCCGTCTCCCCCTCCCTCCCTCCTACCGACGGTGACATTTTTCTCATTTTACACATCATTACATTCTGCCTGTCTTTATTGCTGCCCATCAGAGGACGAGAGAGAGAGAGGAGGGAGGAGGGAGGAGGCTCTTCTTACATCTCTCACCTCCTTTTCCTTTCCTCACAGTGCTTCCTTCACTTCCCTCCTGTCTAACCTTGTGTTGCAGCAGAAGTCTAACGACTGTGTGTGTGTGTGTGTGTGTGTGGATACCTTGTGTAGTGCACCTAAGGGCATCTCATCCATGTTCAGCTTCGTCTTCAGCTCCGTGTCCTTCATGCGTTTCCACACAGGTCGCTTCTCGCTTCGTGCGAAGGTCCGCTGGAAGTCGGAGGATTATTATATTGTGAGTTTTAAAAAAACACAAATAGCTTTAATAACTAATAATGATTATTGTGAAGCTATTTTGTACATTTGACTGTCAGTGTTGCCGACTTGGCGACTTTCCCGCTAGATTGAGCAACATTAGAGAGAGTGCTGCTGGCTACTGTCATTGTAAAAAGAGTGAGCAACACTGGGCTGTGTTGTTTAGGTTGGATCATTTCTCAACATTACCAACCCGAGGTTTGCACCAGAGCGAGTGTGTGAACCCACCATGTCGCTGTCTGTGTGCTGGAGCCATTTTCTCTTCACGGCCTCTTTGTAAGTCTGGCACTCCAGAGGAGGACATTCATCCTCCCTCCCTCTTCCTCCATCTCGTCTGTTCTCGCTCCCTCCTGCGGATCCAGCATCCGGTCCTTCGGTCTCTCCTCCGCCCTGCTCTTCGACGGCATCTCCTTCCCCCCCCTCCTCCTCCTCTTCCTCGACTCCTCCCATCTCTTGATTGTCGTCTTTGGTTGTCTCGTGAGGCACCAGAGACGTGAGGTAGACGGGCTGAAGACACAACGGGGGGGGAACACGTTAACAGTCTTTGTTGCACGTTTTAGCAGCGACGTAACGTACAACGCACAACAACAAGAGCGGCGAACTTACAAAGCGTCTCTCCAACGTGCGTTTGATGTATTGAGGGATGATGCCGATCTGAGGTAAGAGGGAGAGGATCACCTCCCCGAGGCTGTCCGCTGTCACCACGCTGTTCAACCACTCGGTGTACGATATGGACTGCAACACGAAGAACACACAATAATCAGCATTAAGATATTTGCTTTTTTCCCCTCGTGAATATCGGGTTTATTTGGTGTTTCGTTCCAGATATGTATTCAGAGCTACACGGTAATGTGGAGAAAACATGTTTCCAACGTCAGAAAGTCCTTTTGAAAATGTTGAAAAATGCCAGTTATGTCCTCTTATGGTCCGGGACAAACTTACCGACTGGCTAAGATGTTCTGGTACCAGATACATTCATCAACTACATTATGTTTAAAAGTGTTCGTTAAGACATCCATGAGCGTTACTGAAGAGCAAAGCTGATCTATCGTGTGCTCCGTGGCTGATTTTAAGGAAAGCCAACGACTGAAAAGATGGAAGATTACGTCACACTCACCCACAGAGTGACGGTCCGGGGAATTGCGAAGATGGCGCGCAACTGATGGTCAAAGTAATGCACTCCCTGTGACCCGTACCTGAAAGGAAATACAACCAACAGAGTTCAACAAAGAAAAGGAAAGAAGAGAAACGTGTGAAACCCTGTTTCAGAGCACTTTAAAGGGGAAGCCCGCCAACTTTCAAAGTCAATCGCTGCCGTTTAGCAGACAGGATGCGTTAGCATAATAATATACAAGTGTACGTTGGATAACTTTAGTATTTTAGGGCAGTTAATGAGTCAACTGAGGTGGCCTCTTGAATTTATACTGGTATTTAATGTAGTTTTGGAATAGTCAGAATATTAAGATGCTCGTGCATGCTGTCAATTCTAGTTCTTAGAAAGAAAGAAGTGGTGACGGAGAGGAAAAAGAGAAGCCGCCTCACGCTGCGTAGGCGTTCTCCTGGGCCAACAGGACTCCGGGTGCATTCAGGGGCCAGTAGACCTCATTGGTCAGGTAGCGCTTCTGGACTGTGATCGGATGGTAGAGCCTCCTCAGATCCCACGTCTTCACGTAGCGGTCTTCTCCTGCGGTCACCAACAAGAATCTGAGAGAGAAGGAGAAAGAGACGACATGTTTGTGGTGGGAAGCGATCCGTGATTACGCATCAGTAGAACATCAGTAGAACATCAGTAGAACATGTAAAAGTGGACTTTTGAGGCAGATACCAATGGTTCTATTTTGGAGTTTATGTCAAATTGTTATTGTTCTTAATATCATTATTTTATATTTATATACACGTCGATAATACATAACAGTGGTGTGTGAATGAGGAGAGGAAGAGATGACAAAAAAGAAAAGTAGAAGAGAGACAGAGAGAGAGCGTTTAATTAAAGAGCAGTGATCCAGATACGTGTCCTCTGGAGGATTCATCTTCTTATTCACGTACGAGGTTCAGCTTTAGGTTAATACCTTGCAGAAGATCAACTCAAATGTGTGAAGCACAAATGATGAGTAATGGACATAATGGATTAGTCCCAGAGATGAACTTCAAAGAGGAACGTAGCTTCAGATATGCAACTTGAATACGAAACTGTATCTGAGTTTGAGTCCCGATTCTTCAGGACGTTATACGTTAGGACTTCTTCTATTGGTTGCAGCTCCATCCAAAGAGCTAATATAATACAATTCTCCTCATGTGCATATTTACACATAACATAATGTTGATGGTGAAAGGAGTCTGACCTGGAGGCGGGGCAGAAGGCCAGGGCCCGGACGGCGTTGTCGTGAGCCAGGAGGCATCGGTAGGGCAGCAGGCTGAGGGACTCGGACTCTTGCAACCGCAACAGCGGCGACTTTGTGGACAGATCCCACAGACCTACTACACCTGGAGACAGAGACAGAGAATGTGACACACTAGATGAAACAAAGACAGAAAATACCGGCTCAAAGTGCGTCATTTTAACGTGAAAAAGACAGCAAAACGTGTGAAAAGAATAAAGAGGCAGATGAACCTGAGGGGATTCAGACTCTTCATCCGTTTCTTCTGTCTAAACGCTGAACCAATTAATCAAGAACGTCTCTCAAGAAATCAATTCATACCGTCATAAAAGCCAACAGCCATTATGTTGTGAGGTTTCTCAGGCAACCAATCCATGGACAGGACTTGTCCACTCTTTTCATGGCGAGGGGCTTTGAAGGAGCCCAGCTTCAGCGTCAGCACTCCCTCTGCCTGCAGAACACCAGACCCGTCAAACGCCCACGTAAACAGCAGATATCATATCGTCATATACTATATATATATATATATACACACATTAGGTATTTCATGACCGATCGTGTATGTCTGCAGAATTGGAGCCTACCTGGTAAATCGGCAACTGTTTACTGTCTTTTCCTGCAGAGAGAAACATGAACCACACTTTATGTTTCATGATTAATGGTAATGATGATAGAACTAAAGCATAGGATGCAGTGAGAACAACAACAACACGGGGACGATGGTCTTTAGACAGTCTCTCCTGGACGGTACTCATAATGCTGCACTCAGTTCGATAACCGTACATCTAGTTACTCTCTCATACGATAACCAAGTTTTACAGCAATCTGTCCAACAGTTGCAGAGACAGACGGACCAGAGCACCGACTCTGAGCTGCTGGATGTTAAGAACCACTTCAGAGGTGCTTCTGCCCCGACGATCACTGCTGTGTTTAATAGAGGTAGAATCCAATAACTAAAAAAAATAAAAAGGCGTCCGACTGTTCCCCATCATTAGTCTCCTCCTCCCAGTGTTCAGATCAATACGTCCTTCTCGCTGTTCAGCAGCTTCCATCAACTCGCCTCAGCCTTTAGAAAAACACACACTCACACTTTCATACCATCGTCTGACGTCGTAAATCAAGTCCTGATCTTTAACCTCTTCCCAGACCAACGTTCAGACCCGGGTCGACCCAGACCGTCATGCAGCACGACTTCACGACCCCCGAGCTGAGTCTTAGGTCTGAAACGGCTTCCACAAAAAAGGTTTTTAGGCCAGTCTTAAAAGAGTCCAGTGTCCGTGTCGCCCTCAGGTGGTCAGGGAGACTGCTCCATAGGCCGCCGAGCCAGAGGCCCTGTGGCCCATGGTGTGTTACAAAACTCTAAATACATCTAATGTTACCGTCACATGAAGCTAGTCCGGTATTCAACCAGCAACCCAACTTTACCAACAGTTTAAACCCTAACCTCAGCATCCAGAGGCCTCGGCTGAAGACTGGTAACAGATTGGTTCTCGTGGTGAATACAAGTACATCACACGATGAAAAGCACTTCATCTGGGCTTTACTGGGACCCCCCCCCCCCCCCCCCCATGATGATTGACAGAGTCGGGATACGAGAGGTATCAGCTACTAGACCTGAAATTCATGGCTTCCAACACTAACAACTGGCTCGGCGATGCATCTTCTTTGTCATTTCAATTATAGATCCTTGTCTGACGGAGAGCGGCGCTGTAAATTATGTGCGTTCACTACGCAGTCTCGCTTTCTCCCTTTTGTCTTTTTTTACCCCTCCTCCTCCTCCTCCTCCTCCTCCTCCAATTCTGCAGCTTTTAACAGCCGCCTCCTCATTCATTCTGGTGACTGGACGGACAAAAGCCATTTATAATTATCTGTCGCAAACAGCACTGAGCTGCTGGAGAAAAAACTGGATAAACACAGACACACACACACACACACACACACACACACACACACACACACACACACACACACACACACACACACACACACACACACACACACACACACACACCTTTAACCCCGTCCAAGCCAATTTCACCTTTAACCCATTCAGTTGAATTCCCCCTCGTGCTCATGTAAGATAGCTAATCTGCATTCAATTAGTGCTCTTCATTCATGTCAGGCTATAAGAAGCTATAAGAAGCTATAAACACAATTCTCTGGTCTTTTATTCACTTGGTTAGATGCACCTTCACCATCTCCTCCTCTCTGGGGCCGGTCTGCCCTCAAAGAACAAGTCGAGCTTAAAGTTAAAGATATTTAACGAGATCATATCTGCAGTACACCTTTGGGCCACACGAGGGAGCCTGCATGCTGGTAACTGTAGCCGATTCATAACATTTAATCTAATATAAAAGGCTAGCTTACATTCTGTTTGTTTCACTGATGAGAGGACATGAAAACAGTGTTAACTCTGACTAAAGCCTAAAGTATTTAACATGTGTATATGTTCTCAATAACACAAAAAGGAACAGAAAACGTAATCTATCTAATAAAATGTAAGATATTCAAAAACATTTTAGAGGCTTTTGTTTTGGTTTATCAGACTCGAGACTTCTTGAAATCGCAGCTATGACTCAGTTTAAAAGCTCAGTATTAGATCAAGTCGTCTGCGTGTGTGTTCAGTAACCTTTCTATCCAATAACGATAACCTATGGTTGGAAGCAGGGGGCTGATGGAGGAGCTCTTCTGAAGATGGAACCAATGACCCACGGCTACAAAATAAAATGGAAACCAGACTCCATGAAGCATCGGGGGAAAGAAAAAAAGAAAAGCATGGAAATGTCAGGTTTTGTTTGGCTTTTTATGTCCATATTGCACTGGAAATTCTTCATCATTGTAAAACCAAGCCAAGTGTAATAGAGTCTGTTGTTACCCAATATATGCTGTGTATGATTTTAATATTAGCGACTATGATGGTGTCCTTAAATCTAAGTAAAGGCAGTTGTGTTTTTGCATATTTATAACTCCCTCTTGTACGTGTCATACAATAACTCAAGGCCTTTAGGAACCGGGGGCGGGACTCGGCAGCAACCTCCGGTTCTGAAAAATGAAGCCAATTCTTCATGTCTTAAAGCTGCATTCTCTCTAGTGTCCACCAGGGGGCGACTCCTCTGGTTGTATAGAAGTCTATGAGAAAATGACTCTACTTCTCTCTTGATTTATTACCTCAGTAAACATTGTAAACATGAGTTTATGGTCTCAATCTCTAGTTTCAAGTCTTCTTCAATACAGCATGATGTTCATTTAGTACATGATGGTCCATTTAGAGTCAAACAGACCATAAAGCAGGGGATGCTTTAGGGGCGGGGCTACACCGTGATTGACAGGTCTCTACCAGAGACATATACGCCGTCTCTACGTCACTCCTCAGTCCAAATATGGTCACTTCTGACACTTTCTGTTCCAACAACATGGCGACGGCCGTAAACCAAATTGTTTAGGGCTTTTATTGTGAAAGGTAAAAATGGAGGGAACGGATCGGACCTGCGCTGCCTTTGTCAAGGTTGAAAGGAGTAAGAAAGTTTGACATCTTGTTTAATAAATATAGGCGCAACGCGGTTGGTTGATGGCTTTAAGTGTGCTCGGAAAAAAGGAAAAAACTTTGCTTATTTTTGCAGTTTAATATTCACGTTCTGTGTGAGAGTATTCATGACAAAAAAACTAATTTAAAAAAATATATTGACTGCGAATGAATTGCCCTCGGTGTGTAATGGAGCTGATCAAAATAAATACAAATGTGGCCACGTTAGTGTCGAATAACTTAATTCTATTCAGAGGAGAGATATGTGGTGGTTTAGGACTGTGAGAGTATAATTAAATGTATAATAAAAAGTAAATCCAGCATTCTATTCTTCACCGAATAGAATGTCGCTACAGTGACATCAGCCAACCCTCGAGCTGCACCGTGCAACAGAGAAGATACGCCCCATAACACAACGCTTAATGGGACGCAGGAAGGGTGTGTCGACTGTGATGCACTGAAATGTGTGAGAGGTGGGTTTTATACGAGAAACACTATGATCTTAGACTGGTGCAGTGTTTAATCAGATTAGCCTGCACACACACACACACACACACACACACACACACACACAAACACACACACACACACACACACACACACACACACACACACACACACACACACACACACACACACACACACACACACACACACACACACACACACACACACACACACACACACACACACACACACACACACACACACACACACACACACACACACACACACACACACACACACACACACGCAGACATAACCGTGTTCCTGTGTATGATGGATGTGGCAGATAAGATCGCCATTAATCTCATTCATCCAGTCTTCTATCAGCAGAGCTCCGTGGACTAGACCAGAGGCTCCAGCTTCTCTAATGTCAGCATATACTCACACACTCCTGGAGGGCACTATACGTGTGTGTGTGTGTGTGTGTTTTCAAGTGTTTCAGAGGAGCACTTAACTGTTAACCCCCCCGAGCACTAAACAATCCTCACAGATATATTGTCCTTTTATTGAATACGATGATCCGGTCCAGTTAATGACGTCCGTGTCTGATATGATTGATGCTTTTGAGACCTGTAGCCTGAAACCCTGCTGCTAATCAATTAATTCTCATTTTTTTCTATCAATAAAGCCAAATATTCTTTGGTTTCTTCTGTTTTATATCAGCGTAAACTGAATATCTTAAGGCTTTTGTCTTTTGGTCGGATAAAAGAAGCAACTTGAAGACGTCATCCTGGGTTTTTAGGAGGTTGTGACGTCCATCTTTCCTTATTGTCAGACAATTTGTTTCTTCGTTGTGGCGTGTGAAGAAACGGACTAATGGAGGTGTTGGGTGGGGTTCAGCGAGATGTGAACGAATCCGTAGTCCAGCTGTTGCCGTGATCTAAAAAGCACCACTAAGACTCTGCTTTACTGCAGGAATCAGGTACGCAACATCCTGACTTCATGCTTTGATAAAAGGCAACGCTGCCCTCTACTGACCACAAGACACACTTCATGCCCTGGGTGTCAGGGCTGTGCGTCATTTCTACTGTTAAGGAAAACCCCTTTGTCATCGCTAGAATATTTGTAATTGAAATACAATAAATCTGCCGTTTAACATTCCCAGTCTTACCAGTTTGCCTCTTGCTGGAGTGCAGAGCGTCCGGGTGAGGCAGGCTGTAAATGGTGACCACACCGGTGGAGGTGGCGACCGCCAGAAGACCCAGTCTGGGCAGGAACGGAGCCTTTCAGGGGTTTAAAATGTTTTAATATATTTACATTACGACATTAGTCTTCAGTACTGTACTCTCATGTTGGTTAGAACACCTCCTCACCTTTCTGCCACAGCTGGGGAGCTCCCAGCCTCCTGCAGGACACCACTTCAGAGCCCAGATGAAGCCTTCGTCCTGGGCCAAGCCGTAGGCCAAGGCTGGCTGAGAGTCCGGTCTGCAGGGACGGAAGAGACGCGTCTCATTCACAACAAAAGGAGGTGGAAGCCACACGTTGCAATAAATAAAACACGAGTGCGCCCGCTGCGGCTCTACCTGCTGTCGTACTCCAGCGTGCCCAGGTCCCACAGCTGAACGAGTCCAGCTCCGCCGTGCGTCTTGTTGACGCAGTGCTGGTCGTCCATCCCTCGATGGCAGGCCAGAGCGACGTACTGGGATGCCGGAGCACCATCGGGTGTGGGACACCACTCCATAGCCCAGACCGGTCCACCCGCGTACAGCAACATGTCCCAGCGATCCGGGTGAGCGGGCACCGCCGCGAACCTGGTCAGAGACGTAAACAGAGCGCCGTTAAAAACAGGAAGACATTAGGATTTTATTTTGAAAATACTGAATCAGTTAAGCTCTCCCCCAAAGGTGTCTGGTATGACAGTGAAGTGATGAATGAAGATATGATCCTTGAACAGATGCATCATTAAGGAGCCATTAAGAGTGGAACAAACTCTTCCTGAGGCGTCTTCAGCCAGTCATTTGTCTTGTGAAGTAGTAAAAGCTTTTTTTTTTATATAATCATGATTAAAAGCTTGGATCCTTCTAACCTGCTGAGTCTCTGCAGAGGCGTCTCCTCCTTACTGAGGCCTTCTCTGGACACTCTGAAAGCAGCCGACTGAAGCTCCTGAGGAAGGTACTTCTCCACGTCACTGAAGAACACATGAGACACGCAAACCTTCAATGATCACTGTACAGAAGGTAGAGCAGCGTGGGGAACGCCCACGTGCACTAAAAGCATGCACGGCCGGCCCGTCTACGTCAACAAAGCACACAAAAACTCAGATTACAACACACACGGAGGGAGAGCGACTTCATTCTCTGCTCTTCATCACTCCTCTTTATCTTTACGTAGACAATAGTTGTGTGCCGCTACATCAACGCTCTGAATGTTAAATGCAGCTCCTTTAAAATACGGTACGACTTTATTTGGATCACTTTAGGAGTTCTCTGTCTTGTAGAAAACTTTATTGTCTCAATGATTACAAACACAAGTTAAAGGTTAACTACCTACCTCGGTGGAACGAGGTTCCAGACACTGGTGGAGGGGACCCACTCTGGGAACACCCAGCTGCTGTAGTGCTCCTCCCGGCTGGAACACACACACACACACACACACACACACACACACACACACACACACACACACATCATCATAATACGTTTTATTATTACGTGTGTGGTTTAACAACCAGACGACAGTCGTGAGTGAAGCTACTTACAACTTCTTGGTCGTCTTCGTGGCGTCCCAAACCGTTCTCATGATGTTGGTCGTGAGCCCGTTGGGGGTTTTGGGATTCGGGCCTGTCTGCAGGAAGAGAAGAAGAAGAGTTTATAGCTGTATTTCTTCAGTAATAGTTCTGCAGAGATCTAAATTGTGTCTTAAAGACCACCGAGTGTCCGGAGGCGAGTACAACGTGATCACAGCCAATCAGAACGAAGCAGAAGATTCTACTAACATGATTCTTGTGGACATGAAAAGTGGCGGGACTTCTTCTTCCACCGGTCCCCGAGTCAGAGTCTGAGTTCTCTGCCTCCCCTTCATCTTCCATCTCCTCAACATCCTCTTCTTCACCACCTGGAACGAAGTCCTCGTCTTCTGCAGCATCGCTGTCACAACGTTTCCTCTTTTGGCCTTTACGTCCTGCACGAAGGAAAAGAATTATCATATTCTATAAGTATTCCTGTCAGAGTACAGATCCGATACCAGCGCGTTAAACACTAAAAACGTTGCCTTTGTGGTTTGTGACGTATGTTATAGATGGAGGCTATAGGCCGGATGAAGGGGCTCATTCGAGTGAGTGCTGAGCGGTTATTGGTGCATTGAGAGAAAGAAGCAGCGCTCAGCATCAGTCAGCTGGTGGTGAGAGGTGAAACTGTACCTTTGCTTCCTTTGAGACTCCTCGAGACTCCTTGAGACTGTCTGCGGGTGATTTCACTGTCGCACTCTGGCTGGGAGCCGGACTCATCGCTGGGATGGTTGAGCACCTCTTTTGCCAAAATTTGGAGGTACTTCAATGCCCTGGAGAGATATTTTAAATATAGAATAACTACATTACCCTGAGATGATGTGTATGCATGGAGAACGTCTGAACTTGCAACCCCGGTAACTCTACGTTTAACTGACTTTTAGCGTGTATAAGCAGGTCTAATGAATGCAACTTACGCTTTAGCAGCACCTCTCCTGTGGCGCCCACTCGGTGTGGTCTCCTCCTCGGCTTCTACCGGAGGATCCACTTGAGCCGCCTCACACGGGGGTTCTGCAACCGGTTCCTTCGCAGGCTGCTTCCTCACATACTTTCTCTTTGGCTTTGGCGTCCCATTTTCCAGCTGCACGGCGTCTACAACCCCACCCTCATCTACAACCCCACCCTCATCTACAACCCCACCCTCATCTACAACCCCACCCTCCACATCGGTGTCGGGAGTTTTCTTGGCGGGTGTTTTCTTGGCGGGTGTTTTCTTGGCGGGTGTTTTCTTGGCGGGAGTTTTCTTGGCGGGAGTTTTCTTAGCAGGAGTCCTTTTCGCCGAGGTCCTCTTGGCTCTCGTCGCCTTTTTAGGGGTGTCCTCCGAGGGTTCCCCATCAGACTCCTGAGGCGTTCCGTCGATAGCTTCTGGTTCCACGTCTTCGGTCTGTTGTCCGGCGTTCTCAGCTTTGCCAGTCTTTGCCGGAGTTCTTTTAGAAGCCGCTCCTCTGCCTCCTCCCGACCTCGTTCTTTGTGGTTTTTCTTGGGCACTTTGCACATCAGGCGGATCATCAGTTTCATAATCACAATATTTTGTATTTTTCCTCCGTTGTCGTCCTCTGGAGCTGGGTGTTAAACCTGACGGCTTCTCTTGCCCTGCGTCAGAGTACATAATAATGTCAAACAACATTGTTAACATTCAACCATATGTTTTAGGGACGTCAAACATGTTCCCAAATATGGTCCTGTATATCGCTGCACAAATCAAATCAGCTTCCAAGATTAGAAAAGGAATTAATTTAAAGGAATTAATTCAGAATTAACCCCCCCACCCCACCCAACAGCGGCCGTCCTGCCACTAGACCTGCTCCTCCAGAGTCGGCAGCAACCTGTAAATCCAGTTCCTTTTGCAACAGTATCATAAATTACACGTTTTCCCTTCATCACACCTTTGTAATAGATAGTGACCTCATGCATGTAAATGTTACGCTCTGTATCACCTTGTCCAGAGTCAATGGGATCCATCGGCCCGGTGGTTCTGGTGCTGGTTCAGTCAGAAGCCTCCTCATGCATGGAGCAGGTGTCTCCTCACTAATACAACACAAATCAAGACATTTTATGAACAACATCTGAGGATGTAGTACAAACAAAAGACCTGACGATGCATTTATGAAAGGTGACGTTATACAGTGATTGTACACATGCACTAATATTTCATCATACTTCAGTGTTTCCTCTTTTTCTGGACTGACTGACTCAAAGTTGTCAGTTGTAAAGACAGTGAATGATGACCTGAGAGGTCTTTATTGTGTTTTTACACCTCGATAAGTAGTTTAAAAACACGTACTGTGGAAACATCGCGTTATCTGAGACCACTGAACCAAACCTCATCGGGTTTTGTGATAGTTTTATGTTTTATTCCGCATTATTCAGTGTAAATCGGTGATAGACACACAGATATATGACTATACTTGTCATATTTTAACCACCCATCAATTCGGCATATGTTTCAAATATCACACATGCAAGTACCAAGTTATTCAAGTGCTTTGCAGGCTTGCAGTCTTAAAGCGAGCATGCTATTGAGCTAACACCACACAGCTAATGCTAAACGTGCTAAAGTGGGCAGTGGAGTGTGAGCGCTTCCTACACCCGCGTTCAGTAACGTAAACCCTCTTTACATCGGCCGGTAACGTGAAGGGACGTTTCGGGTTACACGCTCGCTGGTGGCCATTAAAACCTTACCCTGCGTGCACCAGAGGCTCAACTCCTCGGTGGCGAAGGCTGAAACGCGTCGTACCGGAGCCGAGACGGCTGCGTTTGGCTCCTCGGGATCGAATCCCAACCTCGACAGAAGATCTCGCGGATGATCGACGGAGCCGCGGAGACACGTACCGGACGTGTGGGTCCAGTCGTTAACGTGTAGCTAAAATATAAACACCGCACGCGCTCAGTCCACTGATTCCGGGTTGTCTGAAAGTCGCTTTCTGCTCGCATTTAGACCGCCATGTTACTGTACCGGCATGGTGACCCACACCGCCCCCTGGCGGCAGAACACGGAACTACACCTGCTACTACTGTAGCAGTCGCGAGTTCAAACCACAGAATAACCAAATATCAATATTATATTTGGTTATTCTGTATAGGAGAAAGTATTCAGACCAATACTACAATTATTCTGTCTGTATATATATTTTAGTTATTGTGGATTTTTACCTTTTTTACTTATTTAATATTCTTTACTGCTTTATTTACTTATTTATAATACTTGTTTTGATCTTGTTTTTGTTTTTTACTATGCCTCTTGTTTGCACTATCCACTATGCTGCTGTAATCCTGTAGATTTCCCCACTGCGTGACTAATAAAGGATTATCTTATTTTATCTTATTATTAAAGTAGAAGTACTAATACAACACTGTAAAAACAAGAGTCTGTTACAGCTTAAAGTCCTGCACTTTTATATTCTATTCCATTGTATTTGTTTTTGTGTCTAAAACATGAGCTCAGATGTTGTGCTTGTTACTGAAGACACAGAGCCACAACATGACCTTGAATTAAACTTTTAATCATCTGTGTGGTTAGAACAATGCTGGTACTATGAAAAAACAAACAAACATATTAAATGTACAGATTTCTAACATAAATTCAGCTGAGATCATAACTAGTTCACCTTGAATATAAATTGTGTTTATTTGTGTGTTTACAAACGATACACGACTGCTAACTGAACCTTTATTCAGATCTGGTCTAGATTATATTTACTTTCTGGATGATGATGATGATGATGATGGGGGCACAAGACATAACTTTATTTTTATTCCTCATTAATTTACTGTACAGTTAATAACACAACTCAGCCCCCAGTATTTGGAATTATTTGTCACTAGTACTCTGTATTGTCACCATTGATAAAATTAAATTTAATATCGTAGCCGTTTTGGTTCTATTGCAAACAGTAGATAACAACTCCTGTTGGCACTAAAGTACAGTCCTTCAAACAACACAGGCTTTGAGTTTTAAGTAAATCTGGATCACAGATCGTCGCTCCTGCAGTAAGAAGAAGAAATAAAGTAACAGCAGGAAAGACCACGAGGTGCAAATGAAAACATGCAATAAGTTTCACTGTTTACTGGTGTTGAGCAACGTTCCACTCAGAATACCAACGCTCGGACTTTGAGGAGAACGTTGCACAGTGCTAAAGATTTGGTCACAAGCATAAGTGCACACGGGAAGTATTTCAAGAAGCAAAGGGAAGCTTTAGGTTCTGAAGGATTTCACCATTTATGAACTTAGACAGTAATCAACAGGAAAACAAGCCGCTTCACAAAGTCAGATTTCTATTCTTTGCTTGTTTCTGGTGGTTACAGGATGCAGCTTTAGTACCTTTTGTTGAGTTGGTTATAAACCAATAGACATATTTAACCAGTAGTGAGTATTGCTTCATTTCAGGAGACCACCACCTATAGTGATAAATAATAGAGACTTATCTTATTAACATTGTTAAGTGTTAACTGTAGAGAGGAAAAGATGAAGAGTTTAAGACACTTTTATTTTTCCTCACAGTAACTTTAAAGTAAAACAAAAAGACGTCATAAACAGGCCGTTTAACGCGTCGTTACACTGAGCTACCAGGAAAATATGACCGTTTATGGTTTAAACCACCGAGAAATAACACAATAGAGTGAGAATTAAGTGTTCACAAAGAGATCATTGCATGTTCTCCACCAGTCTGACATCCACACTGACATATAGACAAATCTTACTTTTTGAAATACTTCCCACGCACAAGGAGGTTTTCTATTTTACACTCTTCCAAAAGGCATCTGATGGAGGGAAATGAAGGCTGAAGCACTTTAAACAGAATCACATTAAAGGTGAACACATTAAAGGGTTCTCCTCTTTGAAAGTTTCAAATGATGAATTCAGGTTTTTTTTTTAAGTGCACAACAGAGGGGAAACAAAATACATTCATAAATGCAAAATAAATGGTAAAAAAACATCACAAACAAATGACTGACGAGCATCCATAACCATACGTCACTATAGTAGAGTACATAAACATTAGGCTACATGCTATCTGTTAAATATTCTGTGATAAAAACATTAAGGTCTTTGAAGAATGAACAGAAAGTGTTCAATGCTTGGTACGTTAGCGTTCCTTCAGCAGAGTGAAAGGTCACTTGTGTCGACGTCTGACTTCCTGTCACCTGCAGTCCATTGACTTCACGAGTCTATGTGCTTTATCTTACTTTGTTTCCCTGCTGACTAAACTCCTGTGTGGAATGTTTGAAACATCTTGTGGTATTCTTCGTCAAGCTCAGGTCAGATGACGACAACAGAGCTCCATCAGCAGAGGAAGAGCAAAAGAGGACGTTTTAAGTTTCACAGAACGCTAGAGAATGGACGCTGAATAATAATAAAAATAAACATTTGTTACTGCGAAACAAAAGATTCCCACATGCTGTTCTTCACACACCGCCGGAGTCCATTTTAAACTGCAACTTATTTTAGTTATTTATTCTAAACTTATGTTGTTTTCTGTTTCTTGGGAACGACATGATGCTGAATGATGCCGCTTTTAAAAAGGGATAGTCCAACATTTTGGGGAAACAAGCTGAACTGTGACAAAGAGCGCGTGGACGAATCATTACATCGTTAGTAATTTAGGGGCTGAGCTAGCTGGAGACGCTCTGCACAGAAGTACTGACTTGTGGTTGTGACTCTGGGAGCAGAGCGTCCGTCCACTAATCAGACGGTTGGCGGTTCGATTCCCCGGCGTCCTGCACTCTACAAGTCAAAGAATAGAAAGGTGCCTCATCAATGCAGTCCATTTATTTACCATCCACTGGGTGGACCAATGAACCGATGTTCTGTACAAGTTGATGTTCCTAAAGTTTCCCAAAATGTTGAACTGTTACTTCACTGTGATAAATGTGCTTTAACTTGTCATGTGACTGCTCTTTGTGTGTTTAAACTCTTGTAACTGCACTGGAAGCACAACACAGACGTCGCCACAAGCTGCCAGCAGACTTGGCTCGTGGAGGGGCAGCTATGGGGCCAAGTCAAAAAATAAATAAATAAATATTTAGCCAAAATCTCACTGGTGAAAAGTTGTTACAGGAAGGGGCCACGGTGAGACGAACCCTTTTTCTATTGAACTTTACCAGAAAAAAGTGACACTTCAAAACGTAATTTAACCCAGAAAAGGCCAATCAGTTGTACGTAAGAGTGAGCACGGAGTATGAAGTTATGCAGATCAGACTTAAGAGGCACAAACTATGTTCATAGAGAGACACGAGTCTAATAAAATACTTCACTGTAGCAGCCTCTCTTAAAGTGAAAGGAACTAAACATAGAAAGACAGGAAGGGTTCTTCAAAAAGAATAAGACACATTTAAAGGATCCGTTACAGATAAACACACAGATAAAACGCTATACTACGGTTTACTCAAGGCTATACAATGACAACCACAGAAACAGCCTCTGGACCAGAACTGTGTGTGTGTGTGTGTGTGTGTGTGTGTGTGTGTGTGTGTGTGTGTGTGTGTGTGTGTGTGTGTGTGTGTGTGTGTCTGTAGTCTCACATCCACGCCGACTCTGTGAGGTTCTTTTGAAGGTTTCCGTCATCATCTTCTAAACATTTTTTAAAGTCGTAAATAGCAGCTCAGTCGTCAGCCGCCTCCTCGCCGGTTCGTCTCGTGGAAAACCAGTTCTACGCCACAGCTAGTGACGTAGGGACGGACACTCCGTGGCGTCTTTTTCTACCTCTGTTAAAATCAGCTCTGATGCACGATGACGTTTTAATTTTTCTTTTAAGTGTTCCTTTGTGCCTTCCCGGCCTCGGGGAGGGGCTCCATGATGCCCGGACGTTTCAGATTCCACTGGTCGATCTGTCTCTGCCTGTCCCGCTGCTCCACCTCTGATTCGCCGGACGAGCTGCCAGTATTAACACCACCACCACCACCACCACCACCACCACCGCCGAAAGCAAAGCAATCCTTCCGCTTCCCATCCGCCTTCCCCCTCTCCCCCTTATCTCTCCTTTTCCCCTCCGCCATCCCGCCGTCGTCCTCTTCGGGTTTCTCAACATCCGCCATTTCCAGCTCGATCGGGGCCTGCTCCGGTCCCGGCCCGGGCCCCCCCTGGTCCATGTCCACCCACATGGGTCTGGGAGGAGGCTCTAAAGGGGTGTAGTGGAGCATCGGCTGCTGGTGCTGGGCATCCGGCTGCGGAGGGAGGCCCTGGTGCTCCGGGTGGAGGAACTGGGTTTGGTGCTGGAGGTGATGCAGCGGCTGCAGAGGGTGCTGCATGGGTTGGAGCTGCAGCAGATGCTGCTGGTGGTGGTGGTGGTGATGCTGCTGATGATGATGATGCTGCTGCTGCTGCTGCTGCTGGAGGTGGTGATGATGATGATGGTGGTGCTGGTGATGGTAGTTTTCCATGATCTGCTTGTCCACATTATGGATAATATCCTTGGGCTGGTTTTTGAGGAACTTCTGAAACTTCTTGGAGGCTTTTTTGTTCGTCACAAACCAGTCCTGTTGGAAAGACGAGACGGGGTCAAAGCAAGTTTTCGATATTGGTATCGGAACAACTGTACCTGTCGTGAACTACGTCGTTACCTGTGAGTGGACAGAGTTGATGTGGTATTTCACTCCACTTTCAGAGTTAAACTCCTTACTGCAGATCAGACATCTGTACTTTCCAGCCTCAAAGTCGCCCTGAAACGAGATCAGAGGCAACAAAAGAGCCATGAAATGATTATAAAGCTGGAATAGTCTGCACCTATTACGTTACACTAATCACTGCATCTGTATTGAGATTGACAAAGCCGACTTCAACAACAATATTGGATGGCGGTACCCTCGAGCAGAGTCCCAGGTGAGCTTTCAGTCCAGACACACTGGTGTAGGTGGAGCCACAACCCTGAGGAAGAAACGAATAGTGTGTTCAGGGTCGTGCACTTTAAGAAAGACACTTAAAGGAACACCTCACCCGCAAAATTACCAAATTAATTATCAACCACTAACCCTGTGATACCTTGAATTCTGAAAGAGAACTTTGTTTTTCTCTCGTGTCTCCACGGTGAACGAAGGATAAAAATAATGAATACAAGTTTGTTTTCTACCTGGTTGGGACAATGGACTTTCCTCTGCAGCTTCACCTCGTTCTTCCACTTCCTCAGCACCTCTTGGCTGAAGGCCGGCAGGCCCGGTCGGGTGTATTTCAACTGGGAAGGCCAGAGCGAAGAAGAGGAGGTCAGTGACGGTATCTTCAGTACATACGTCTGTCTGGCCTTCACAACTCTGGTTTACCAACTTATCTCAACCGACCTACATTCCCACTAGTTTGTGGGAATATTACACAATAAAACTTCTTGCAAATTGATCGGTACACCTAAGTAGGGATGTCCCAGATAACATTTGCGGTTCCCATTTTTTGTGACAACGGTCGAAGCATCCGGGTCCGCCTTCCATCGTGAGACAACCGTTTCTCACCTTTTTGTCGTCTGGCACCAGGTCCGACTGAAACTTCCTCTTGGGCCAGTCTTTGGGCAGCTCGTTGTTGGCGATCTCAGCCAGGTGGAAGTTGGCCACCTGGGCCGATGCTCGCTGCACCCGGCCGCTGGCCGTCCTCTCCGGGTTCGCCTCCCTGTGGGCCTTCAGGGCCTCGTCTTCCTCACTCTTCTGGGGCGTCTGGGGAACCGGAGGGGGAAACAATTGGATTAAACGGTTCTGAATCATCTGAATCGGCACACCAAATAAAAACACAGGACTCACGGGAGCATGCTCTGATTTCAGGTGGTACTCCAGACCGGCTTTGGACTTGTAGGTTTTGCCGCAGTGAGAGCAATTCAGCAGCATCTTCTCCAGCTCGGACTCCTCCTTCCCACACTTCTTCATGTGGTACACGTAGCCCATGATGCTGGTGAAGGCAGCGTTACAGCCCTGACAAGAGAAGAAGAAGGAAAAAAACCCATTTCACCGTGGATTCATCATCGTTTTCTTACCACATTTTAATAAATCTCCCGTTTTGTAGTTTTACCTCTTTAGAGCATTTTAACTTGCCGAGTCTCTTCAGGATTTTACGCAGTTTGTCTTTGATGGCACGATCATCCAGGTGCTTGGCGTCTTCTGCTGAGGGCTGAAAAAAGAGGCAGCTGGAACATTTTGTAAGATGCAAAGAAACGCCTCTACTTGAATGAAAGCTCCGCTCATCCAGAGGTGGACAATACGTTCATGGAATGGGTAGAATCTGCACAACTAAATCATTTAGCTGGACCTCTTTTTCTCAGCTGAAAGATCTCGTTACTGTTTGTCTGAGGACATAATTCAATATGGAAAAGGGTAAAAACAGAAGAACGTCGAGACAATAAGGGTCGGAGGTGACCAGTCTTACCAGGTGGCTGTGGTCAGCCATGATGTGATACTTCATCCCCGTTGAAGACTTCAGCTGTTTCCCACAGTGCTGACAGGTGAAGGGTTGCTGCACACAGCACATTAAGGACGTTACGTTACATAAATGTGCCAATTCATACAGATTATATACTTTAAATCAGTACAGACAGGAAGGGATTCATGATTTTTAATTTTAGGTTGTATGTTGTTTACCTGATGGTCACAAATGAATCTGTGTCTGGACAAACGTCACCCAGATTACATTCAACACTGAACATAAAATGCAGTTAATTGAATTTATATTTACATAATTTTACTGACTTATTATAGTATAATTATTTTAGGAATTATGCATGACTGAATGTTTTTTAAATTACATTACTCACATACCTCCTGCAGTACTCCAAAGTACCTCTAGGGGTACTAGTACACCCCATTTGAGAAACACTGCTCTAGATCACAGCAGATTGTGTATTCAGCAGTAGTGGAATGTAATTAAGTACATTACAGTTTTGAGGTACTTGTGCTTTACACAAGTATTTCCATTTTAAGCTTCTTTATACTTCTACTCCACTAGGGAAAACTGCACTTTTTACTCCACTATATATCCTTTATTTGACATAAATCTTTACATTGAAAACATATTATTTGCTTAATATGATATGAAGCAGTGCGATACTACTCATCTACCCACGTTGACGAACATCAATTAGTGATAAAATCAGAATAATCTATAATAATGCAACACTTTGAAAAAGATTCTTCTGCACAATGAGTATTTACTTTTTGTAGTTTAAGTACATTTTGCTCATAATACTTCTAAACTGTATGAGTGAGGGCTTCATCAGACGGTATACATGTATATAAAAGTGTATACGCTTTAAAACGGATGATAATTCAGAGTAACGTTAGCGTAGCAACACAGCGTGCTCACCAGTCTGCAGTTCTCCATGTGCTTCTTCAGCCCCTCCACAGTCTTCCTGCTCACACTTTTACATTTTGGACAGGTGACTCTGCCTTTGGCCACAATCTGGAGCTGCCATCGCTCCTCCTGACTTCCTGGTGGACGTCGACAAACAGAAGATTTGACTTTACACAGTTGAAATGTTTCAGGAGGAGGAGGAGGAGGAGGAGGAGGAGGAGGAGGAGGAGGAGGAGGAGGAGCTAATGACATCCTTCTGTGTCAGAGGTCTTTTTATTACTGCAGCATGTTAATAGTCATTTTTATGTTAATAAAAACAACCTTATTGTACAATTCCATATTTGAATCTCTTGAATTTTTCCCGCTCAGATATGAACCAGTGGTCGTCTCACCTGGAGGATAGGTAGGAGGCTCCTTCTTGGTGGAGAGGACCGGGGGCTTCTGGTCCTCGCTGGGTGGAGCCGTCGAGGCCTCACCGACACTCGCTGCATTGGAATCTGAAATATTTGCATTAGAGGACACTCTTTTAATGCTCTTTCGTCATTTCATATCTTCATCCTACAGCAGGAACACTGCTTTCCTCCTCCAATTAGTCTGCAGGGAACGCTGCCAAGAATATCACAACGGCCAACACGAAAGAATCTGAATAAAAATACTAATGTCTCACTCTCAACCCGTTAAATGTGAGACTAGACGGTAACTCACAGGAGTCTCGGCCCTCTGGTGGCTGTGAGAAGGTATTGACAGGTGGGCCTCGCTCCAGCTCCACTCGGAGGACTTTCTTCATGTTCAAGTCTTCAGAAACAACACGTAAACAACAAAGTCACTCTCCAAACATGAAGACCAAAATACTACATGTACGAACACATTATATCTCTCATAAATGCATGCGAGAACAAAGGAAAAACACTCATACATATATTTAGTTTGGGCAGTACAACTACATACTATTCATGTACACATAGACGGTATGAGGAGAGGCCACTCTGTATGAATATAAAGGAGAGGAGCTGTTGCAGTCAGGGTCCAGTTTTCAGCCTTCACATTCGTTGGATCCCATAATCTAGTGTTAACTTTATATTATTCATATCCTGAGTTGTAGTTTTATCTTTACGGTGCTGCTGTAACGTGTTCTAGTTCGTACCGGGTCTCCAGACGTGCCCTCTGTCTCTGCTGGTGTTGCTCCAGCCCTGGTCTTGGCTTCGGCCAGTTCCCCACGCCTGCTCCGGCCCCGAGGAGGGCCCGTCTCTCCCCGGATCCCTGCCCGCGTTCCACACCTGATCCTGGCCTCGGTCTCTGTCGGCTGCCCACCCTTGCTCAGGGCCCCGGTCCCGGCCCGTCATCCAGGCCTGGTCCGGTCCGCTGTGGGCCCTGTCCCTGCCTGGGATCCACGTCTGTTCTTGACCGGAGTGTCCCGCTCGGTCCCTGCCGGAGTTCCAGACCTGCTCCTGCGGTCGGTCTCGACCCGGGGCCCAGGCGTCGGGGCCCCGGTCCCTGCTGGAGTTCCAGCTGTGGTCCTGAGGCTGGGGCGGCTCCCTGCTGGCCTCGGGGCCTTGAGGCCACACATCCTTTCCCACCAGTCTCGGAGGCAGCCTTGCAGTGGGCGGAGCCATGGACCCGGGGTCCGCCCCATTGGCCAGGCCACCTGATGACATCACTGAGCAGCTGGTGGTTGGGTAATCTACTGTTCCTATGGAAACACTCTGGAGGTCCTCATACCTGATGAAAAAAAACAATCCATCAACACTTCTTATTTAAAAAAGTTATTTAAAGGGCCAGTGTGCATTTAGGGGGATTTATTGGCAGAAATGGAATATAATTATTAATCAAAAGGTATGTTTTCTTTAGTGTTGAATTACCTGAAAATAAGAATCGTTGTGTTTTTGTTACCTTAGAATGAGCCGTTACATACAAAGCTAAGTAATTACCTTTTATTCATGTTACACTTGAACTGCTTGCCTGTTCACACCAGACATGCTGTCTGTAGATCATTATACATATCTGTAATAACTTGTTATTACCTTAGTATCCGTCATGCAAATCTACAATGAGCAAAGCAACAAGTCGACACGTCTCTTACCTTTTTCTACCATAAGTCCTCTTCATCTTTAGAGAGTCTTGGGCTACAGCTTCGTCATTCTGAAACATTCAAGTACAGAACTGTGAAGAAGAGATCCAGCTGTGCACACACAGTTAACACATTCGGAGTATTAGCAGATGGAAATGGACGTTTCCTCATAAGATCTGGACGGTTTGCTTAAATCAGACATCATTGCATGGAACAGGGTGCATGCTGGGTAATTATTGCGTCATTCTCACCTTGGGGTATCCAACTGAATTTAAGTCACAGGTTCTTTCTGGTAGTCGCTGAACAACTGTTGGGAGGGAACATTTAAATCGATTCAGAAACAGTGAAATGTTTTCAGAACGATCATCTGTACCCTGCTTTTCTTTTCTTTTTTTACCTGGACATGGCACTCCACTTTTGGGTTGTGACTGCACAGATCTTCGTTTTCTGGGCACATACAAAGGCGACATGTCCCCTCCAATGTGTGCCGGGTCCATTCTAGGAGAGGAAACACCCCCGGAGAAATCACCACTGAAAACACAGAGAACACATTTCATTTACTGTAATGCTTCCTACATGGTTGCATAAGTCATAATAATATACATTTCTATGCGTTTGTGATACATACACGGCAAAAAACAGGTCAGTGGTCAGTGCCTAACCGCAACCATTTAGAATCAACGCTGAACCTTCACCATCTTGCAGGAGTTTTGTTAATTGTGGGGAACCATCTAGACACAACCCTGATGCATTATCATGGTACAATGACTTATTCTCAGGTGTATCTTCTTCTCAAGGTGCCATGAGATAATGTATACACATCCTAACAAGAACGTCACAGATGCAGAGTCAAGTTTTTTTCAAAAGTTATGTGTTTACATGTTGACCACTTTTGATTAAAAACAAACAAACAAACAAAAAACAAACAGACGGGTTCCTAGATCCTGTAATGATAATTTGCAATATATTTAAATATTTACAATTATCCCCATTTTTACCAGCTGCACAAATGAAGTCATGAACACATGCATCACTAATCATAATCCAGTAAAATAATATATGCAACTCCTAAATAACATTCTGCATGATGACTACTTTCACTTTTTGATGCTCACACTTTAACAGTTTAAACTTTTGTATTATTACTACTTTTACCTCCACCACTGTATATTACCTTAAAACAGGATTGCAAAATCTGATTTCTCTGCGGCACCATAAACGTCTTGCATAATAAAGTATTAAAGATGAAGAACCGTGTGTCGCTGCAGCATCCCGTTGTGTAGTATTTCCATCACGCGTGACATTTGAACGGTGTTATTTGTGTGCGTGGATGTGTCTCATCATGTTGAAGGCCACTGACCTGCTGCTTGAAAAAATAAAAAACTGCACTGAGGCTTTCAAAGACCGACGCTAGATGTAGTTAAAGTGAACGATATAAATATATATATATATATTTTTGAATGTGTCGGACCAGATGTAATTATTGTCTGTGTGGATTTTAAAAAATAAAAATAATAATAATAACATTTTTTATTTTGACGACGACGTGGAGGAAAACACGTCCAGCTAAAAAGCGGAACTAGCTCGCGCACGAGCCGCTGTCTCCGGTGGGAGACACATTGACCTGTCCTCTCGGTCTTTTCATTGTTTCTTAACGAGGAGGAGAAAATGCAACGCGATCCTACCGTCCTACAGCTCCCTCCCTCTGCAGAGACGGAGAGCCTCCATGTCTTCCGAGTCCGCCTGGCCTCCTCCTCCTCCGTCCACCAATGGAGCGCTAACATGGAGGAAGGCCCCGATCCGGGAGTTAAACAAACTCTTTATTTAAAACAACAACCAACAAACACACAAAGCGTTGACAGCGTCTCGACACGAAGGACGCACACCGGCAGTATTCGCTACACTGTATCTGGATGTTGTTCGGAGGAACGCCCTCCTGCTGGAGGGAACAAATAAGACCCGCATCTGCTGCTGCGTTCAAGGGTTGTCGGAAATACCGGATTTTCCATGATCACAATCATCTTCAATGTGTACACAAACTACACGTTCAAGGAATTTCACTTTAAGGCCTCGTGCATGCCTTTAAAAACACTGCCATGAAATAATATATTACTTTATGATGTATATAATATTTTATGTAAACTGATTTATATTTATAATATTTTATAATATAAACTGCTGTATATTTATATTATTTTATAATATAAACTGCTGGGTCTGTTGTTTTTTTGTGGGGGAAACAACAGTGGCATTATGTAAACCTGATTTACTAGAATGCATGATTTTATGCTGTAATGGCTGTGGGATAAAAAGTGTGTTTTCCTACAGATGCACATTTGGCATTGGCATATATGGTGTCGTATAATGTAGCTTAAGATACTCAAGTGGCCAACAAAATACCTACGTATGTATACAGTACTCAGTATTGAGGTACTTTTACTTGGAGTATTTCCAATTGATGCTGCTCTCATGAACCACGATTTCTCAACATTTAATTCCAACATTTAAATACACAGAAGAGAAATAAACTGCTGTGGTGTTTGAAATAAAAGCAAAAACAAGACACAAAACAAGACTTACTCTGTGATGAGGTGTGGTGTTTAGGGACCAGAGAGTGTGGCAGCTAAGAAGTAAGTAGTTTGATTATTATAATAATAATAATAGTTTAATTTATTTATTCCAAATGTTTGTTGGTTTCAGCCAACACATTGCTATAATAACTCCACCGATGTGCGTTTTCTCTTTTCGCTGCTAGATTTCTCCCACAACATAGAGTCTATTTTGTTTATATTGCCTCCCTTCATTTGTAAATGCATCAACCAGATGTATTTCAGTCTTCACCACTCAGCCGTAGAAGTTTACGAGCAGACTCTGAACGCAGCAGCACTGGGACCAGAGGGGGGCGGGTCCTCCTGGCAGCCCCCAGTGTAGTAGTATAGCAGTAAGCATTTGGTTAAATTAATGATTGTATGTAGTTTTGTATCCATATTTGGGGTCTCCCCAAGATGAAGTGGAGTCAAGTGAACAAAGCAAATATTTAAAGTTGCATTAATTGATTTTTTTTGTCCCCAGGAGAGCTTCACAACAAGCTGAGAAACATATCGCATTATAATGTTGGTATGGGAACCAAACACCCACATGAAGCCACCTGAAGTGTCCACTCTCCATTCAGCTCTGGTTTTGGTCTCCATTAGCTCCTGAGGAATATATCTGTCTCTTTAGCAGCTAAATGCAAAACGTTCTCCACCAGCTGGTCGCTGACCATGTCTGGTCATTTTCAGGAAAGCTTAAAGGAGCAGTGTGTAGGATTTAGTGACATCTAGTGGTGAGATTTCAGATTGCAACCGACTGAACACCCCTCCGCTCACCCCTCCTCCCTTTTCAAGATTGCGCTAATGAGTCTCCTGAGTGTGAAATGCCTCACTCAGGGGCCATCCTTATTATAATAGCCAGTGTTTGGTTTGTCCTTTCAGGGCTACTGTAGAAACATGGCGGTGCAGCTATAAGACTGTATAAGAAGACGTAGTCATCGTGATGTCACCCGTTGGTTTGTGGTCTGCTGTTTTGAAGCCTTGAGTTCGCCGTCGCCATCTTGGATTACAACCGTCGCCATGTTGTTTTTCTGCGACCGATGAAGGAAGTTACCATACTTGGAATGTGAAGGAGTGACGTAGAGACGCCATAAACGTTTCTGGTAGAGGCAGCAACCTGTCAATCACCGTGAAGCCCCGCCCTAAAGCATACTCTGCTTTATGGTCTGTTTGACTCTAAATGGACCTTAAGTTACTAAATGAACATCATGCTGTATTGAAGAAGACTTGAAACTAGAGATTGAGACCATAAACTCATGTTTACAATGTTTACTGAGGTAATAAATCAAGAGAGAAGTAGAGTCATATTCTCATAGACTTCTATACCACCAGAGGAGTCGCCCCCTGCTGGTCAGTAGAGAGAATACAGGTTTTAAACTTCCGCGTCGGCTTCACTCTGCAGAACGGGAGGTTGTCGCCTGGGTGAAGAGGACCTGCTCCCTTAATCTTAGTTCAAGGTGATTATACTCTAATGAAAACATAGGTATGAATAATATATTTAATTAATGCTAATAGATCTCCCAAAATGCTACACACTGTACAAATAGTAAAAAAATAAACTGCAAGTTGCTCTTTAAATGAGCTTGAAGACTCGTGTTTGAGATTGTCCTTTACATGTAATCAAAATGTTATCAATACTTTACTGCCTTGCTAAGATTATGTAGCTGATAGAAATCTTGAAATAAGCTGCTGAAGTTGCTGAAGAAAGAGTGAGTAGAAGTTGGTCTCTGTGGTTTTTTTGCCTTAATTTGCAACAGTTTGAGTAAGTGAACACTTAAAGGCACGTTTACTCCTCAGATAACCGGGTTAAAGCTGTCTGTAACCTCCTTCCTCCTTCCTCCTGCTGCGTTCACGATCTCCTCTGTTATTGCTGAACACAGTGACACAGCTGCACTTCTCCTCCTCTCTGCACTTATCTTGTCCGCGTGCTCGTCAAAGTGAAAGTGAAAGTGTTCCACCGGACGAGAGGGAGGGTCCGTGTACGTTTTGAGAGCTGTTATTATTTCCCTGTCTGGTTTGAGACCGACATGCCAGAAGTATTATCAACAAATTACCAGGCTCTTTCGTAAGTAACTATAAGTTATAAAGAATCTTGTAAAAGTGAAACATATTCCGTGAGAGGCTGTGAACTGCTGAATCTTAACCATGCATCGGAGCCATCCAGACTATAGGCCTCTGAGGTAACTCCAGCTGTGTCTCCTGGGCTCGTTGTGCAGAGCAGCAGTGACAACACAGTTTATGATACATGTAGCTACACCTTCGCCTCGTTTAGCTTTACTTTATTTTATTATGTTGACTTTAATTTCCTCTTTCTCTCTTTCCTCCTCAGAAACATGGACCAGGAAGAGAGACCAGGTGAGAAAACAAGTTAGCTTATTATACTTATTTTAATAAATGAAGCTGCTCAGTGGTGGAATGTAAATAAGTACATTTACTCAAGTACTGCAAGGTGATTTTGCATTCGAAGGTTTCAGAGAAACTGAAGGATTGAGTGTAAATGCAGCAGTAATATTAACAGTAAAACAGTGACAGAGACCATTTTGCTGCGCAATGACTACTTTCACTTTTGATTCTTACAGTACATTTCTGCTGCTAATACTTAAATACCATTATTTACCAGGACCGTTTCTCATTTAATATATATACATACATATATTCAGTGTGGTATTAGTACTTTTACTTAAAGGAACAGTGTGTAACATTTAGGGGGGGTTATTGGCAGAAACAGAATATAATAACTATGTTTTCTTTAGCGTATAATCACCTGAATAAAAGAATCGTTGCATATTCGTTGCATTAGAATAAACGTTTCTATCGACTTACGGAGCGCGTCCTCTTTCTACGGAAGCCCAGAACAGACAAACCACACACTGGCTCTAGATGGGGCCACTTGTTGTTGTTTTCATGTTTAAGTTAAGCGTCGGTCACCGGAGTTGTCCGACATGCTTGGCACACAGGTAAAGTTTCAGGTGGTTGCAATCTGCAACCTCACCACTAGATGCCGCCAAATCCCACAGACTGCACCTTTAAGTAAAGGATCTGTCTTTGAGTGTAATGATGTTACTTTCCCCCAAAAATTATCATTATGTTGAAAAATCACATACCAATTTAATAAAATATCAGTATCGCCCATCCCTTGTTTTACGCCGTTTGTGAAAGTGATAAAGTTTGTGAATGTGTAAAAACCTTTTCTAATTTCTGCTGAATCTAACTAAATATATTTTTTTAACTAGATTCTCTATGAAACTATGTGAAGCTCAATAACGACTCAAACATTCTTCTCTGTCTTTAGTGTCGGGGAACAAATTCTTTGTCCACTTGGCGGGAAAAACTAACGATGCTCATCACGACTTTGTTGCAAAGCTTGAACGCATTGGCAAAATCGATGTGGCCTCTCCTGAAGACAGTGACTTCGTCGTGGTTTTCTGTCCCATCGTTTCACGAGTTGGAACGGACATCGGCACGGCCCTGGACAACATTCCAGGTAGGAAATGCCTTTGTTTCTTATTGGACTTTCAATTCCCATACTTTTAGCTGGTGCTCCCAAGGCTCAACACAACCCTTCACATCATCACTTTGGTTTTAAAGATCTTAACTGTTTAGAATTACTCTCGACCTGGGAACGAGAACGGGCTGCATATGTATTCCTCTGCAGTCGATGGAGACCAAAACGGAGATAAAAGTGGACTTGTCATGTTGTTTCTGACTCATTTGTTTGTGCTGTCTTTGCTTACAGTTGGTAAACCAGTCATTCTGGTGGTGATGCATCACACCTTCAATCGTGAATACGTTGTAGCTGAAAGCAGGAGACAGGTGACCAACCGAAGCGTCCTGCTCACTGTGGACTGTCTGTTCCACGACCGCAACTTCCTGACCAGTAACCTCAACGACATAGCGTGGCACGACGTCGAGACGTTCCTTGGATCTTCCCGTTCAGCGGTAAGATCTGATATGTGTGATAGCGATAACAGAATCGTTACTGTGCTCCATGATGCAGTTTCATTATTACCAATTAATATTACTTATTTTGTTTCTTCCTTTCAGGTTCCTACCGGGAAATATGGTAAGTGTTACATTAACCTCAGATTTCAATTACAGTCTTTTTAGAACAAAAAAACAAGATGGCGTCTGTAGGCTTCAAAGCCGTGGTCCACAAACCAATAGGTGATGTCATGGTGACCTGGCCCACTGTACAGTCCACCACTTCAGTTTGGAGGGCTAAGATAACTAAACAAGTTGCTAAGATAACTGGGTTGATCCGGAGATTGCTTTGAATGTGTTTGATCTTGAGATGCACCGATACCGATATCGGATATTGAGGTGTAAACGACACCGGATGACACATTGTTTTTCTTTATTTTAGGATATTGGGCAATTGTTTGTCGGGTGACGGTGGCAGTGGCAGTGGTGACGGTGGCAGTGGGGGTGATCATTGTCATCATCGTTGAAGTGATGAAGAAGAAGGTCTGAGAGGGCTGCCGCTAACACGCACGGCATGATTTTGTTTCAGTATTATGATAAAGGCATTGGCAAGAGCACAAAACATTCTGTAAAATAATGCTTGCTGCTGCTTCGTGCTATTAAAGATAAAGATTATATGTTGTTCCTTCATAAAGAATGAATAAAAATATATCCATCAAAGTGATTATATCATATCATCGTGGATTGTCTCTGTACGTTTGTGGCATCTCTGACATGGATTCTTATCAAAAATGAGGTAAAGGTCTCATAATAACAAGTAGATTTAAGTGGTTGGTCATACGACCGAGTTCGTTTGAAGCATACAGCGACTCTAACTTTGTGTTTACTTTGCACTTTTACTGATCTGAGTCCTGTTTACTCGTAGTGTCATGACGACACTTCAAACTCAACTTTAAGAGCATATTTCCTGCACTTCAGTCCTACTGGTCTTCTCTCTCTCTCTCTCTCTCTCTCTCTCTCTCTCTCTCTCTCTCTCTCTCTCTCTCTCTCTCTCTCTCTCTCTCCCCACTTGATGACAGCTCTGCAGAGGGGGGGGGGGGGGGAGCGATGGGGTGTTAAGGTCACGCCTCTGGCCTAAAAAGGCAAAGCAGAATACCAGCGAGCAGCGAGCCGCTCTAAGAATAACTCTCGGGGCCCGAGGCTCAGAAACATGGCGTGAACGTAACAGCACCTAATTAGATTCAGACTTCTATTCAGACCGATCAACAACTAAAGAAGAGAGTAACAAATACGATTGATCCTTTAGCAGTGTGAAACAAATGTCCACAGTGTGATCACGTGACTCCAGCAGCAACACTGGCTGGTGGGATAAAGTTACCTTGAAGCTCTGTTCTCTGTTTCCCTTCCATCGCCCGTCAGTCGCCGTGGTCGATCTAATTCTGTCAGAGCGGGTAGAGGGGAGGGGAAAGCTATACGACCAGAGCACCAACCAGGCAAAGGGCAAAAGACAGCGACCACCTTAACTCGGTCTCTGTCCGTCTCCCCGGCCTCATCCACTGGGACGGAAGTCAGCTGTCCGGACCACCTGGTACCTTTGGACCCGTGAGAAGCATTCTGACTTTTGGAAAACACAGATTTGACAAATGAGAATTGGGAAAAGAGGTGTAGCGTTACCAGTTTCTTTTTTTCCCCCGCATAACTTCAGCATAACCAGCCGTTCACGTGACGTCTCTGGATTGGAACTAAACACTGGGATTAAGAACGTGCAGAGGAGTTGAGGATCTACCATCAATATTTGTCTTCATGGCGACTTAATCTGCACAAAGGATTTACCGTTTACTGTGACTATGACTGAAACAGTTGAAGGTAAAATACATTATTCAACTTCAACCCCTTATTACACAAAGGCTGCCTGACATAATGTATATATATATATATTAAGCTCTTTCAGCGTGTTGTGTTTTGCTGTCTGGTGTGTAGGGGAATTTCATGATTGGAAGTATCTAAAAATATGGCGCTATCATGTATCTGTCTGCTATTTGTAATGCAGCTTTGAGACCCCTGTGACATCTACAGTGCCGTATAGGATCAGTCAGCATCAACACTGTACTTCTTGTTACATGGAACCATTAACTGAAGCAGTTTTATGTGCTGGAGACTGGTGACGGTAGTAGTAACACCTTGTGGTTGAGCGTCAGTATCTAATTTATGGAAGAACTTCATCGAAGGAAAACAGTTTAGAATAAAGTGACAACTTATTTCTTCTGAAACTTTGATTTTAGCACTGGAACAGTTGCTCTGTGTGTGTGTGTGTGTGTGTGTGTGCGTGAATGTGGACTGAACTTCTGAATGTGCATGTGTCACAGAGGCCTAAGGGTCCAATACCACACACAGTTGTGGTAAATGTAGACGGCTGCAGGCTTTGTGGTGCCCCAAGCAGCATTCACACAGCTACCTGTGTTAGCATGAAGATACTGAAAAATGTCATTAATTATATGCCCATGCACACACACACACACACACACACACACACACACACACACACACACACACACACACACACACACACACACACACACACACACACACACAGAGGTGTTTTTTACAGAGCATCAACAGTACAGAGAGGTGATTCCTCTCCTGTAGGAAGAAGTTATTATCTTTGGGAACAAGTTCATTATATTGTAGAAACAAGTTATTGTAATGCGGGAACAATTGATAATCTAGTCGGAATATTATCTTTGGGAACACGTCATCCTCTTGTGGGAACAAGTTCTTTATTTTGTGCGCACATGAAAATGATAAAAGTACAAAAGACAAATTTATTCAATGTTGATAGTTTTACGCTTATGATCTGACTCTCGCACATTCTGGTAGAAACTGAAATGTTGATTAATATGAACAGTCCCTAGTAAATAAATAAATGTGCGCACAAGTTATTCACTGCGTTTTCTCAAGATTAAAAATTATGACACGAGTTCAAGATGCTTTAATTTAAAACAAACTCCAGTCGCCGATGAAGACATTCGGTTAAAAGGCTCTGGAAAAATGAGCCAAGAAGGAATTTCCACGCTAATAAATGATGCTCTTATGGTGTTAATGTTAATTTATTAAGACCGAATAAGACACGTGGTTCGTGCTTTATTCTCCAGAATTGTTGATGTCTTCCTCTACAGGGTTTCTCCTCACTCTCGCATGGCCATGAGGACCGACTCGTGCAGACTGTAAAATATGGAATATCATCATCCTGTTAATAACAAGATTTTACTGGAAAAATTGCACTTGGCTTCCCTACAAGAAAGCAAACGTATTACATCTTGTAGCTTGATCTGGCTGTGTAAATATTGAATGCACTGATACTACCATGCATTTCTATTTAAAAGACTATTCAAAAAGTTCAAAAGGTGTTGAATATGTAGTTGCTCGTGTAGTTTTTGTGTTGAAGAGTAATCATGGGAGTTATGACAGTTTGTTTACAAAGTGTCTGCTATGGAAATGGTCCATACTTGGGGAAGTGAGTTTATGTTTGTGAGGCAGATCCAATATAAATATGTGACTCTAAAATAGAAGAAGTCTCCTGGAAGAATGTGGAAAACTAACATTTTGTATTTGTGCACATTTTTTGTATAGATTACAAATAATGGGCCTACACTTTGTGATTCTTCTTCTGTAGTGCATTATATTAAGGATGGGATGTCGGCACGTCCTGTAATCCGTTTCCTCATACTCATTATTGCATCCTAAATGCTCTGAATGGACAGTCTGCAGTGTCAACATTACAGCAAATGCACAACCCCTTATGCTAGTTGGAGACATGGAAACCTGACCTGATTATGAGCAACACCGTACCCAACCAGCCGGATCGTTACGGTCTCGGCTGCGCTTCGTGCAGCTCTGTGCACTCATTAAGGAAATGTTATGACTGCACTCAACCACGAGCTCCTAATGGCTGCTCTGAGCTGAGCTGTCATGGATACCCAGAGTAACAACAGAAATATCACCCACAGTGTGGAGACAGGTCAGCCATAAAAGGAGGAACGGGACGCGGACGGCTGGTCAAAACCATTTAGAGTTGGGTTTTTAAAAAAGAGGCATTAAAACGAATGGAAAGATTAACACATTATTCATGTTTTAATGCTCAGTGAAAACGTCCAAAAAGTGGTCACTACGAGTACATTTTATAACAATCTGGATATTAAGATTCTGATATTTTTTGGGTAAAGTGGGTGAGTGGAAGTTGAATATTCAACAAGATGGCCACGGAGCAATGGAGTGAACATTTCTTTATTACACCTCATTTTATGAAAATCTGATCACGATATGTTGTCGTGGACCGAAGTCTTGGATGGATTGACCAGTCAGCATTCTTAGTCAAAAACTGTGGTTTTGGGTCTGATGACTGATGCTGGTTTCCATGAACCTGAATAGAGAAGTGAGCACTCAGGAAGACGGTGCTGTACGTGGTCAAATCCATCCATAGGAGCCTGTAAGAGGATGCAAAACTCTCTCACTCAACAACTACTGACATGTCCCGCTTTGAGCTACCAGCCTCCACAACAACGAAGCCTCCCATCGGTTGTGACGATTGTTAGAAATAAACTTCTTCCTCAAAAGTCGAGAGCAATGGGACTGCAATCTCTATATGTTTTTGTGTAGTTTGTGTCGTATATTTATCCAGTGTATGAGTTAATAACATGGCCAAGGGTACATTGTTGATGGGTAGTGTCAGCTTGCTTGTTTGTTAGCATTGGCTAGCTAGCATGCTACCTATTAAAATGTAAGAGAAACATGATACTTTTTACTGCCAACCGTCCCACTGTAGCCACCGGGAGGTTTTGCATGTCGTCATCACTCGTATATGAGGTTAGACAGAGGTGTGTGTGTGTGTGTGTGTGTGTGTGTGTTTAGAATGCGGCCGAGCTGCTTGAGTCAGCAGTAATGGAGAAACCTTCAGTCGCTGCCAACAGGGAGCTGAAGGGAGTGGACAGGTGGCCTGAGCGTCACTAACACAACCACAGTGACAGTACTGTGGCACCACAGTGTGACTGAGTTTAACCGACAAAGAGAACCCATTATCAGTGTCACGGGTTCAGTACTTGTCGTCTCTTACTACAGAAACAAATCAGATCGCACCGGTTTCCGTTTGGCTGTAATAACAACAACAAGGGAGAACAAGTTTGGAACATTTGACCTTTTGACCACAAATGCTACTCGTCCCGCTTCCTAACAACACTTTTAAGGGAAACACTTCCTCCCCTTTCATTTTATACAAGCAGTTAAATGAGCGTTGTCCCCGATGAGACAAACCGGTGGACGTAACAATGTCAGATAAACCAACTGCTGCTGACAGAATATTTGCATAACACTGAATTTAGGAAATTAATATTAGGACAGTGGAATAACGAGACAAATAAAGAGGCTTTTTGTTTAAATACATTTATTTAATAACTATTTACACATTAATGCATCGATCATTATAATCCAATACTACATGTTATTCTGAAATGGGCCATTCTGCACAGTGAGTACTTCTATTTTTGCTACTTTAAATGTGTTGTGTTGCTAATTCGTTGGTATTTTTTGAATCAGTGTGTTGAGCATGTAGAATATTTAGGGTATAAGGAATAAAAACTGTTCCATTGATGGTCATATTTTATGAACTGTATCTGACCACGGTGTCTTCGCCCCCTCAGCACGGTCATCGACCACCACAATGGTCATCGACGCCGGGTCGGCGGCCGCGCGAGGCCCCAAGAAGACGTTTACGGACGATCTCCACTCGACCTTCAGCTCCCCGCTAGCCTGGATCCTGGTTCTGGCTCTCATCATCACGTGGTCTTGTGTTTTTGTCATCATGTTTGACCTGATGGACTACAAGACCGTTTCAGGTAAGGAGAGGTGTCTGCTGGTGTAAAAAGCAATGTAACACATTATTAATACTTGTTTAAAGTTTCTAGTAATGACTATTACGCCTGCACAGGAAAGACTCATTATCATTAAAAAAAGGAGAAACGTTTTTATGAATTGTTGTTTTGTCTTCTGTATCTTTCTTCTTGTAGTGCTCTCTATCTATCTTAATGTTCTGTACAGCACATTGAACTACCCTTTTGATAAAAACTAATCATTTCACTTGTTCATATGTAACAGTGGCATTACTAAGCATTGGTTCCATTTCTCCTCACAACATTAAAACTTCATTAATTTCACTCAATGTTCTAACCTTAACATCAACTTCTGATTATTCCTCCTTTATTCCCTAAATTATGATTCTCTCTGTGAACTAGTAGAAAGTCCTGCAAGAAACTTGACTAACGTAGCAAAACCAAGACGTAGACCGTAGACTACAGTATTGTGAATAAAACATCGTTCATATTCACAATTTCACCTTGAAACAAAGGAAATATCAACTTCTCTTTAGTTCTTTCTGACAGTATTAATTTAAATTCATGTAACGATGTCACAGTACACCCTTATCATCACCTTCATCGTCTTCATCACCACGCCATCGTGGACATCCTCTCTTTGCTCCGCTCTGTTCGACGTCTTTGCTTATTGCCGCTGTGTTTCTCATCCAACCAGGTCGGCCACCTCCTCTCGTCAGGAAGGTTTTAAAGGATTCAGGCCGTAGAGGCAAGGCACCGTATCTGCTACTAACCTCCTCAGACTACTAACCATCTCACATCGACTGCTAATGTTAGCTATCAATGCTACAGACTGTCTGATAGCGACAGTATTCTGTTCCAGATGTACTACATGTTACGAACAGTTTGTAGTTTAGTTTGTGACGTTTTTCATTTGCTTCAGGTGAGCTTGATTTACCAAAATATAATAAATGAATCTCACCTGAAATCTCTGCCTTTAAAATGCATTTGACTGCTACGTTTTATGTTTCTGTATCGTGTATTTTGCCTGATGGCTTCTTGTGTGGATCTGGTTGCAGTCAGGGAAAACTTTGAAATATGCAAAACTATTCTCTGTGGGCCGCCGAGTGTAAGTTAATTGATGCACAATGCATTGGAGACAGAGATGATGTCTTAATGAGGAGAACAGTTAGTTCTCTCCAGCGGTTCACATCTTTTTAACTGCCCTGATTGAAAAGGAACCATGTTTCCAAAGTGTTTGCACTGGGAACACCGGTCCTCCTTCATCAACACTATCGTGGAATTCAGTTTATATTTAAGCACTGGGAGACTCCCAGTCTGTTTAGTATGAAGCTAAATTAAAAACTTAAATGTAAAGAGAAGAATCTTGTAATAACTTGATGAAAGAGGGCCAATGTGATTTTTTTCGAATGCTTTTTGCACAGCAGTATGTGATGTACAGTATCGGCCTTTAGCTGCGGTTAAACTGGAAGGTGGGTGATGCTTGTTCCCAACAGAATATTGATCAATTCCTGAAATCCAGATTCAGCTCCTGTAGCCCCCCCCCCCCCACAGTTTAACCCTTTGCTAAAGAGCTGATGTTCTCTGACATTTCCTCAATGCAGATGAATGTCTGCATTGAGGAAATGTTCGAGTAAGAGCACAGAAGCTGTTCGTTTGGATCTGGTTTGAAAAACAACTTCCATCCAACTAGATGACTAGTATTCGTGTCCCTGCTTCAACCAGGAGGCCTCAGCAAGATCGGCTCGGACCCCATGAAGGCGGTGAACGACGCCGTGGAGGAATCGACAAACGTGATCAGTGTGATGTTAAAGTTTGTCGTCAACCTGGTCGCTCCTGAAGAAGACGAAGGTACAGTCGACCAAACAGTGCACGCGTCTCATGAAGCTGTTATGACTTTGACTTCATTTTACTCCTCTCCTCTTTCCTAGGAAATCTCTACGCGGTGAGAAAAAAAGGTTTGTACTGATGCAACGTTTTGATGCCTTTCCTGTTGCAATCATCAGTGTGCTGCAGCCTCGCTCGCCGCTGTGGATGTCATGTACATGCTGCGCTGCATTACATGTGCTGCTCTTTATATTGTTTTAGCAAATGCATATCCTCAACAAACATCTCACAAAAGGGATTTTGTTGCTTTAATGCCATTCATAACCGCACATGTACTGCAAAGTTGACCTCACTTGACTTCATCAGGCAATATTTTTCATTTGTAAAGGCCTTTACACACCAGGGGGGCGCTTCTTTCTTCTCAATATATTTTTTGAAATGTTGTTTTGTCCTAATTTCCTAATTTCTTTCGATAAAAGGTTGATTTTTCTGAGCTTTCGCACAGCGAAAATAAAGGAATCAACTAATTGCGTTGTGCGGAAGGGACATATTCAAAATGTCCACTATAGTCTACAGCAACATCTTACAAACCATTACAGCAAACTTTATTAATCCTTTCAACCTTGACAATTCTTAACTTTCACAATAAAAGCCCGAGACATATCCTCTGCCTGCACAAATCTATTCGAACCTTTCATCATAAAAATGCTGCAAATTTTGCGTTTTCTCGTTGTTTATTCATCATAATCCCGATGTGTAAAGGCCTTAGTGGTGGCGAATATTATCTAATGAACTCAATGGGTGAAAATTCTAAAGATGGATAATGATGCCGCTGCAGGAATCGTCTACCTTCATAGACATAGAAATACATAACACGTGCGGCTGAGGGACTGGGGGCGTTGTTATTATGGAGTTTCATGCTGACTTGATGTGTGAACGATCTCAAAGATTCAACATGGTTGGAGGAGGAGGAGGAGGAGGAGGAGGAAGTGGAGGTGAAGATTAAGAAAGCCAAAGGTATTTCATGATTATTATTTTTCCATGAACGTGTGGATACAATCAATCCTGTCCCTCACCCTTGTAACAGTAGTGAATCAAAATACTAATATTTAAAGGTAGTGTTCATTGTTCTGCTGCCATAATAACCTTTCTGATAAGAAGCTTGTCTGTTTCTCACTAACTGCTTCACTGAGCTAATACACTTCTATTAAAGCTGTACTTTATGTGAATTAGCATCCAAACAGTAACATGCTTGATCCTGTTAAATGTGCAGTTTGGTTTAGTTGCTGATTAAGATTTCTCTTTCTGTGTTCTAGGAGAGTTCCTACCCTCCCGAAGTAAAGGTATGCTTCTTATTGTTTACAGACTAGAAGAACACTTCTCAGTGTGTTAACCGTGATAGGTTGATCGGATGCTAGTTTCCTTTTCAAAGCTAACTTCACAAGCTAAGTGTTAGCATCTTCAGAGATCACTTTACCCGATTCTGCAGCTCGGTTTCACGGCTCTTTATAGTGAGTTTAAAGCTCATTGTTTAGGTGACCGGTCGCAACTGTACTGTAGTGGGTCACTAAAATACTAAATACTGTAAAACTATACTTGCTCAGCAGCAAACAGCAGCCAGACACAGTTAGAGACTAGCTGAGGGACATCGTTGAGCATTTAGCAGCTAAAGTGACAGATATTTCACACCAAAAGCTGAGCTACAAGAATATTGGATTTAAAAGTATCAGGTTGACTCAAACATGATCATGTTGCCCCGTAACTTCTGAAAATGTTCCAAATCACTAATAAATTTGTCAATATTGTGTTTGCAGCTTGTTCTGCTGCCCAGAAATGGGCGAAATCAATCAGTTCCTGCTTTAAGTGAACGCATTATGTTGTGTGTAGGCTGTTCGATACACGTTTAGTTAGTTGTTCCACAACTGCTGCATATTTATTACTTCAGTAGTTATTATTTCATTGCTTACCGAACTATACATATTGATACGTCACATTTTTGAGCATCAAGTCTCAGAAATCCCTCCTTAACAGCACCGGAGGTACAATAATGTAACGGCTTCATTGTTACGTTATAATTCATTGTTACGTTATAATTAAACATTATTACATTAATAGTTATAATTACATTCAGATGTTTCTTACAGTTATAGGAATGCAAGTGATTGAAGTTGTGGAGGAGGACGAAGAAGAGGTGGGAGACGACGAAGGAGAAGAAGAAGGGGAGGCTGCAGGCGAGGAAGAGGAGGAGGAGGAGGAGGAGGAGAATGCAGAAGAGGAGGAAGAACTAGAGGAGGATGAGGAGGAGGATGAGGATGACTATGAAGAGGAGTATGAAGAGGAGTATGATGATGAGTATAAAGAATATTATGAGGAAGAAGCTGTCGAAGAGGAGGAGGAGGAAGGAGTGGAGGAGGAGGAGGAGGAGGAAGAAGAAGAGGAAGAAGAAGAGGAGGGAGCAGAAGCTGTAGACGAGGAGGAGGAAGAGGAGGAAGAGGCAGATGAATTTGAAGAGGAGGAGGAGGAGGAGGAGGAGGAGGAGGAGGGAGAAGAAGAAGGGTCAAGAGAGGAAGAGGGAGTTGAAACAGCTGCTGATGAAGAGGAGGAGGAGGTGAAGGCAGAAGAGGAGGAGGAGGAGGAGGAGGAGGAGGCCGCAGGAGTTGAAGAGGAGGAGGAGGAGGAGGAGGAGGAGGAGGAGGGAGAAGAAGAAGGGTCAAGAGAGGAAGAGGGAGTTGAAACAGCTGCTGATGAAGAGGAGGAGGAGGAGGAGGAGGAAGCCGCAGAAGGAGTTGAAGAGGAGGAGGAGGAGGAGGGAGAAGAAGAAGGGTCAAGAGAGGAAGAGGGAGTTGAAACAGCTGTTGATGAAGAGGAGGAGGAGGTGAAGGCAGAAGAGGAGGAGGAGGAGGAGGAGGAGGAGGAGGAAGCAGCAGAAGCAGTTGAAGAGGAGGAGGAGGAGGGAGAAGAAGAAGGGTCAAGAGAGGAAGAGGGAGTTGAAACAGCTGTTGATGAAGAGGAGGAGGAGGTGAAGGCAGAAGAGGAGGAGGAGGAGGAGGAGGAGGAGGAGGAGGAAGCAGCAGAAGCAGTTGAAGAGGAGGAGGAGGAGGGAGAAGAAGAAGGGTCAAGAGAGGAAGAGGGAGTTGAAACAGCTGTTGATGAAGAGGAGGAGGAGGTGAAGGCAGAAGAGAAGGAGGAGGAGGAGGAGGAGGAAGCAGCAGAAGCAGTTGAAGAGGAGGAGGAGGGAGAAGAAGAAGGGTCAAGAGAGGAAGAGGGATTTGAAGCAGCTGCTGAGGAGGAGGAGGAGGAGGTGAAGGCAGAAGAGGAGGAGGAGGAGGAAGAAGAGGAGTTGGAGGTAGCTGCTGAGGTGGAGAAAGATGAGGATGAAGACGAGGAAGAAGAGAAGGAACCGGAAGCAGCTGCAGCTGAAATTGATGAAGAAGATGATGATGATGATACAGATGAAGTGAAAGAGGCTGACGCTGACAAAGATGATGATGATGATGATGAGGAAGAGGAAGAAGAAGAGCAAACAGATGCTGCTGATGAAGATGATGTTGTAGAGTCTGAACCTGCAGCCGCTGATGCTGAGGATGATGATGATGATGATGAAGTTTCTCCAGAACCTATCTCCACTTCTGAGGATGAAGAGTCGGCGGTGTCTCCTGATTCCGAGTCTGACGCTCCTGTTGAAGTCAAAGACAGTGACGAAGACGTAGCCCTGCCTGATGAAGATGACGAAAAAGATGAAGACGAACACGACGAAGACGATACGAGTGACGATGCGTTCACTGACACCTCAGATGTCAGCGGATCTGCACTTCTCTCCAGTGAGGAGGACGACGAGAGGGACGAAGACGACGATGAAGACGATGAAGACGACAAATTAGCTGAGGGTGTCGCAACATCTGATAGCGACGACGTCATTGCAGAAGACAGCGATGACGACCTGGAGCTTGATCTTCCTCCTGTTCTTGCCGCCAGTGAGGATGATGAAGATGATGAAGATCATAAACTAGCTGAAGAAGAAGGTCTTCCTCCTGTACCTGTTGCGGAGGATGATGATGACATTGATGATGATGATGACCTGGACGAGGACATCAAAGTTGCCGAAGATGAGGAGGATGATGATGATGATCTGGACCTATCAGACGAGGACTTCTCCGTCGCCTCCTCTGAGCACTTTGCAGACGATGAAGATGATGAGGACGACAGTGACCTCAGCAACGAAGACCTCGACTTCGACCTGGACAAAGACGTCCGCGTTGACCTCGACGATGATGACGACAAACCCGATGATGTCATCGAAGAAGACATCGATGACGACGACGACGATGATAAGGAGGAGGGAGAGGAGGAGGAACTCCCTCCCTTTGAGAGCACATACAGCGGAGTCTTGGGCGATGAAGATGATGATGACGACGTTGCTCTTCAAACAGATGAAGAGACTGTCTTCAGTGAAGACATCTATGACACAACCGACGACGATGAGGATAAAGATGATGAAGATATCGATACCAGCTCATTTGAGTTCAACTTAGACCAAGAAGACGAAAAAGAAACATTTGTTGACGCTGACAAAGACGATGATGATGATGATGATAAAGAAGTCATATCAGAGTCCTTAGGTCGCGAGGATGAAGAAGACGAGGATGATGATGAAGACGACGACGATGATGATGTTGATGAAGTTGATGAAGTCTTGCTAGCAGGTATAGTCCAGTACTATTGATTACTTTTTATTTCTTTACTTTAGACTTTATAGCCAAAGAAAATCCTTGTTTCTGATTGGCTGGCAGGTGTCCATTCAAATTAACTTTATAGACATCAGACAACGAAAATGTCAACAGCTGAAATATCCTTCCAAGTCGATAATATATCAATATTAATTATATATCAAAGCAATAATATACTTTGGAAGAGGAGAGTAAGTGTGGATGAGTAGTATTTTCTGCATATTATTATGTTTTTTAATAAAAAAAAAAAATATTGATTAAATAAAATGTATTCACAATAACAGCAGTAATAATATTATTACTATATATGTATATCTATATTAATTTAAAGCCTATTATATTAATATTGCATCAGGATTAATCCAATTATAATGTTATTATGGACACCTTGAAGGGCATTATACCGCTTATAACACACATCACAATACATATACAAGTCATTTGAGTTCACTGGCCTTGTTAACGATGTCACACTGTGTATGTGTAGCTGCCACTGCAGCAGCGTTCAGTGTCCAGGAGGAGGCAGTAAAGACTGAGGCAGACCAGGATGAAGATGAGGATGAGGACGTCAAACAGGCTGGCGATGAAGAGGAGGCTGAGGAGGCTGAGGAGGCTGAAGAGGCTGAAGCAGAAACAACTGGTGAGAATCACACATCCATTATTACCTGCTATGTTTTAAAGACATCAATAATAATACCAGTGCCAAGAGAAGTGGTTGTGTCATGTTCTTCATGTTCTTCATGTTCTTATCTCACGTTGACTGCTGTCCGTTCATATGTCGTTAACGATGTCATCAGTCACCTCACACATGAAAACTAAACTAATGCTGCGGCCTTCACCCTCAGTCACCAGTCACCCTGCCGCTCACGAGGAGGACGATGACGAGGAGCCGACGGCTGAACTAAAGAAAGCCGTGGACGAGCCCGAAGACGAAGAGGAGGAGGACGAAGACGACGACGGCGAGGAGAAGGCCACGGTGGACGTGATCAAACCCGTGCCGGAACCGGAGGAAGAAGCACCAAAGACGGAACCCGCAGGTCAGAGAGCCGAGACAATCGGAGCTCTTTACGTCACATTTACCTCCACTGTCACGTCACCTGTGTGCGTTGTGCTTTCAGTGTGTCCCTGTATGAACTCTGCAAAGGCCAAAGAGTCCGCCAGCAAGACCGAGGACAACGAAGGTTTGAGACACTCCTGCAACATTTCATGCACTGGTCAATTCAGAGATCCAAAACACACATTTAGGTGTTTGTTTTCCTACTAAATTCACCAAAAGTTACCATTCGATAATGTCTCATTTACATATTTAAACACACAAACAAATAATGATCTTAATGTGCATAATTAACTGAAGTTTCATGGTCTGCCCGTTGCAGAAGCACATCGCTGCAGTTTGTAGTCTTGAGTCTGTGATCTCATGTTTGTGTTTTCAGATGCTCCGAGGAGAGTTTCAGCTCTGAGGAGGAGAAAAGGTATTTATGACTGACTTATGACTGATCTTTCACAATGCTGTATTCATTTTCTAAGTGTCCGTTTGTAATTCTATTTCTATTTAATTTTAAGACCGCGAGGCTGTGAAGACCGCGGAAAAGCCCAAAAGGAAAGGTAACGCTGAACACATCACCTTTATACCACCTGTGTCTCGAAAACTACAAGTGCAACCCTGGGTCTGACTGTGATGTGATGAATTAATCATGTGCATGTTGTTGCATGCAGCTCTGCCCAGAATTTCAGTTCTGGAGCCAATCAGGAGGACCAGGAGACTTCCTCCTCCTTTCAGAGGTACTCTCACTTACTACGGGTATAAAAATGCTCTTATGTGTTTCCAGTCTTTATGCTAAGCTAAGCTAACTTCCTATTTATTGTACAGAAATGAGAGCGGTATCAATCTTCTCATATAACTCTCCCCAAAATGTTGAAGTAGTCTTTTAAATTGACGTTGAACTCTAAGAAACATGCAAAGAAGCAACTATTTCTGTCACAATTTCAATTAATGGGATGTTTTCTCTTTTAAATTCCAATAAAAAGCCAAGAGAGTGGAAAAGACTCCGACCAAGACTCCCCAAAAAAGTAAGCGGATGAATTATTTGCACTCATTCTGTGATAAGAGCCAAAGTATTGTACTGTAGATATAGACTCTGTCAAGACTACTGTTTTATTTTTCAGCCCAATCTCGCAAATCACAAGCCTCAGAGAGTCCTAAGACCCTTGATTCAGGTAAGAGAAACATACATACATGCAGAGGTCCTTGAGCATGCCGTTATAAATGAGCACAACGGATATTAGGCTGATGGGTCCGGTAGTATGTGAGATTAGCCGCGGACAGACACTCATGCAAGCACGCACGCACAGAAAAGACGGAATACATAATCTCCTGGTGGAGATAATAATAATGTTTCTTTGACAGAGACAGAGACCAAAAAACAAGAAGAGGTCACAGAATCTGAACAAGAAGGTAAAATACATTTGATTACATTATTAATTCAAAAAGGTTTTTTAAAGTAATATAAAGTAAAATATATATCATTCGTATTTATATATTTGTTTTATTCTGGAGGGACACGAGTATGCAAACCTACATATAGGTTCTTTGGTCTGTTTCAGTTGGCCCTTGCAGACCTGCACCGGTCTACTGCCCGTCCCCACCTGGCTGGTACGGTAAGTAACGTTATCATACAGGGGAAGTAAACAGCTGATCTTAAAGCTACGACCTGCTTCAAAGTAAATATTTATCTTCCAGTTCATCACATTGTCACAGACAACCCGTACCCTCCTCCGACCGTGTCAGGTATTTATGTTGTCATAAGTCAAGTGTATAATCTCAGTAAAAGACTATTTCCTTTCATTTGTATGGACCAGTACGATGTTTCCAGTCTTTTCTTCTGGATAATAAAAACACATCATACATCTTTTTTTTCCAGTTCCCTCTGCTCCTGTTCTGACCGCTCACCCCGTCCAGCCCGGACCACTGCCGCCTCTTTACCAGCAGCCGATGCAGCCGATGCAGCCGATGCAGCCGATGCAGCCGATGCAGCCGATGCAGCCGATGCAGCCGCTCTACGCGCAGTACCAACCGTATCCACCGATGCAGCCGGTGATGCAGCCTCACGCGGAGCCAGTACAGCCAGTCCCACCAGGGGAACCGGCCCAGCCAGAAGCCACGGAGCAAGAGGCTCCCGTTCAGCCCGAGATCCAGACTCCGGCTGCTGAAGCTCAGCTGACTGAGGCTCCAGTCCAGGGTGAGAGGACATGAGTCAATCAGACCTGAGACTCACTTTATTCTTCTTATTCAGTACCTGCAGATTCAAAGCTTTCAGTCAATATGCCAGAACTATTATCTCGTATACAGTCTCAAAGACATATAAAACCTTTATCATTTTATATTTGTTTCCTGATTACATGTTAGAGTCAGAATATGTTGATGGTAGAAACATGAACTATTCATTTTGATGGAAATTGGGGTATACATTTTCAATATCTCTGACCTGCTGGGACGCACGAGGTATAAAAGTAGTTAATGTTTAATTCAAATCATCAAGTCTTCTCTCTTAAAGAACCGGAGACCGTTGAGGAACAAGTGAAGGCTGCCTCCGCCAAGAAAGGTAACTTGTTGTTAAACTCACATATTCTCTTAATTAATGCTGTGAACAATAATCAATACGTAATATTTTCCAGCTGCAAAGAAGACCGAGGCTGCGGATTCAGAAAAAGGTACCGTGTGCGTCTCCAGATCCACTCAGTGTCGAATTTGTGGGTAAACTGGAGGATTGTCAGTAAATAGCTGCAGCATTAAACACAGTGATGTACAATGACACAATGTGCTGTATGGAAAATTAACTCTGCACGGCCGTTCCCCTCCGATTATCCCCTCAGAGCCGGCAGCAGCCAGAGAGAAGACAAAGAAAGGTAATTTAGCTTTACGGTGCAGTCATTTGCTGTTTTTCAAAAAAGGCTTTGAGTGTTGTTACAAATAAATACAGACAGCAAATTTGCGCTGCGCTCTGCAGTGAGTATGCCGACACAACCACACGCTCCAGTGTGATACGAACCTAATTCAACCAAACATTTTACAAATCTAGATGCGGCTGCTTCGATCGAGAAAACCAAAGCTGCTGCTGCAAAGAAAGGTGATTCATTTTTAACAAATGCAATACAAAGAGAAGCATGGTCGTGGTTGTATTCTCATTTAAGACCAAACATGTAATCATAATTAAAATACTACACACACACTGCACCTTTTTATTTTTTGCAGAGCCGACAGTAAGAAAAGAGAAAAGCAAACCTGCTGCAGTGGCTAAGAAAGGTAACATTTTAGTAGAATGTAAAGTTTATACTTCACATAAACAATGTGAAATTGGCTTTAAGATGTTGTTAAATTGTATTTTATATCTGTAAGTTAGTTGCATTTGTTTTCACAGAGCCGGCTGTAAAAGAGAAAACCAAACCTGCTGCAGTGGCTAAGAAAGGTAATGAAGATGTTAAGATATAAAGTCTCCACCTCACATGAACAAGAGAAAACAAACTCCTTAGGGAGATACAATATTAGTTTACAAGAAGACAGAAGTTATCGTCATAATGTGAACACTCAGAATATATGAATCTATATTTCATATCTTTGTTTTTGCAGAGCCGGCAGTAAAAGAGAAAAGCAAACCTGCTGCAGTGGCTAAGAAAGGTAAAACATCATTAAGCCCGAGGGTGTCACAGAAAGTATGAACAATCTTAAGTTATGTGAAAACTAATCCACCGGCTCCTACATGTGAAGGTGCAGAATGATTCAGGCCACTAATCACAACTCTTTCCTCGTTATTTCAGAGCCTGCAGCTGCGCGACAGAAGAGGAAATCCGCCTCTGAGAAGACAGGTGACGACACACTTAGATCTGCATTAATTAGCAGTAAAGTCAAATCATCATTCTTGTCAGCGACAGGAAAGATGATTTGTGAAATGATTGTTTTTTGCTCCTCTCAGAAGCGTCACCCGTCAGGAGCAAAGTCAAGGCTTCTGCAGCAAAGAGAGGTACAACCGTGAACATGCACAAGTTCACTAGCGTGACATTTTAGCAATTTTCTGGCTTGCGTTATCTTATACAGATGCTAAACCAGAATTAGTTTGAAGTGTACATTTTAAATCTCGGTATTGATTTGTCAGAACCAGATCCAGAACTGCATCCAGAGCCAATCAGACTGAGAACAAGACTAGAAGCAGGACGGAGGGAGAACGTAACATCTCAGGCGAAGGAGGAGAAACCTGCCCGATCTTCATCTGAACCAGGTAACACTGGTCACCGCTGCTTCCACTGGCCTGTGGGGAGCAGGACTCCCATTCTGAAACCTGCATTTTGATTTCATTCCAGCCAAAACAAGATCACAATTATTGGCCGACAAGAAAAGTAAGCAACGCCGGACTTTCACCCAGGAGACAACTGTTTGTGTCCCGCGTGAAACCAGAAGTCAACGTTGATTCATTTGTCACGTAGCTTCGTACTTCAGTAACGCCACTTAACACCACTAACGCCACCTCTACATCTTTTAAGGACAAATCACACTTCTTTGAAATATAGCCACAGATTATGAGACTAAATGTTTTCTGCATGACAAAGTTCCAATTAGGGACACGCCAAGCGGCATTACCCTGAGAGGAGAACTATACCACAAGAATATTAAACGTACACCACAACTACACCGATTCTTCCGTCAGGATGTAATCAGGCTCGTCTCTCCTCTCGCAGGCAAAGCTGAGAAGGCTGACAAGAAACCTGTGAAAGAGGCTAAAGGTATGGACTCACAACTCGGTTTTCTCTCTGTTTCTCTCCTAGATGAAGACAAACAACCGTCACCAGCTAGTGAGAATGAGGAGAATAGGGATAAAATATATCAGAAATAAATATGGAATAAAGGAATATCAGTTCGTGGGAGACTGATTGTAAATGAGGAGCATTTGTACGTATACACTTCTAATTCACCCGTAGACGGGGACTGAAAGAAGCATTTGTTTACATGTTTTATACTTTATGCTTGTTGTTCATAGAGAATGGAAAAAGAGCTTCCTGTAAAGCTTATTAAGGTATTCACTTCATTTCCACCATCTCTGCGCTGGTTGACTCAATACGAATTTGCTTTAATGACATTAACAACGTAAGTGATTAGAATTGAACGAGACGAGCTGATTGAGACGAGATTAGCGGTCCTTTTTTTTTGAGCCGCCTCGAGTCGTCGGAGGAGATTATGGCCTTTGATGAATACAGCAACAATAATACGTTGTCGGATTGATTAAATCCATGAAGCAGAACCCATTAAATTGTGTTATTAGTGTCCTGTTCTTATTGAGTCATCCAGTGGAGAATCAACACTCCCCCACAGCCCCGAGTGACTCTTCACTTCCCCGATATTAACGTCTGACACAGTATTTCCTCTTTCTTATGATTTCTCTGGTTAATGTAAAACTTATAGGTTTCACTTTTGAGATGCCACTACTTTACACACACTACCAACCAATATTCAAGTTGTCTGTTTTAATGCGTGATCAAATTTAAATTAGTTTTTTAGAGAAAATGACCTGAAGTTGATAGAAAAAGGTCCATAAATCACAGTTAAAGTCAAACTGAAGTTGAATTTCTCCTCACTGTGACATGTAAATGTGTCGCTGGTCCAGCCGGTAAACTCATACATTGATGCCGATGGAAGAAAGTCACAACAGAGGACGAAAAATGACATTTAAAATGTTTATTACTTACAATTCTAATACCAAGGATGGTGATAGAAAAATGTTTAACAGGAGAGTGAAAGAGCTCATGGATTCTTGTTTGAATGAAACCTTTTCTCTCTCTCTTTTCTATTTACATGCACGTCATCCTTTGTCTTCTCTCTCGCTCAACACAGACTCACACTCGCATACCAACAATATATAACACCGTGTGTTTATATCTCATTTATTACAGAAGAAACCCAGATTGATGACGACACGGCGGAAAAGAAGAAACCAAGTAAGAGTTGCAGAAATGTCATCATTTTTAGAAACTGTGTTCCTTTATGTGTTGAGAACATTCTCCTACTTCTTCAGCTAAACAAGCAGGAAAACAGGACTTTTTAGAGATACGAGGTTCTCACAGGAACGCCACAAACATCTGATGATCTTATAGAATATGATGCAAAATAAACTAGCCAACGGGATATAAAGGAGTCACAATAAGCACCAAACGTCCCGTTACCAATCACCTTTCCACCCTTCTCATCTTCACAGGTCAGAGATACTTCCAGTGCATTTACGTCCCTGGTAAAAAGTCACAGTACCCCTTGCGACCTTTCACCCCGGCCATGTCCCCCGCCATGATGACCCCGGCGATCAGGTCCATGTTGGAGCAGCAGCAGAGAGCAGCGAGGGCGTCGGGGCAATAACCTGAAGTCTCACCTCATATCTGACGAAGCACTGCATCTCCCAGTCCAGCAGGAGGAGATGCTTTTTAAAAAAGATCTGTGGAGTCTGAAGGAGAAACCACAGACGGATGAGAGTGGACGGAACTATTTTCTCTTTTAATTTATTGATGTATTTATTTCCTCTCCGTGTGGTTGAGCTCCTGGGGTTCCTGCTGATGATTCCCAGTCTTCCTGTCAGCTGATGCTTCACCGCCATGCCTTGCTTAGATCAAATATAATAATCGCCAACATCCAAACAAGGAAGCATTCACGTGGTCACTCATAAAGTATATTGTACATAATGCTTGTATTTGTACTTTAGGCGTAAATAAACGCACTCACCTTTTACTTCTGCAGTCGGGTTTAACATAAACTCTCTATTATTCCCTATATTTGTTTTTATACTTAAAGGCATTTCAATTATGCACAGCGAGAAACACAGAGTAGTAATGAATACAAAACTGATAATGCACGAACAAACCTCATAATAGAGAAACAGAATAGTTTTGTAATTTTATTTGAATGGGATTAAATATTACTTGAATATTTCACAATAAGAGCTGCGATCAGCGGCGTCTGTCCTCTTGTATTTCCTGCTGTACCGTAACAAGGCGTGTTTTGCTGCATCTGCAACAGATTAGCATGCAAACGTTTGGAGGGTCAAATCCCAGGAGCTCCCACGTTGTGATCCAAGCAGCCTCCCCGTCGAGGGATGCATGATGATGATGAGGAATTTTCTTCTTCTTCAAGACCTAATATCAGGCAGCAGTGAAGAGGAAGGTGAGCTCGTCCCAGAGTATGAAACTGACGGACACGCTACAGTTTGTAAGACATGCTTTATTTAAATGAACACTTTTGGTTTTCATTGACACATGACTCGTTAATAAGTTGCAAATTTAAATGTCAATTTGACTTTAAAGAGGCAGAACGAATGGCTTAGGTTAAAGTTTACATGCAGTATATGGCCCCCTCATCAAATACCACTAATAATATATGATTTGAATGCTGATATTTTATTTTGTATGATTGGCGTTTCATCTCGTTTCAAATCTTGACCTGCAAATTGTGGAAGACAAATCCTCTTTGTTTGTTGAATCAATGGCGTCATATTTCTGCATGTTTGATCAGATAGGACCTCAAACTGTTTAAAGTTGAGGTGTCATAGTAAGACATGAATAGAGAGCTGCAGGGACGACGTAAAGCACATCGGCTTTGAGTCGAGGGAACCGGAAGTGCAACAGCGCTGACTCGTTTCCTGTTTTTTAGGGCTCACCCTGCGGCCCTCTGGAGCCCACCAGTTATTTAGCATGTTGAGAGACGGGGAGTCTGCACGGGGCAACTTTGACGACGTGACCAACTAAAGAGACGCTGTGACGTCTGCTACAGTGGATAAATGTCATGTTAATCACCGGCTTACTTACAAAGCCGGATACTTTGTCATATTTTCAGTTACCTCACTCGCTCTGGTTTTGCACCTGAGCAACAGCGCTGCCTTGTTGCCGCTGCGAGACTTGTTGCTGAGCATTATCGGAAATTTGCTTTTTTGTCTTACCGAACTTGACTACAAAGAACCAAAAGGGTGTTTCACTCTGTAGGCTTAATCCTGGGATAAGACGCGCTGTGGTGTTCAGTTTATTCACACTTAACGGTTCCTAAGATGTGTGTTGCAGTGGTTTTCCTCCAGCTGAACAGCTTGTGGACGGACTCAGAGCAGTTGTTTAACTGTAGACTGATGTTGTCTGTTGGTGTGGCGATAATGTGGGGCTGTACCATGAGCCCACAGTTTACTAATCATCATTGCATTGCAGGTCTATACGCAACCTTTTCAGGTGTTATCCCCCAGAAAGTCTTAAGGTGTGTTCAGACTGAACCCAAAGCTCATTTCAGAGGCGATGCAAAGTCAAAGGAAACAGTTAACAGCGCTAACATCTGAAAATGCTTCGGCTCCAGCGAGAAATGTGCACTCTCATCCTGCAGCTGCACGACTCAATAACAGAGAACTGGAGCTCCTGTTATGCTAACGTCGCTACCATGCTAACGGCAACGGAATAGCCCCCGTGGAGTTTGTCTTTGGGATATTTGTGTTCACTCTGAATGCACCTTTAACATCACTGGTGTGTTAGAACCAAAGCCATCTCAATCGGCTGTTGGCGAACTGATTTTGGAGTGTGACAATTTTGATCTAAACTCTGGGTTAATGAGTTTAATGAGCCTAAAGATAGGCCTGGGGCCGCTGCAGGGTTTAGGTCAACGGGCCTGAGAACGGTTAGTGTGAAGAGTCCTCGTGCTTCATGAGATCTGACAGAAGAAACCTGCAGCACGTGTGTGCTGTTTAAAAACGCACCTGGCGTTGGCGTCTACTTCAGGTGTTTTTGTTTATAGAGGAATTACTATTATGATAAATGAATCCTATTCCATGCAGCAGTAGGTGGCTGCTCTGCTGTCTGGAGGCCCTGAAACATCAGCTGCTCGATATTAGTAATGTTAGAGAGTAATTACAGCTGCAGCTGTGTGCTGTATTTGTGATACGTCGAATACAAACGTTCCCTCGAAACGATGCTGACGATGCAGTTTTGTTGCACGTGGAACGTGACTTCTTAGGAGACCAGGCTGATGGAACACATGAGGTTAAGTTAATGTCAGACCAGCGTGCTTCATGGAGTGACACTCATCGTGTTTGCTTCATTAACTCACTATATCACGTAACAAAGAGGGAAACCAGCTGCAGGTGTGCGTTGCATCACACCGTACGTGACTCTTGTTTACACCGCAGTGATCTGTTGGTTTTCTAGCTTCCTCTGAGGAGGATTTAGGGGATTTTAAAACCAGGTTTCTGAACCCTGGAGGGAAATGAGGAACCTGCTGCAGTAGCTGCAGTCCCAGAGTAAATGTTTTAAAACTACTTTTGAATGGACTTTGTGAAGATTTTAAAAGGTGTAAATGAATGCCACCGGGCTTGTTTTCGTGAATGAAATCATTAGTTTCAAGGTTTAAAGTGTCGATCCTTAAGATGTCCGTCCTGCTTGATTTTAGAAGTGTGAGTGAAAACAAAGGTAATCGTTCAGCAGTCTGGAGTCTTTGGTTGCGTCCAAAATGACTTACTAACTATTACTAACATGCTATTTTAAAGAATTATGTGCATAGATCGATCGATACTGACTTCAAAGACATTTATTGAACTGAAAATCTTCGAGATTGCCACTTTGAAGTCAGTAAAATATGATGATTGTGTTGCAAAATGAACAGATTAATTGCTAAAGTGAGAAGAGAGAATTTAATCCGATGAACAAATATGTTTTGAGGTTGTTTGGTTCTTTTAGAGAGAGATCACTTAATGTGTTAATGTTTCTGATGTCATTTGAGTGATGGTGTAATTTGCAGGAAGCACAGCGACACATGCTTATTAATGTGTAACTCACACAACGGTTTAGTCAGATGCTGTATGGAGAATGTAGATAATAGTTCATTTTATTTGTTGCTCTCCGGAGACGCTTCACCTCATTGGCTCTAAGAGACAAAAAGGACGTTTTTTTTTGTGTTGTTAAATCATCACCAGACTGTAATGTGGGCGATGATTTGAACTGTTTTTCATACGGAGACGGTATGAACCACCTGTTGCACGTATGATAAAGCATATCAACTTCAGGGACTCTACTGAGGACGTCTGCCGTGGTAATATGTAGAATCACCAGAATGCATTTTGTGAGTCAGAATTTCAATAAATATTTGCAGAAACGTGTGAGGCCATTGCCGCGTCTTCCTTTGGATTCCTTACAAGCTGGAATTATAGGTGCAATATGTTTGGAGGGCAATTAATTGCTGCCTGGAACACATCTTTTTTATAGACATTCATCAACAGTTACTGTCAATGTTTTAATCTAATCTCCTCTTCGTTCAGGAAACGGCTGCAGCTCGTTACGTCTCGACATCAAACCGCCGCGTCGTCGTTAAAGGACGGCAATAAGTGAAGCGGTGAGACACAAAAAAGAGGGAAATGTGAGAAAATCTACGTGTGTTCATATTTATTTTTGCTCGTTTTACATGATGCATTTCAGAAAATTGTCTTTGAGGACATTTATACATTTAACACCTGCTAACTGAACAGTTATTGTTGCTCCTATAATATACCGGCTTTCCATAATAACTTCACAATTCAGTTTGTAGTTTGGTCTCCTCTACAGCTCCTACTGTAACTATACAATCAAAGAACAGTGATATGGAAATGAAATATCACCAACTCAAAGGTATGCATTCATTTCAAGCAAATTATATATATATTAATAATAATTTAAAAAGTCATTCAGTGTCCAAATCCTCAAAGCACATGATCAGAAGCAATACATTGGGGTTTTTAATGGAAGAGGTGGCTTTGGCAGAAATAAATAAAACATTATTAGTCTTATTAGTCCAAGAAAATACAGAATTATAAAGACATTGACAAAGCGTTTGAGTTCGATTCCATAATGTTGCATTATTGTAAATACATTTTTCCCAAGTCAGACATTTTTATTACTTTTTTTGTCACCTCACTTTGGAACAAAAGTCTTCATGTGAACATGTAAAGACTAACTGATCTAGACGGTGCATGTACTGTCTGTCATTGGTACCAGTTTTACTTATATATCAAATCTTCAAAACAACAGCTATGTGACTCGGTGGAGTTCAGGGCTGACTAAGTGAAGCTGCTCACGGAAAAGAAACGTCATTTAGTGTCAAAAATGAACCAAACGGATGCAAACAATCACAGGTGAACGAGTCTCTGAACGTGTTTCCAGTTCCTATGAACGATGGAAATGTCTTCTCTTCTACAACCTGCCGACCAGTCACGATTTACCTTTTCACTGTGCGTCTTCTTATACAGTTGGAGAACGCCGTCCCAGTCTGTCTGCTGACCACATTTGCCACCATCATGGAGGTCTACTGGAGATCTACCGTAGTTGTTTATAAAGTAATACCTAAACATCCCAGTGTGTGATCATAAAACAAAATCAACATTTTGTGCTGAATTTTAGGAGCATGCACATCCAAAAACAGAATCACAGGTCGGAGACGCAATGTAAAGTCTTCTCCCTGTTTTTCTCCCGTGCAAAGTGATTTATCTCCAACAGGAAGTCATGTTTTGAGCTACGGGACAAACTGGAGACACCACACCTCCGGTACACTGTGAGTGTAGAGAGAGCTTTCCTCGGCTTCATCGGCATTGAACTCGTGACCTTGCTTGATTCATAAGGAATATGGATTTGTTCTGGCTCCAAACAGCTGAGCGGGGCCCGTTTCACAAAAGCTAATCTGCTTAAGGTGAACTGCGAAAGGTGACAGCGTCATATTTCATGCAGTTCAATTTGTCCTTCGGGGCTCTTGGGTGCTCTCATGCATGGCTCCCAAGTATGGCATCCGTTTTTTGACAAAAAAAACAAACGACGTCGTGCTGCAAATCTCAGCTTCATGCTGCCTTTGTGTTTCTCTCATCATTGTGAGATCCTATTTTGCACGGGAGAATAACAGTATGTGGGCTCCACATTTTGTTTCATGTAAGCTGGTGTGACAAATGGATGTTTACAAAAAGACAATGTTCTTCAGCTGAATCGACACCATATTCGCTCATTATAAGCTGACATCTTAATTATTGGTGTTTCCAGTCAAAGCCAGCACAGAAATGATTCATTTGCGGTTCACTTTTGTTGAGAAAGTTGAATCAAGGACCTCCATGGCGGCTTCCTGGTTGGCGTTTGAAAAATGTGAAAGCCGTCAAAACGTCACGACTTGATTGTTACAACAGGTGTGTGAAATGTATTCTGCAACACTTTGCTCCGAGGTCAGCAGGAAAGACGGAACAACACTGAAAGAACATTCCAAATGCTGAATTTCTTCAAAACAAAAACATATTCTTGCGTCATAATTCTGTTTACAAGTCGTACCACACATACCGATCTGTCACCTGTGTAATAAACAAGGTAGATAGCAATTTAAGAAAAATACTGACGAGAAAAAAAGAATCTTAAATGTGTGGTAAAGCACAAAGCGTCACCCGATAAAGTATATTTGTAATAAAATGTAAATCTTTAAGTTCCTCTACATACAAGTATACGTTTTACAGAACAAAACGAAGCAGCCTCTGATACCAACCTCTAATACTGTAATAGTGAACCTGCAGGACGACCTGTGTGTAATATATATTCAAGCAGATGTATATTTAATGTAAACTTCATATCCTAACAACTGGAAGCATCTACAGTGGCTGTGTGTGTGTGTGTGTGTGTGTGTGTGTGTGTGTTTACGGTACTGATCTGTGTTTTCCTCAGCTGACTCGTGATTTTTGCGTCCTCTTCTACCGTTTCTATGTTGTAACTGTGAAAAATATACCTCTACCGACGCACGGAAATCATTCTAAAACACCCGGATGAACATTTCCTGGTTCCACGTTCGACCCACAGTTTATTAAAGTCTCTCTGATGTGCACAAAACTGGCAGTTCTACATGTTCCCCCCAAAGTGTCTGAGTAAAAACTGGTACGATAACCTCTCTAACGCAGTAATGCTAATAATAAGAGACGCCTTTTAAATGGATTCCAGGTCTTTAAGTACGGTTAGATTTGAGACGCGATGCAAACTCAGATGTGCTGCATGAAACCAGATGTACACACACTCTACTGTTTATCTTAGTACATAACGGGAACACTACTCCCTGCACTAACACCTAAAGTAGCCATTGAATGTTACATCGTCTGTGACATGGTGACTCTCTTCGTCTTTTAGCACAACGTCATGTATGTAACCATCATGTGCATATTATTATAGGGTTCTGGTCTTTAAGCGAATCAGCTGGAACCGTTCAAAAGTTGTCCGAGGCGTTTTCAAGCTTTAATTACGCTAACTAGCTAACGCTAACGCTAACGCTAACGCTAGCTAACTGCAGCTTATCAGTCGTCAGAAAATCGAAGAATCGTCGGCCAGAAATGAGACTTTTGTTTTCTTCTTTGTGAAATTGAAGGACTCATTTGGGCCTCGTGCAAGAACAACTCGTACGAACAGATTCGTTCTTAAGTGGCTGGTTTGAATTTTCTCTTAATTACGAGCACACTTTACGTGTCATTGGTTAATGTAACGACTACGCACAGGTGACGTTCATCACTTATCTGAAGTTAGGAGCTTTTGCTGAATCTGACGTCGCTCACTCGTGCTACAAAAAGTAAGAGAGGGTTGAGTTTAGAACATGAAAATGTTCTTGCATGAGGTCCAATGTTTAAAAAAAACCCAAAAGATACCACAAACTTTGAGAAGTAAATTTGCTTCTATTATCAATACAAACTGCACATTTGCTTGTGTGAGAATAGAAAAGTGTAGCAAATAAGGGGAGCGGGGTTCAGCGACGGGTCAATTAAGAATTCAGATTTAAGAATTCAACATCGGTTCCCCAGACGGACTGGTGTTAAACAAGGATATCACCTTCACATGTGGCAGATTGTTATCTCCATCTGATCGGAGGCAGACGGGTCTCCCACCGAGGCCGCGGTCTGCCTCGACTGCCTCGGAGCTACTGTGAGTGGGGCTGACATGTCATGTACGCTGGTGTGATAGTTTAACATTCCAGCTGTCTGCTCTCGTTGCAGCCGGCCACCTCACACTTCCTGCCTGCCGGCCTTTCTGTGATCAGCCGGTCGGGCTGTCTGCTTGCCAGCCCGACCGGCTTTCCCTCCGCTGCTCTGCCCGTCGCTTCCCTGCCTGCTGGCCTTGTCTCACACGCGGTCGTCATTTCTGTTGCACAGCATAAGACGCCTTCGGCTGGTGCCACGAAGAAGTAGTCAGTATAGCAAACAAAAAAAAAGACTAAACGGTGAGTGGAGCAAACAGAAAGAGTGTTTGCGTCCTTTTAAATATCTACATCGCAGCAGCATCTTGTCTAAGTAAAGATTTTAAACAAAATACTGTCATTTGAAAATGTAAAATAATACTTTTTCTGAGATAAAACTTGACATTAACCTATTTACTGCAAAATCACTTCTAAGCACACTTACTGCCAACTTGAATACGGCCTGAGATAGATCCTTAGGTCTGCAGGTGTGGTGTGTTCATGTCCTGTTAGGAGGTTCTGACATTTGAGACTTAAAGGTGCCCTGTGGAGTTTTCTTGTTAACGCACAAAAGCTATGTTTGCCTTTGTTGGAGCCGTGTTGTGCGTAAAACTTCGCCAGATTAGTGAAATACTGTGAAACTATGTGAATCACATCGCCTGATGAAAACGAAACAGTGACCCGTTCATTGCTCCATAGTTCTACTAGTGGACTACTCAACAGAGCACCTTTAAGAGTTAACCCTGTCTCATGAAAACTACTGAAAATATGTTTCTCTCAAAACATAATTGACGGTGCAGTTTAGTTGGGAACGTAATCTTTAGGAGACGAGGCTTTAAGAGTCCTTCCTTATGTAGCAGTTGAACCAAATGCTGAAGACAATTATCACTGCAGTCATTGTCTCATCACATGAGAGATGTGGTTGAAAGCTCAGGCCAAAGTAAATAAGTAGACCTTGAGGTGAGATTATAACGAATACTAATACTGGTTAAAATACATTTTAGCTGCATTATAAAACACCAATAACGCACTGAAATAATGCAAAAAAACAAACAAAAACAGTGTGATGTTTAGCAAAACATGCAAAAAACACCAGTGCGTTTTTAAATCTTATAATATAATATGTTGAAAAACAGATACTGTGGTTAATGTTTGGCCATTTCAGAAGTAACACTATTATTGCCAGAAATATCAGAAACGTGTCACAGGGTCAGAGGAGATGGTGATATGCGTACCCTACCTCTGCTTTTATACAAATTAAATTTAGGCTTATTTATTGGTCATCTTCAGCCAAACATGATGTCATTGTTTAAAAACTAAAAGTAACTTTCCCGAACGGAAGAAGAGATCTGTGACATATGGGTCAGAAAAATAGGAAGAAAAACACAGTATTCATAGAGCCAACTCTTACCGTAAAGGGGGGTTTGCTTTTCCACGAGGTAACTGGAGCGAGGCCGACAGTTCGCGCTATATTTTCACAGCGAAGACGCGCGTAAAGCCTCAGTAAGCTCCCAGTAAACCCAGTGCCTTGCCTCTCCGCCAGTGTTGTGTCCGGGAGGTCGAAACGAGCTTGTCGTTGTCACCACGTCTTCCTGAGCCGTTCGTTTTCTTCAAGCTACTGTACAAAGAAGAAACCTGCAGCCGGGGGGAACTGTGGCCCCCAAGAGCTCTATGGAGCACGATTCCCATCTTTATATATCATATACAACCTGTCGGAAACACGCATGTGGCGACCTTACAACTCGTTCTGTCTTTGTGTTTTCCTGCTCCACACTGACGGGGGTTGGATTGATGAAAGATGTTACTTTACAGGGGGTTTTTTTGGGTGGGGGGAGGTGGGGGGGGGGGGGTTGGCACTTGACAAATAACTAAATATATAAATAAAAGTATAGAACACGACCAGCAGCTCTCAGGAAGCTCTTCTGTGTGAGGGAAGCGTCCCTCTCGTCTCCGGCTCGTTTTCCTGCTTCAGCTCTTCTAGAATCCAAGAGAAACAGGAATCCAACAGCAGCTGCGTTCTCTGGAGGAAGGTGTTCTACAGGGCGTTTAGGTGCACAGGTAAGTCAGTGTGTTTGTGTGTGTAAATGCTGAGTATGCCTTTTTAAGCTGCTGTTGAACGTGTGCGGCTTAGTCCAGCGAGAGCAGCGGCTGCATGTTGTCTTCTTCGCTCTTGGCTTTGTCCGGTCGTTTCAGGACGCCGGGTTCCACCACCGACTGAGACCTGCAAGGAAACGCAACACGGACGTCAGAGGACGCTCTGTAATTGTCTTTATTTATTTATCTACGATAAGCAGTCGATGGTTCAAATCCCTGCAGCAGCTGGGAATGTTTTGAGAATAAGTGACACATTTCCTTCCATAAAAACAAAACCAGTAGAACAATAACTACTACAGACGAGGAGATGTTAAGAGGTGATGAGCTGACCTCTTCATGGTTTTCGGGGACAGGTTTTTCTCCAGGTCCCTCTCCAGGTCTTGCACTGACAGGGTGTAGGACTCCGGACAGTAGTCGGTCTCCTCGTCGTAGGCGTGGTCCAGCAGCGCCCGCGCCCACGTGCCCATATCGTACGGCGGCATCATCCCGCCGAGCTCCGACGGCAAGATCTCGGGGTGGATCAGCAGGTGGAGGCTGTTCAGGTTGTTGCCGTGCATGAAGATCTGCAAAGGTACAGACAGTAGGACGGCTTAAATTGGGGAAGCGTGATTAAGCCAAACAGTTTCTTCTATTAACGTCCAGCAGTTACGGAGCAACATTATCATTCATAAGTAGCCGTGTTTGTGACCCTGATGGATGTAAGTCTACTATTCTCTCTCTTTTAGCTCGGTTTTTGGTCTCCACCAACTCCTCTGTAGCTGCTAAATGCTCCACTCCGTCCACCAGCTGGTCTCTACCTGCGTCTGTATGCTGTTCGGTGCTGAGCAGGAAGTGTACAGTCAGTTTTTTGGAGTCATCAAGTAATCGTTATAAATATTGATCGTATGTAGCCTCACCCTCTTCCTGGTCTTGTCTTTGAGGAAGGGCCGTATCACGGTGTAGAGAGCGTGGATGTACCAGGGCTGGTTCACAAAGTGGATTCCTCCAAATCTGGCAGGAAAACTGTCCTGTTGGAGAAAGACACAAAGCAACATAATCCCATTATAACCAGACGATCCAGAGACTTAACGAACAGCTGCAATCATTGTGACTAATGAAAACCAAGATTCAGAATCTCTGTGTTTCAATCAAGAGGGTTTCTTTTTCCTGTCTTCTTTGAGTTCCAGCAACTGAAAAATTACCTCTGTGAGTTTCCCGTCCCCCCCTTTTCATTAGATTAGTTTTGTAAATGGGCTCTAATCTCATAGTCAATAGGAAATGGTCCGCTCTTATTTGGAGTCTCCGCAGCAACAACACCGGAGGGAAATGAGTCCTTGTTCCTACAGGTTGGTGTGTGGAGTCTTTCCTCCAACGCTGGACACAATAATGATGATTACACTCCACTGTGTGTGTGTGTGTGTGTGTGTGTGTGTGTGTGTGTGTGTGTGTGAGTCATTCTTGGCTGTGGTTCAGCAGTGTGGTGAAATTATATTCTGACATAACAAAGCCAGCTGATGCAAAATAAAAGGCTCGGGGCAGACGTTTATATACAAACTGTGAGCAGCGTGTTGGAGACTCGGAGACAGTGAGCGTCTCTGAGGTCGGGCCAGGTTTGTAAATTAGGGTTCGTGACCGATATGAGTCATCAAGGCCGAAGTCGATGCTTAGAGGTTTTCGATCCGCCGGCATGGATGTCGGCTACCAGACTGTCCGACGCTTTGGTCCAGAGCAAGATACTGTTTCTGGACATCCACGGCCATGCATTTAACAAAAAAATGCATCTAACAAAAAAATGCATCGACTTCGAGACGAGGAAACCAAAGGTGCAAAATTCCGGCTCATTGCTGGGTTTTATGACTCATTCATGCGGCGCTCTATAGTATGTGTGTAAGTAAGGCCCAAAGTCTACATTCTTACAACTTACTGTGTGCATGTTGTCATGCGTCAAAAGTTATTATTATTATTAATATATTAATAGTTATATAAAAACACTAGATATTAAAATATGGCTGGTTTGCAGTGAAAATTGTGAATTTGTTTCCCAAAAGGCTGCAGCCCAACAGATACTGACGACTACTTTCCTTCGTCGAATTAATTAGTTCAATATTCCCACCTGTGCATAAGTTGTACACAACATATATAACATATTATCATGTTATTAGAAAATATTTTTAAAGAAGCTTTTTGTCAACGAGTGTTTATTTTTTCAAAATAAAAGCACACAAATAAGCTTTTTCAACCATTACGAAACATAAATTGTTCATGAAACCCAATAATCCAGTTATTCATACAGGATATTGGTGCAACATGTTCTGGCTAAAGCGAGGTCCGACACCCCCCCCCCCCCCCCCCCCCCCCCTCTCAGATCCCTCTGACTCTGAACCTCTGGCCTGACAGCCATTTTCACTTTGATGAAGGGACCTGCTGCATTATACATGAAAGACTGGAAATGGAATATGAGCTGCAGAGCCTCTGCTGCACCGGAGGGACTGAAAGAGGAGGAGGAGGAGGAGGAGGAGGAGGAGGAGGAGGAGGAATGAAACAGGAGCTAAGGGAAGAGAGTGGAAAAGGTGTAGAGAGAAAGTGTTTAAAGGTGGAGACTTGCTTTAGAGAGAATAATACAACGTAGAGGAGATCAAAGATGGATGAAAGATGTTGAGAAGCAGATTTAAAAAGACCAGGTTTCTCAGAGTGGCAGCCAGTAAAGAGGACTAGTTAGGAGACGATTAATACTAAATAGACGTGGTTTTCCTCCCACAAACTCAGACGTTTGGAACGTCAAAAAGCAAGCTTTAATCTTTTTGTGGTTAATATTGTCCAACGCAGACATTAAACAATCTATACATTACATTTTGTGTCATCTGTCTGGTGTTATTTAACTCACTGCTGTTCACTCAAACTAGTCATTGTACCAGAGGATTATTGTGATATCTGTATTTCTGACAGGGTTGAAATAAGGGGGAGTAATTTGTATGTTAAATAGCTCAAACATTCAGTAAATATAAACTGTCAATTCCAGAAAGCAGCCACTCAAAAGTACTTCAGCATTTTCTTTGCGACTGTGGGGATTTATTCCCGGCCTGTCGCTGCAGGTCACTGTGTTCTGTTACAGCGAAAGGTTGAAGAGAACTAAAGGCGACCGAAGAGAAGTCCGTCAACACCAACAGGACGACGTCTACAACCGAGGAGTCGTCCTTTAAAAACACAACCAGGGGTCGTATACATTTCGTATTTTCCTCCAGATCTCCCATGAACCCCTCTGCTTCATCCGTCAGCTCCCCTCTCCCGGGAGCCTGCGGCCGCTCTGAAGAGGATAACCACGTTAGAAATGATTTTCTCTTCATGTGGAACAACGGCGCCCACCACCTGCTTTGTGACACCAAGCAAGATTTCCCTCTAAATCTGACCTGAAGCCACAACATGTAAAACGCAGTGAAGACGCAGACAATCTCATTGGCGACGGTCTTTTCTTCTACAGTAATTACACTGATGACTCAGAATTCATCATCAGAGTATAGCACGTCGAAGTGAAGGGGGATGAGACGAGGAGTTATCAACGTTTGAGTTTCACTTCTTCTCATGCGACTGTTTATAAGACGTGAACGTAGTCCTCGTGAGGTTGCCATATTTGGACTGAGGAGTGACGTAGAGACGCCGTATACATCTCTGATAGCGGCAGTGACCTGTCAATCACAGTAAGCCCCGCCCTAAAGCATCCCCTGCTTTATGGTCTATTTGACTCTAAATGGACCATAATGTACTAAATGAACATCATGCTGTATTGAAGAAGACTTGAAACTAGAGATTGAGACCATAAACTCATGTTTACAATGTTTACTGAGGTAATAAATCAAGAGAGAAGTAGAGTCATTTTCTCATAGACTTCTATACAACCAGAGGAGTCGCCCCCTGGTGGACACTAGAGAGAATGCAGCTTTAACACATGAAGCATCGGCTTTAATCGGCAGAACTGGAGGTTGCCGCTTAGTTTGTGAAAATTATCAATTAATGATAAAAATGTAAAGTAAAAGTCGACTATGTTTGGGCTACATACTGGAAGTTACTCCTCATTTTATGTACGTTTTTCCTACAAAAGTCAGCAACACGTGTCAAGTTCTGCTCGTTACATGCATACAGTCTTTTCAAAATAAACTTCCGTCTTCACAGGAAACAGCTGTCGTTTAAGCAACAAAACTTCTTATTTAGGTTCAGGAAAATATCGTGAAATACTTAGTTGGGTTTAGGAAAAGATCGTTATTTGGGTTAAAATAGCTACAGAGGTGCCGTTACTAACGTATGCAAGTTACATGAGTAATAAGTCAACGGGGATCTTACACATTGCACCTTTAAAGGAAATCTGTCGTGTAATCAGCAGATCTTTCCATCACTTCCTTCTGTCCCACGTGACCCGAACGCAGCATCAGTGCTGCCAGAGGTTGGGGGGGGGGGACAAACAAACAGGCTGCCACCAACACTGCAGGTTAAAAACACACAGAGTCTACTCAGAGGCGCACTGACACTCAGCGGTAACGACGTGTGACGTGTCGACATCCGCTCCAAGGGTGAAGCGAAGCTCAGAGGAAGTCAGCCAGTCGTCAGCTGACACAGCTGCTCCTTTACTGGGACAAGTCCGTCTGTGGATTAAAGGCTGCACTCAAGCAGAGAGTCCACCTTAAGGATACTCAATGTGTCCTTTAACAGATAACCACACACACACACACACACACACACACACTCTCACTACCAGTTGTGCTTCGAGCATTTTTGACATTTTAATTCAGTAAATGTACTGATGCACTTTAGTGGTCCAATCAGGATCCGAAGGAGCTGTGGAGGTCTTTACACTGGCTTCCTGTCCAACAAAGAACTGACTTTAAAATCCTGCTGCTGGTTTATAAAGCACTGAATGGTTTAGGGCCAAAATACATCTCTGATCTGCTGCTTATGAACCATCCCGACCCCTCAGGTGGTCTGGGACCGGTCTGCTCTCTGTTCCCAGAGTCAGAACTAAACATGGAGAAGCAGCGTTCAGTTGTTCTGCTCCACATATCTGGAACAAAGTCCAGAAAGCTGCAGGTCTGCTGAGACCCTCAGCTCCTTTAAGTCAAGACTGAAGACTTTTCTGTTTGCTGCCTTTAATTGAACCAGATTCAAGGATATTAATCAATCTCCTGCATTTCTGCATTTTACTACTGTATTTTATTTCTTACACTGCTTTTTAATGTTTTAATGGATGTTCTTAATTGTTTTTAAATCTGCTTTTCTTTTCCTTATGTTTTGATGCTTTTAATGGTTTTATGTGAAGCACTTTGAATTACCTTGTTGTTGAAATGTGCTCTAATAATAAACTTGCCTTGAGGACACAATAAAATGTGTTTTACAGCTAAAACTGGCTGTTTGAAGCGATAATTTGCCATTTTCAAAAATAAAGTTAAATACAGATTAAACAAAAGACAGATAACGACTTTATTATTGAGCTTCAGAGATGCTGAGAGGTGGATTTGTGTTACCCTTGGACAGAGGGTTTTTCTACATTGCTGCACTGTGATTGGCCAGTCTGAATATAGGGGCGGGGCGGTCCTCAAAAGTGAAAAGTCCAGCGAAAAGTGGCCCAAATCAGACACAAAAAGATCAGATTCCGTGTGATTTGTGCTGTTCAGACTGTGCTGAGTATTTGCTGCTTTTCTCAGTATATCAAAGTGAATTTAATCTATTTGGGTTCAGGGTTCATGAGCAAAGAACAGATATCTCTGTTTTGATATATATTTTGTGCAGTCCAGGGAATATCAATCAGACTGTTTGTTTATTCATTTTAAGAATGGATTTGATCTGTTTTTGAAAGTTTACTAGTTTACTAGAAAAATGTGTTTCAAGAGGCTGAAGAGAAACTCAGTACCTGCAGTCAGTCGTAATAACTCAAATAAAAAGTCAGTCTGTTTTGTCCTGATAAAGAAAGAACGACTGCAAACTGAATCCCAGTTTTTGAGAACAAATGCCGTAACGTCCAACGCTTCTGTCGGAGAGCGAGAGTCTCTCGGCAGCTGACGTTACAACATCTGACGTGCGTCGTCTACCGCTCTGAGTGTGTCGGGGGGGGGTTTGTGGTCGTACATCTTCTCCCTCCCCGTCTCCGTCTTTCTGCAGGACATCAGGTTGATGAGCTCCGCTCCGCTGCTGTCACTTCCCATCCACAGCAGGATGAGTAAACGTGTCCCCCAGTTAAAAAAACGAAAAGTGAGTTCTGAATCCATTCGAGTGCTTTTTTTTTTCTTCTTCTTTGCAGGATATAAAGTGTAGCCCCGGGGTGACGATATTGTTTTGCTGCTGGGTTGTTCTTTACAAAAGAAGCAGCTTTAAGAGGAGACGTCTGACTGGAGCTGAGGAGTCGGTGAGTCTTACAGAATGTGACAGAAAGCAGCCTCACGCTGCACTTAAAGTCAAAGACGAACCGGATACATTTAACCTGTTAGTTCAAAGGACAGCAGCAGCATTAGTTCAACATTGGACCTCTTATAATCTGTTTCCATCATGTCAATACACTGTCCTGAACCCTGTTTCTCTAAAGTCACGCTGACATCATTTATGTTCCTTTCTTTTTTCCTTAGATATAACAATTCTGATGTATGTCAAAGATAATCAGGAACTTTACTGTCTGAAATACTGTGTTGAGTTAAAACCACCCAAAGACATAAATACAGTTAAAGCTGGCAACAACCACTGATGTATTGTGCAATTGAATGAATACAACCCACAATTGTCTCTTGCGGTCTTTGTACTCCCTGGTTCACACAAATTGATTTCATTTTCGTACGACCGCTGCCGGAGAACAGCCTGAAAAGAGACTTTTTTTACAGCATGCGAGGCATCAAAAGTTACTTTACAGCTTCTTCCCCCGTTAAGAGTTTCACACTGAAGGTCACACCAATTAAACTGCAGCCGCAGCAAGTTATTAAAAATACTGCCAACTGCACTCAGGAGCTCCGAGAGGGGAGCAGAGAAATGAAGTTTCTCTCCACCCGAGAGATCACATGTATTTAAATGTTAATATATATATACATATATATATATGTATATATATATATAGAGAGAGAGAGAGACCAAACTGTTGGTGAACCACATTGTAAACTGAGCTTTCACATCCTGATCTCCAGCTGTGGTTTTATTGCCTAATTTTAACCCTTTCTGTTGAAAAACTATAATACTGAATTATTGCCCGTCACCGGATCAAGCGAGAGGTAAAGAAAAGAGTTTAATTTCTCTGTAGAGTTCTTTTCATAATGTTGTCAGACCCTTATAATAACAGTCGGAGCTTGTCAGCACTTGTAGTCGACTTGTGTACAGGATGATCACATTACAGTCTCTTTAGCGGCTGCAGCTTCCTCCCTCAATACTGGACCAATTTTTAGAAATTGTTGTTCTCATTAGTCACTTAAGACACAAACACGTGGTTAATTAAATAGTGTCCAGGTGGTAAAATATCAAAGTTAAGGCGAGTAAATCTACTTAGTGAAGGTTAGCGACATCCTGAGAGATAAGAGAGGCTGCTGTTTGTCTGGCAACGACACATTCAGTAAACAAACCGAATTCGGATGTTGAATATCTGAATATTGGCAGAGAACATCAGCAGTTGGCAGCTTCTTTTTTAAACCATCTTCAAAACCCCCGGTATCAGTGAAAACCTCGTGTGATCTGTTTCACTGAAGCGGGAGAACATTCGTAACGGACAGCAGCTGCCGTCGTCTTCCAGCTGCAGTCGGAAGATAAAAGAGCGGAGAGGAAATCAATACTGCAGTGTCGTGTGAAGACAAACTGTTTGCTCACAACAAAAACAGCTCCATTTCCTGTCTACAGACTCCAATATAGGTTCGGATCACCGCGATTGATGGAAGAATCCAAAGCAATAAACACACTTATTTCACTTAAACCCATTTCCTGTTAACTGATTTTCTAATTTAAAGCATATAATGAAGCTGCTATCTCAATTATACTGCTTGAGATTTAAATTATAGGGTGTTCAGAAACCTTTTATCATTTATTATACATGATGATGATGATAAGTATCAGACAGACAAGTGCTATTTTCCAACTGCTTCCCTCTAAAGAAGTGTTTTTTCACACAGAAGCTGCCGCCTGAGTAGAAACAGTAGGTCAAACTCTATCTCGTGTCTTTTCTTGCAGACGTTGTTGGCACAGTTTTCTCAGGAGTCCCAGTTTATTCTGGAGGAGTCTGCGTGTTACATAACGATGCTAATGCGGAGTAAATCCACGGAGAGTTCACTGACTGGTGCTGTACTAGTGAGTGTTAATGTGCTCCACATATATGCAGGCTCTGTAAAAAGGGACAAATGCACTCCTATTGTAAAGGAGGATGAATAATTAATGAGTGAGTCATTTAGAAATCAGTTTAGTCAAAAATCAACCAGGAGAAATTCACCAAACTAAATGTACTAAACTGATTTGCTACAGCTACAAGTCATGGTTTCTTTTATTAGTGATTAATCTGCTAATTATTCATTTGATTAGATGATTATTCATTTAGAATATAAAATGTCACTCAGCTGTGAGGAGACATCTTGTTTGTCTTACAACGGAGCTGCTTTTTGACAATATGGCCCAATATATTATTTAAATAATTAATACATAATCTCAAATTGTTGTAGATTAATTTTGTGATTAATTAATTGATTCATCAATTACTTAAGATTTTCCACTTATTCACTGATCAAAAGCTGAAAGCATGACTGTAACTACGTGATTATCCAAAATTAAGATGAAGAGGTAACTTAATTAATCTGCATGAATTGGTTTTTGGGGAAACAGAACAAGCTGTAAACACACATTTATGTTTACAAAAAAAGGAGGTTAAATACAGATCAAGACGAAAACCAAGGTTACCTTTGACGTTAGCTAAATGCTAACATGCTCACAATGACGATGCTAACATGCTGATTGGTAGCAGATATATGCTTACCAAAGTTAACCATCTTAGTGTGTTGGCATGCTAACATTTGCTAGTTAGCATTAGATTTAGGGTTACAAAGGGCACATAAAGTACAGTGGATGCTGATGGGAACGTCATTACTTCTTTAGGTATTTGGCCAGAGCATCCCTGGCATTCCAATTGAGATCACTGTTAACGTGAATTAGGGATGCACCTTGCTAAAAAAGCTAGCTAGCTAGCGATAGCTGCTAATGGTAGCTCCGCCCTCTCGCCCAAATATGGTCACGTCTGAATCCAAAAAAGGGGCTTCGAAACTGCAGTCCACTAACCAATGGGTGATGTGACTACTTCCACTTCTTACATACTATGGTATTTGGTTGTAATCCAAATGATTACAATTTTACAGTGTGGCCTGATGATGGCGCTAGAGGAAAAGCCGTCAGTTGGATTTATCCTCTGGAAACTATGAATATCTGTACAAAGAATTCTGACAATCATGGACTTTCTGGCGGTGCTAGAAGAAAAGTCAGGCTGTGACCAAAGTAATTACAATTCATCCTTAAATGAGCAATCCATCCCATCGTTGTCAAAACATTTGAACTCAAAATAAAAAAAGTCAACCTCTCAAGATTAAGATGCACGAAAGATAAAATGGTTAAAGGAACTGTTTCTGTACTCTGTGTGTGTATTTATACTGTGTACACAGTGAGCAGCATTACACTATTAATTATACATGACACGCATCGTACATTTACAGTCATTTGTGGCGCACTCGCTGACCGACCGAGCAGCCCGTCTGTGAGCGTCTTGGAAGAAAGAGAGACGGAGAAATGTGTCTCCGCGTCTCCGGCACAACAAAAGGAAACCCATCTGGAGGAGAGGGCTGAGCCCATAGCGTGGCAGGCCGACATGTTGCCGTGGCAACGTGGCGATGGTGGGATGTAGCAGGAGCGAGGGAGGAGGGGAGGGGGGGGGGAGGAAGAAAAAGAAGAGGAGGGGCGGGGGTTCGATATCGTGCATCTGGCTGCTGATGAAGAAGAAGATGCTTCTTTTAGGTTCAACGAGTAGAAGAAAATGTGAAAAATGTAGCAGCAGGAAGGAGAGTTTTGGATGATTTCTGTCACTATTTCTTTTACATTTGGACGATGTTGTGTTTCTATAGAAATAACTGTTGTTGAGTTCATTTTTATTCTAGAGGATGAAGCACAAGAAGCCGTTTCTTTTTACAGAAGCTGAGATCAAATAAGCTGCGTGTTATCTGCAATGATGGAGTGACTGAATTGAGAGAGGAGAGGAGAGATACGGGGGAAGGGGAGGATGATGATGATGTTTAAGAGTGAGAGGGGGAGGGTAAAGAAAACAAAAGTAAAAGAGAGGCCAGAGGGGACAGAGGAGGAGGAGGAGGAGGAGGAGAGTGAACCACCACGTTCTATGATATGGGTTCTCTTTTGAGTCCATTTTACAGTTTTAAATAAATAAGGTGACATTTTCTTTCTTGGACCAGTGAGTCCAGTTCCTTTCCTTTCACTCTCCTATCTAACACTTAGATGGAGAAGTGGAATCGGAGATTTGACAAAAAAAAAAAAAAGGTCAAGATGTCCGATGAAAGGGCATTACTAAATATAACAGGAAAGGTGTTAATGAAAGAATAATGTTTTCACACTCACAGGGAGCGTGAACGTCTGTAACAAACGTCATCATAGCAATCCATCCAAAGACGGTTGAGATCATTGTATCCACGTCACCAAACATCTCACGATGAAGTTTCCCTAATTGTTTTTCCTTTAGAGACGTTTACAGTCTGACGTTACTGAAGAATGATCCCAAAACATTCCACCAGGTGAAGTAGAACTATTCAGATTTTTCAAGTCTTTAGACATTTCAGATCCAATCAAATTAGACCTGAGGTCAATTAGACCCGATCCAGAATGCAGCCGACCCTGACAGACCCAAACAGAAACCATACCCGGCAGCAGCAAGGTTCTCGAAAAAGAGCAGCGAACATTTTTTTCCTGCACCTCACCTCAAAAAGATGAAGTCTTTAATAATGCAACAGAGCTGACAAAACATACTCACCTCCAGCAAAAACAACAGATCCCAACCAGACTCAATTAGATTTCATTTCATTTGGACCCGGCTCGACTCCTGGTCGAGTCCCGTGAAGACTTCGAATGCACTCATGTAGCTGTGATGGCATCAGCTTTTCACATTACAGTGATGGCTGACTCCAAGCAGCTACTTGATTTGGCTTTAATTATCTTATTGAGCTTGAGCCTCGTTATCCTCCTGTCTGCAAAAAGCACGAGGAAACAGCTTCTATTAACATCCAACACGTTCTCACTCCCAACTCCCCCACATACCCGTCCTGGTCAGGACCCCCTGGTGTCACTTTCTAACGCACTGCGTCATTTATTAACGAGCAGGGGGGTCGAATACGCTTCAATATGTGGACAACATTGGGAAATTCAGACAGAACTACTTGGTTAGAAGGACAAGATAATGTTTGGGTTAAAATAAGTGTTTTTTGCGTAACTTAAGTTGCGTACATTAGTTAAGAATGCTGCGTATCTTAAGTGCATTACGTAAGTACTGCTTTTGGTTTCACACGGGACACGTACACCGGTCTCCTGGGTCAAAGTCCTGTGTTTGTTTGACCCATCAATCCACTATGACCTCCTCCCTAGGCCGACTTTGTTGCTCTTTATCCATGAATAAATCAAGTATAAAGCTGTATCAGCCCAGGAAGAAGTCCCGTATGTTGGACTTTCCCACAAGCTCATGAATGCAACATTAAGAGGTCTTCTGAACAACATCCCAGATGCAGAGCAGCACCAACATCTAACCTAGTGTCTAGAGAAGTGTAAGAATCATCTTTATTCAGACATTAAAAGCTTTAAATGCAGGTGACTCATGAAGCTTCAGTGTTGGGTCTGCTGGTTGTCAGAGATTCATTACTGAGTGGCAGGTTGCTGGTCTGAGGTCAGCTGGTGTCCGGCTGTGACAGATCACCTTAACGAGGCGATTGACCTCTCTGACCTCAGACACAAGACGTCTATACGCCGTGTGTACTGTGTTTGTATAGTCACAAAAACACTGCAAACATAATCAATACGTTTAAAAAGAATATGTAAATAAGTATTTTTTTAAATGTTACCTTTGATTTGTTTTGTGTATGAAATGTTCTGGACAATAAAACTTACAACCTGCTTTATGTTGTGCAAAGTTTGAGCTTTTACAAAAAAGGAGGGTCAACTGTGACATCCAGTCAAACAAAATGTAAAATGATGATATTTCCTTCATTTTATTCTGTCAAAATGTATTTATTGTCAAATGTTTATGTTGTTTTTAATTATCTCTGCCATGATAATCTATAAGTGAGGTTGTTTATTGAACTTATTGAACAGTTGACATTGTGGAGAAATGGTAAAAGAGGCAATATTAAAAATGGCAACAACATTTTCTTAAACGTGACTTTGATGATTTCTTTCAAGAAGAACGACCCAAAAGAAGGTTTTGCAGACTTGAAACTGTAATCCTTCTGTAACATTGTAATCCTGGAGGATTATGACTGGATGGGTTTGAATCCCGTACCGCTCACCGTCTCACCTCAGACTCTTTCATATAATCTCTTGTATGCCGGCATAAAGACATTTAATTGGAGCATGTGCTGCGTGTACCGTATCTGAGAGGAACGAGCACACGAAGCCCAGACAATACAGTCTCAGACGGCACATTAAGAAGAGCACAGAGAGGGTCAACGTACGGACACAAAGCTCTGAGTAGTCGGCTACCAATTCTCAATTAGTCCCTCGTTGACCGTTAGTATTAGTATATATTATATATTTACAGAGTATAAAGGCCTCAACACTAACTTGTAAAAGCGGTTGGGTCTACACGTCTTGACTGAGAAAACTAAAGTTCCCAGAGGATGAATCCTGATGTTTTGAGTTTTGGTGACTTCGTGTTCCTTTCTCTAGCTTCACAATCAAACTTAAAATCTAGATTAATCTATTACCAAGATTCATCAAGTTGATGGCCATGAAATTTACCAAGAACGTTGGAACTCCCCAGAGGATTAACCTTTACCATTTCCAAGAGCTTGCCTCACTCACACTGAAATGTCTTTTATTGTGCAGAAAATACAATATTATCTAACGGCCATCTTGATTTGCTATCATGCCGATAATCCCTCTAATAGCTGTTGCAATGTTCCCGACAAGTGGAACAATTGGAGCGTCATTATAGCTGAGAACAGGATTGATGGTATGTTGCAGATACTGGTGGTGAGAGATGAACTAAAGTTTGAATTTAACACGTGAACGATAACGTCCCTTTGTTGCATGTTTTTCCACATCTCCCTCTCCCCACATTTTCCAGCCGGACGATTGACAGAAAAATAGGAAAAACAACAACAAAAAATCTGTTGTGTATTTTGGGGGTTGTACCAACCAGCAGGGATCCAGACGACTGTATCCGTCTTGCATCCGCTGTGATCCGTGCAGTATACCGTGCAACACATTTTGGATCCCCAGGCATGTGGCCTACATGATTTTTTTGTATTAGCTCGACACTAACACCGTCAGGGTTGCTGTGACAAAGAGTAAATCACAATTGAGGCAGATGTGGCAGCAATAACACGGAGGACGAGACAAAAGAAAGGCAAGCAGGATGACTCAACACGGGCAGAACTGGAAGAGAAAGAGTTTAGATTTCTTACATTGTAAAAAAAAGAATGCCGTAATATCTAATTTTAGAATGTTGAAGTCTGTTTTTCACTTCTTGAGGATGAATATTGTTGTCAAACTCAATTTGGATTAGATTATTAAATATTACCTCAAGGAAACTAGTCTGGATTTGTCACCGTTACAGATTCAATACAGTGAGGCATGACTAGATCAATCATAAATCGTATTTATTTTAAACAAGACTAGGTTGAAACCTCGTATATGGCTGGACCGAGTTTGGCCAATGTGTTTAATTGTGGCCAAATTGTTACAGGGAGAGTCAGCGGTGGTGTCTATAATGTGAATTCCTGGATCTGAAATGTACATACACTGATGTAGAATACTACAACAAACTGAAAACGGTTCTTTTTCTACCACTTTAAACTTTACAGCCGATTTCCTCTCGGCTCTGATCTCTAACACACGTCTGCTCTCTCGACCACACACTCGATGCTCTTGGAACAAATGCATCAAACTGTGTCAACACCCGACAAATAAACGATTGAAACACACATACAGGAACAAATAAAGTTATACAGAAGAAAAGATTCTGGGTAGATCAACACCCGTGTATGTATTAAGGATGGTGATGGGGAAACTCCAAACAGGCCGACCAATGGCGGCCACTTAGCAGACAAAAAAGTGTGTTTTGCCGCGTAATATTCTACTGTTAATCGTCACATTGCTGTCGGTTCATACAGACATCAGATAATCCAGTGATGAGCACAATGAAACATCTCTGGAAACAAAAGAGAAACGAGGGCAGCAGCAGATGTAAAGTTGCTGATGCACACAGATGTTAAACTGAGCGTCAATCGGCCATCAAACTACATCAAACCCTCACGCAGAAGAAACGCCGTCCGGCCGCCCTGCAGGTGGGTCTGACTCAGCTGATTTTGAACACTTCCTGGTCTTTCAGATTCGTAACCCGACCTGCTGAGACTGACGTGACTCACTGTGGCTGTTTAACAGCGTTTAGATCTCAGTGTGTGTGTGTGTGTGTGTGGCTGAGCTCTACTAATCCCACAAACTGTAAATGTTGATTGTGTTTATTTATTTATATGTTAATGTGTTTTAACATATGCATTTGTAGGGGACTATTTTCAGTGGCGGATTAACCCACATTTGGTGCTCTAGTGAGTATTTGAGACAGCAGGACTTGTTTTGTTGACAATAAAGAAAATAAATATAATTACAACCTTTAAATTAGTTTTCACGTCCAGATGAAAATAAGTTAGAATTCATTGCCACGTCCTTGATGATTTTTGTAACGTGTTTTGTGCATTTCATTTGTCAAATCAAATCAAATCAGGTTACGCTTCTTCCTTCCGTTTTCTGCATCAAATGATGAGCAGCCATTTGTGTGAGCAGTTGCACAGTTGGGAATGACTCAGGGCTCAGCTAATAGCCTCCATTAATAATTCAGGCTCTAATCTGCGTCTGGAGAGCCGTCAGAAGTGTGTTATATGTGGACTCTTCACGCTGATGCACTTGCTTGCGTCTACAGTTTGTTCCCTCTGTCCGCAAAAAAAACATTTTTCCCAACATACCACCTTAACTGCCGACACTGCAGATAACTAGTGGAGGAGGTGGGGAAAAGTATCACTGGTTATGTATGTTATCTTACTGGAACATAAGTACAAAACAAATAAGAAGAAAGTATATGATACTGAAGTTATGTTACCACAATTTAATATTATAGAAGTGGACGTAGTCATTGTGACACGTCACACGTTGGTTAGTGGACTGCCGTTATGAAGACTCGAGTTTGGAGATTTCGCCGTCGCCATCTTGGCTTTATTGCAACCTGTCAATCACAGTAGCCCCGCCCTAAAGCATAGCCTGTTTTATGGTCTGTTTGACTCTAAATGGACCATAATGTACTAAATGAACATCATGCTGTATTGAAGAAGACTTGAAACTAGAGATTGAGACCATAAACTCATGTTTACAATGTTTACTGAGGTAATAAATCAAGAAAGAAGTAGAGTCATTTTCTCATAGACTTTCTATACAATCAGAGGAGTCGCCCCCTGGTGGACACGAGAGAGAATGCAGCTTTAAAGACATTTCCGCATCGGCTTCACTTTGGTTGCCGCCTGGTGCTAATGGAAGACATTTTAAATGTTAACAGTGACAAGTTATCATTATGAAGAAGGGATTTTAATAATGAAACGTTCAACCGTTAACCAAAAATAAGATTTTGTTGTTGTTGTTCAGTCAGTCAGGCAGACACACAGCTGCATGTTTCCACGACAATGCCTGTTTTGCTCAAACACTGCAGCTGGCGATGAATGATGCATTTAACCTGTTTGTGGATCCTTTGTAGTTGGCGTGTTAGCACTTCAACCACTGCAGCCCTGCATGCAAAGTAGTAATGTTGCCGGTGAACGGTTAATGATCGGTTAATGAGGGTCAGCTATCTAAAAAAAAAAATGTAATTAGCATGAATAGCACATGAAGCAAAGGTTGACTGCACAATGTAACGGCTGTAGAACAATGACACTATCAGTGTTTAGACTGATTCTCAATTAGCTTTGCTTTCAGTATTCACAATTCTGTCTGCCACCAGGTATGATGTCCTGGGGAAAGGAAGGCTCCATTTAAGACACACAACAAATGCGTCAACCATTGCGCAACCAAAACAGGAAGAGGAAAGCACTTTTGTTTTTGTAGCTATCGGTTGCTACTATCCCCAGAAGGGGGGAAACAAAATGCAGTGTTGGAAACTCTTTTCCAGTGAAAGCAGCTAGCACTAGCTCCAAAGGTCGCTTAAAGTTGCCCGATGACATCACACAATCATCTGCATATTGATTGATAAAAAGGAGCGAAGCTGCCTGATCAGAGGGCACAACCTCTGAGTTTTGCAATGGGAATGAATTACAATAGAATATATTTTAACATATTTCTTTCTTTTTCCTTTTCAGGAAATCTATCGAGAGTAGTCGACTATCAGAATGCCTTCTTGTTGTCTTTGCGACGTCAACAATAATACCACTTGGAAACTCTATGGGGGGTAAAAGTTGTACGTTGCAACTTTAAAGATAAAATACTAATTTGTACATTGAAACAAAACAGCTTCTGAATTATAATCACCATCTTTTGCCCTCGGGGTTGACATTTCCTGCTCTTATTTTGTCAGCTTTAACACAGAAAGAGAGGATGGAACTTTGAAATGCGACTTTGCCAATTTGGCATCATTCACAAGCACATCAGACCACGCTGCGTCTCACTCAATACTTCCCTCGAGAAACACTTCCCCTTAGATTTCACGTTGACTAACGGAGCCCAGCACAAATTGGCAGATGATTCACAAAGATGTTGAAAAAGCAATAACACACATTCACACACACGCACAAACCAGGCAAGATATTTCCTCCCGGGTTTGGCTGGTTACCAGAGGACAGCTGTACACTTCTCTCCTCTAACTCATTTCAATAAAGACGTTGAAGTTGTCCTGACGACTGAGAGGACTAATGCGTTTTCATGCCATGAGAAATCCCCAAAACACACTTACAAACCCAACGAGCACTGTCACATCTCATTTATCTGTTCTCTCTATGCCACATGGGAGGAACTGGACTCTCATTAGAGAATGCGAGAGCTGAAGAAACGCAAACTGACAACCACTAAAAAAAAAAAACGAAACACTTTTTTTTTTGCATCATCACCTGCCAAACGAACCTTGAAAAACACCACCCAGCAGCAGTCGTGTGTAATCGAAATGGAAATGTCATTATTCCTGTAAACCAGCTCACGGCTTTGACGCGGTGCCTGACTTGTTCTTAAGTGGAACATGACTGCAGAGTGGATGCTGGAGGTTTGTTCTGCCAACGTCAGAAAATGAAAACTTTAATGTCAAGAAAGGCCGAAGAGTTCCCTCTTCCCCTCGGCTCTGACAGGAAACATAGACTGGCTTTGTTGAGGGACAAGACTGCGGATTTTTGGATTTTAAACTAACTCCGATGTCAACCCACCCGCGTCATTATTGGAGGCTCAGAGCAACTGACGCTGTATGACTAGCAAATGGACTTTGAATGCATTTGTATAGCGGCTTTCTAGTCTTTCACTCAAAGAGCTTTACACTACGTGTCATCATTCACCCATTCACACACACATTCATACACGGATGGCACAGCCTTCGGGAGCAGTTTGGGGTTAAGTGTCTTGCCCAATGACACATCGACATGGACTGGAGGAGCCTGGGTTTGAACGGATCTTAGGATTAGAAGACGACCCGCTCTACCTCTGAGCCACAGCTGGACGTGTGGATGGATGGGTCAAACCAACAGGACTTTCACCCAGGAGACCGCAGTTCGTGTCCCATGTGATACTACAATTCAACGTTGCCCGAGGGGCTGGGAGGCGGGGTGAAAGGAAACGCTAGTGTGCTCGCTCTACCGGCTAATGGATGCAGAAGATCAATGTGCTTTTACACTGAGCAACTTCAATAGGAATGAACAGGGCGCCACCTCCAATGCTGCATCCACCCAACGTCCTGTGAAGACGGATGTTTATTTTGAAAAGACACTACGCATGTAACGAGCGGAAAAACTGACACGTCCAGAACTGACGCAAGACGGGTACGTAGAGCATCACAGTTTAAAGCTTAGGAGCACTGAAGTGAGACTGTGTTGCATGAGCGTCGTGGTACTCTTTTATAATAAGGTTAGGGTTAAGTCAATAAGACCTAAATGACAAGATAGGAAATTATACTAAAACTACTTGGACAATCTCATAGTCATGGTTATAAAAAGGTTTGGGGTGCAAACCACAGTCTCCAGTATTAAAGTCCATCACTTCTCACACCCAACCACTAAACCAATCATAACAACACCAACAAAGCTTCAGACAGCGTCTTACCTGCAGCCCCTCGATGGCCAGCCGCAGCATACTGGGAGTCAGTTTGGACGCCTGCTTGAAGGTGAAGTTACTCCAGTCGATGATGAGGATGAAGCCGTTGACCTGCAGCTCCGGATCTTCGATCATCGATTCCAACGACAGCAGGATCGCCCTCAGTATGTCCACGAACGTGTACCTGAGAAAAACACGACAGTTTTTATTTGTCAGAGAAGTGGAGAGATTATTAAGGCACTTAAGTTGTTGTTGAGTTTCTGAATTGATATTAGTTTGGCTGTAGTTAAAATTGGCCTCCATTTACCTCGATTCATCAAGGATTTACTCCTTTTTCAGCCGTTTCTGGATTCGCAGTTCACGAAAAGAAGAAGTCGAGGTAACGAGGCGAGTAGCTGATGAAGTGTTCCTTTAAGATACTGACACAGACCTATTTTTTAACTTCTGATCCCATGAACCCAACCAAGTAGTTTTGTTGCCTAAATAAAAAATGTTAAGATATCATACAAACCGTTGCGCGAGGAAACGTTACACTATTACATAGATTGTCCACCAGAAAGTTGCTGAGTCCGATTTTTCTGACTCTATTTTAGTCAAAAAGTTACGAAGATAATCAGCAACTATTTTTATATTTATTTCTTATATTGTTTCAGTCACTTTTGAAGCAGATGGCTCCATATTGGTGTTTTTGTCAGATATACAACATTATAATGATTTGAATTACGAGGTGGCAAAAAGGGTCAAAATCTCTATGAATTCTGGTAACACACTAACAATGTGTGACCCCCTTATTAAAGCCAAATGGAGTCATGGCCCTGTTTCTACGTTTAACCTGAGCTGACTGTGACCCAGTGCCTGCAGACGGATGAGTGTAATGAGAGAGAAGACATTCAGCAGTGGACGATTTGCTCCTGGTGGTCCTGCCATTGTTTTCAATGAGACCGGTGTTCGACACCACATTGTGGTTTTATGATAATGGTTTTCCAAACTATTCTTGACAGTTTTCCTTAACGTAATTATGTGTTGTTCTTTTTTTGCCTAAACCTAACTGTTGGTGGTTTTGTTGCTTAAACCCAACTGTACATAGTTATTTTAAGGCCAACTAAGTGTTTTTTGTTGCCTTAACCTAACTTTCGTCTTTTAAGTAATGTCATGCCAAAAAAAACAGTTGTGCCAAGGGACACGAAAAAAGCGGACGTTTCCCGTCCCTGTACACAAAACCAATATTGCATTTTGTGACTATTTCACGAACTGCCGTGAGACTGTGTTGGTTACTTTTGGCATATTGCCCACCTCTAGTTACCGGTACCTCAGACATTTTCACCAGACTAACCACTTCCCTCATCAGTCACTCACTTCCTTTGTCGGCTCTTTTTCACACCTGTAACGGTTGTTTTATTAGGATCATTTTCTTTATCTGAATCGGATAATGGGTGTCGGATGTCGTTTTGATTTTATAACACCCTTTGAAGCACATTTTCTCATTTGGGATTTCGGGGTTGGAGAAATTAAAATTGCCTTGACTTTTCCCAGTTTGGTGTGGAAGAACTTGACTGTCCTGCACAGAGAACCCTGACCTCAACCCCCATTCACACCTTTAGGATGAACTAGAACCAGACCTGATCACCCCACATCAGTGTTGGACCTCACTAATGCTCTGAGGTCCTACAACTCTGGTGGGAAAACTGAAATGTGTTTGGTGTCCATGCACTTTTGGGCTTTTCATGTATTTTTCCACAACTGATTAGAGAAGAAAGACGAGTTGGTTTTTCCCTGTTGTTTCGTCATAAACGATCAATTTGTGGTGCTGAATGGACAGCTCCATAGACCAGACTCCACTTAATTATAGTGGATTTTAAAACACCGCCTCTTTTCTGTCCTTTATGTGTTTCTCTTTATGCGTCGGATCAGATAACACAGACTTTACAGCCCCATCACCACCAGCGCTCTGCCTCTTTATTACCTGCTCTGGTCCCAGTTGGCTGCGAACAGGACCAGTATTTTCCTGCCGTATCTGTCCAGATTGGACAGCACGCCGGGGAAGCCGTCCTTCAGGGCCTGTTTGATGCCCGGGTCCGTCGCTTTCAGGTTCTTGAACATGTCCAGGTTCTGCTGCCGGTACTCAAAATACTGTGCCAGCAGCCGAAACGCCTCGAAGTGGTTGAACTTCCTCGCCCGGAGGAATCTGAGGATGAACGCGTCGTCTGTCCTGAGGAAACCGATGTCCGGCCGGGTGATGATCATGTCCCGGACCTCCTGGATGTCCTGGTGCAAAGTCTCCGGGTTTTCTTTCAGCTCCACCTTGGCCTTCTCCAGGGTCTCTGGAGAGAGGCCAGCCTGCAAGTGAGTCATCTTTAGCAACAGCTGTCCCTCCACGGGGGACCACAGCTCACCAGCGTCCAGTGAAACAACAGAATCAATTGTTACCTCCAGCAACAGGGTGGTGGTTTTCTTTATGGTTCAGAAGCTGCCCTCAGATGGAGGCCTGCTGCTCTGTAGACGTAATCCACCCTGAACTGGCACAGACGCTGCTGCTATGATGCTCCTATGAAGCATTATCAACATATGGGCCGTTCACTTTTACGCACGGAAACATTTTCAATCTCACCGTGAAGAATTCAACTTTATTGTGGTTTCCCCACCACCATGCGTACACTGACTCCGGTCCTCCGGGCTTCAGGCGGCACATACAACCTGCTGATCCGGGCGGCCCGAGCTCACAGCCGACACACAGCCGCTTCCCTCCATGTCAAAGCCGCTCCTCTCTTTCTCTGGCTCTCTGTGACACGATGACGACGACAGCATCACCGTCTCCCCGGCGTCGCTCGCGGCGGACAGGCAATGCGACACGAGCCTGCAGCACCTGCTATATCATCAGCATCATCATCAGCATTCCTCCGCCTTCACAACGCATCTCCATCCGCCGACCGACGGATGCTGCTGGTGCTGCTGATGGTGGTGCCGCCGACCGCTCCGTCACCGTCAGTCGAGGCAGATTTGGCCGCTTGTCTCCGCGTCTGCATCCCCGTCTTAATAATCACCACTGCTTCTCATCAGCATCATCCACAATGTGGCTGTCAAATTAGATCTTCAATTTATTAAAGACCCCCCAAAAATGGTATCCAGTAGCACAGGTGTCCCGCGAGGTTCTGCCACTGGTTTCAGTTTTTTTTTTTTTTTTTTTTTGGAAAGGGGTGGGGTGGACCTGGGTTGGGGAGGGGGGGGGGATTACCGTCCCCGCTCCTCCTGCTGCTGCTGTTGCTGCCGCCGTCTGTTCGCCGGGAAAGTGACTGACAACAAGAGAGTCTGTGCTCAGGTCGGTGTATGGACGCCACCGGCGAGGGGGGAGGGGGTGGGAGGAGGGGGTGGAGTGTTTGGATGAAAAGGCAACAGATATGAGAAGGGATGCAGAGAGAAAGAGAGAACGAGAGGGCAAGGTGGCAGGAAGATGGAGAATATAGCTGTAGAGGCCAAAAAAACAATAAATGAAAGTGGTGATGGATCAGGGATGGAGAAAGGATGCTGAAGGGAGGATGAGCAGAGGTGAAGGCTGCAGGGATGAAGATGGGGGTGGACTCTGGGCTCTGGAGGCCTGAGGCAAAATGCAAACGTTTAAGTCTCCTGTAAACAGTGATATGGTGATTTGCACGTTCCGTTGTTACATTACTTGTTACTTTACGTTGTTACGTCATGTTGTTATGTTACACTGTTATGTTACGTTGTTACATTGTTCTGTTGTTATATTGTTGCGTTGTTACATTACATCATGAATTGTTTTGTTGCGTTGTCCCGTTCTGTTGTTCCGTTCCATTGTAGTACTTCGATGCTAACATTACTATAAAGTAGCAGCATGAGTGCTGAGATGTTAGTGAGTTTCCTGATCTTTATTTATTCCCTTCTCTGCCTTCTTAGATAATAAATGTGTTGAAATTTTGTTGCAGAATCTTTTAAAAAGATGTCGAACATCAACTGCCTAATTTTTCTTCCTTAAAGTGTGTCTTGCAGGTGCACATTAGGCTTTTTTTATTTTAGGATATACTCTTGGGGGTCCATGTCTGTCTCTGGGCCCCGAGCGGGTGTCGTTTTTGCCTGATAGTAAAGTCTTCCTCTGGAGGAAGATGGAGGGATAAAGTGACAAAAGAACCTGTTCTTTTGTCACTATCACTACGAGGGATTAAGTGAAAGAGGAGGGTCAAGTGTTGGTTGCAGCCTCAGATGGAAAGATGGAAGGACGAACCATCACCACCACCCTGGTTTTGCTCAGTGAGATCATAATGCATACAGTAAAAGAGGGCTTACTTACTCAGAGGGTTTATTACAGCTGCTCAAATGAAACGCAGCTACATGGATGGATGGATGGATGGATGGGTGGATGGATGGATGGATGGATGGATGGATGGATGGATGGATGGATGGATGGATGGATGGATGGATGGATGGATGGATGGATGGATGGATGGATGGATGGATGGAGGCGGGTGTGGCTGGCACCTGCTCAGTGGTGACCAGACAGCTGCACTTAAACATGCTGAATTAATGTCTATTGTATCCGCCTACTTATCTCTCACGGCTGAGTGGAGAGCTCTGCATGGGCCATGCAGCTCGGTTACCTCCACTGCTGTCTACTAAAACAATATAGTCAAACTTAATCAAATTAAATAAGTGGAAGAAATACAAAAACAACAAGCTGATCTCATCTTCTTTCCTATATTGTTAGTACTCACTTTTTCCTTTTCCTGCTATATTCTGTTACTGCTGATGACCAAACAAAGTCAGCTTTGTTTAGAAAGTTGTGACTTTATTATTTCTTCAAATGTTATTTAAGAATACAAAAGAACAAGAAGTTGATGTTGTCTCATTTCTGTTTAGTAGCATGTTTTATGATGAAGTGGGTTTTATGACTTTTTGTTCTGTAGATTCTTTCCTTTGTAAAATCACCATCATAGAGAAAGTAAAAAGCAGACAAAGAAACGTTAGAAAACCTTTATTTGTTCTGCACTTTGAGAAGAGTTTTAGAAATCAAAAACTTGAAACAAGTTGAGATTTATCAAGTTGTTAGTTCTGTGTGGTTCAGGCAACGGTTAAAACATGTAACGCTAACAAAGTCTCTACATTTACATCAATAAATTAGTGTAAAATTCTGAATAAAGAACCCAGGATGGCTCTTACAAATTATTTATTGTTAGGATGCCTAACGAGGGATTTAAATGAAAAATATATTTTTTTATTTCCCACAAAGTAATGACCTCCAACTCCCAGATGAACAGGTCCATATAACGTGATGAATGGTGTCATGCTGCCCGTACACAATCTGTCTGTGGGTAAAGACCAGCGTTTGTATAATATGCTGTCAGTGGGGGAGGGGACGGGGGCAAATCCTGAATGCAGGGGGGTAGAGGGAACGTAACGGGGTCCCAGGGGAGGAAGAGGAGGAGGAGGGGGGGCGGTCCGCAATAATTGCCCTCAGCTCTGTTGGGCCGGTGTTGGTGCTAACTGAATGCATCGTGGACGTGCATTAGGAATTACCTCTGGCACAGCTGTGATTTGGCTCTTATAGTCTCTGAGGGCGACTGGACTTCAAGTTCACACGAGGACGTCAGGATTCAGAAGGTCTGAGGAGCTGCAGCTGAACATTTAACTGATTTTGGTCGTTCATTGTCTGCAACGTACGGGGGGAAAGGCCTGTCACCCATCAGTACAACACAATATAATACGTAAAATCAGTAGCTTAAACTTGTCTAATGTACCAATGTGGAGCCTTTACCAGCACGAGATGGACCAAAGGACGAGAGGTCCTTCTTCTTCTCCTGCTCTTTAAATAGACATCTAGATTCAACCACACGTCACCTGACTGTGGATGAAACAAAGAGAACAGTTAGAACATGCAGACCTGAACCTGAGACGTTCTTCTGAGCTTCTTCAACAGTGAGGCACCACGACGCCCTCTGCTGGTCAATGTGACATAAACTAGTACATATCACCAAGAACCCCCCCCCCCCCCCCCCCCAGTTCATTACTAACAATAAAACAACATATTTTATTGTATTACAGGTTCTCGAAAAAATAAGTTGTACAAATAAACAAAGTAGTAAAATAAACACCTTGATGTGTATTCTGGATGCTACATGTTGTTTGTCTGTAGCGTCTCGTCTTAAACAAGCTCTATAGAAACAGCAGCACAAAGATCCTGAAACTGTCTGCTACCCTGTTTGCACTTTGCACATAAATTAACACTCATTTTATTGTCAATATAAGCACATAATGTTCATGTATGTAGAAGAATACAACAGTTTTAACTACGTCCATATAAATCATTGCTGTTCATATCTTTATCATCGGTCTCCACTCACAGTCGGCTCTCAAAGCACTGAAAGCATCGTCCACTACAGAAGACAACACTACCCGGAGAACAGCAGGCGGCAGCATTGATCCAGTTAATGAACCAAAACCGCTCCTGTGATTCCTTCCTTATGACAACGGAGCTTCGAACCCCTTTTCTCCCCCTTTACATACATCGACCATAGCTTTGAAATAAAACAAAGTAAAAAAAGCTCTTGTTTTGATTTTCTTTGTCAGGTTGAACAATTAGTTTTTCATTGTTTTTTAAAATCTCTTTTCTCTCTCTCAGGCCACAACAACAACAACACATTTCATTTATATAAGGAGTTTAATAATGCTGATGTTTCACAACTGAACAAGAAAAACGTGTTAAAACAATGTGAAATAAAATTTCAACAGGGAATTTACATGAAAAGAGGAATTGATAAGTGAGGAACAGTCGGGGAAGACAAAGAATTTCTGCAACAAAAACCCTTCCCCGTGCACCTCTGCTGAGCCCCAGATGCAGTGGTTTCTCCACTGGGGGTCGGACCACGAGGTCAGTACAGTGTTGATCAGGTGGAATAAAAGGGGTTGTAACCCCCCCAGAGGGATCAAAGACACTGGTCAACATGCCACACCCCTCTACCCCTCTCTTCCTGTACAAACCTCTCTGAGGGCAAACTCACTGACCCTTCAAACCGAGCAAGGGGGGGGGGGGGGTGTATAGAGGGAAGGATGGATGGAGGGACGGGTCGAGGGAAGAACAGAGAGATTAAGCTTTAACAGTCAGCCTAACCTCCTGGATTCCCCCCAGAGATGTAGTACTTGTTGCATCTCTTTGCAATACGGCCGGGTAGTAGGACGACTAGATTTTGGGGGGTTCAATGCTTCAAACGACAGAAACAATGAGAGCCTTTGGGTATTTATGTTTGAGCAGCCAGAGAAACTCACTGGGTCCTGTCGCCTCATCGGAGAAGCTACGTTAGCCTACCGGTTGTTGCTGCCACCCAATCCAGCAACTATTCATCTCCAAAGCACACAAACTGCACCAACTGACATTAGGTAACGATGTAAATCTAGCTAGCTTGCATGTTTTTTATTCGTCGTCTTTTACGTTTATCTGTCTGTGTCGTCAATTGCTAGCGACATCAATCTAAGGTAACGGAAACTTATTTTCAGGTGATTATACATTGAAGAAAACCTTCTTAATAATATCATATACCATTTCTGCCAATAGACCCCCCTAAATGCTACACACTGTTCCTCTAAGTAAAGCGTGCTTGGTCAAACTGCTATCTCCAAGATTGAACCCACAGCATGGCATCTGAAATCCCCTGATGGTGTACCGTGTTCCCATCTGTCTACTCTTCATCAGATGATTTCAGTTTCGCCTCACGACAGAGCAACATGGTCATCAATGATAATCTCCAACATCGTTTTGTAGTACCCTGGCAACGCTCTTCAATGGCCGCCATCTTTTGTGTGCCCATTCATAAATTTCAGCACCTCCACAATAATCAGAGCTTTGTGTTCTCGGACAATAGCGTTTACTACAGTGGGAAATGTACCAACTCCCCGTTTCTGGGTGAAATTTTAATTGGAAGCGGAGACTCGACCGTGCAGCCGGGACATCAATAGCTGGCCTCCGTCCAACTCGTTCATACTGACAGTAGACACACACACACACAAAAGTTATTATACTATTATATTACACTTATAATAATATATAATGATTATTTTTACTGTATTATTATATCAATAACAACTAAAACAACGACTCTTTGTGTCTTTTTGTTGTTATTTGTCATTGTTTTGTGTTTCTTTGTGGTCACTTTGAGTTGCTTTGTGTCTCTTTGTGGTTGTTTTGCTGCTTTTCATTGTCGTTGTGAGTCTTTGTGTAGCACTTTTGTGTCTCTTTGCAGTCATTTTGAGTCGTTGAGGTCCAGTAGGCCCGTTCAGTGATCTATCAACGCTCATGGAGTCCTCAAAATGGAAAAGGTTCATTCTTTTCCATTTCCGCCAAAGACTATTCGAGGCCTGACACAAAGTATTGCCTTTGTTTAAAAACAAAGGGGTTCACTTCATACTGCTTCATACTGTTAAACTGATGCAAGTGAGAGAAAACCTGAAAATCTTTACGTTGTAGAAGCTGGAACCGACAAATATTTAACATTAGAATAATGTCTTCTTCTTGAAAGTCTTTTTTCATTTGGGTGGTGTTTCTTTGTTTCTTTTTTTTTTACCTGGTTTTATATTATTTTGGAAAGGCTACGTTAGAAAAGGCCTACATTTCATTTGGAGTTGGGTTTTTTAAGTTCAAAAGTGAACTTTTTTATTCACAGAATCACTTTTTTCTTCTTTTTGTCCTCCTTCTCCTGCTCGCTTCAAATAAAAAAGCTTTTTTTTTTAGGGGGGGCGGATACTCGACACAGCCACCATCAGAGTGAAGTAATGGGCTCTGAGTCTGATTGGCTGTTGGGGAACTGCCTATGGTGGGCCCATACAAAGGAGGGATCTGGGCTACAAGAAGCTTAGAGCAAACTTCAATCTGAGGCCGGACCCCCACTAGTGTACACACACACACACCTACACACACACACACACACACACACACACACACACAGATTGCTCGTTGCTGTCTCCACTCGCTGATGAAGGAACCCATTCATGGCCGCTGACAAATTACTACTGAAGCATGAGACTAAAGACACCCCCCACCCCTCTGTCTCTGTCTGTCTCTCCCTCTCCATTATAGACTGTGTGAGACTTGGGTGTGAGAGAATATCACACGGGACACCAGAGTTATGAAAGGAGCATTATGCATCAACAGGACAATGTCTGTTTTTTACTATAAAACGTATTTATAATGCAGCAAAAAAAGGAAAATGTGTAGCTTGCAAGTTTCACTAATAATAATAGTAATAATGTTACAAAGTGCTCGACAAGAATATATAAAACTGCTAAATCATGTAGATCATTGTAAAATGGAATACAATGAAAAACAGTCTCACGGCAGTTTGTGATCATGTCACAAAATTAAACCTATTAGTTTTGTGTACAATTACACAAATTATACTTTTGCTCTGTGTCCCTCTGCACAAGTTTTTTTCGGGATGACAATATGTTAAAAACGAAAGTTAGGTTGAGGCAACAAACCAAAAGTTAGGTTGAGGCAACAAAACCAAAAGTTAGGTTGAGGCAACAAACCAACAGTTAGGTTGAGGCAACAAAACCAACAGTAAGGTTGAGGCAACAAAACCAAAAGTTAGGTTGAGGCAACAAACCAAAAGTTAGGTTGAGGCAACAAAACCAAAAGTTAGGTTGAGGCAACAAAACCAAAAGTTAGGTTGAGGCAACAAAACCAAAAGTTAGGTTGAGGCAACAAAACCAACAGTTAGGTTGAGGCAACAAAACCAAGTTAGGTTGAGGCAACAAAACCAACAGTTAGGTTGAGGCAACAAACCAAATAATTACGTTAAGGAAATCTGTCACGAACAGTTTGGAAAACCACTACCATAGAACCACAACATTGTGTCCAACACCTGTCTCCTGGTTGCGAGTCCTGTTTGTTGGACCCATCCACCTCCACTGCCCTCCAAAAAGTGTGTTTTTTGACATTATAAAGTACGTCACTTGCTCTGACTGTTGCTTAGTCACGTGGATGCATCTCATCCGTGTCTCAACCATAAATAAGGCTCCTAGTTGACTTTCCATTGGTATCATTTTTGTCCCTGTACACACATTTTGTGACTATTTCACAAACTGCCATGATACTGGGCTGAAATGTTGCGTCTTGTGTTCTTTGCCCTGCGTGTTTGCAAAAGATAAGTTTCAGCTTTAACAGCATGTAAACAGAATTTAAAGTATTGGCCTTCGACCTCAACAATCGGACAGATTAAACCTTTTCTTTGCCTCACTTACGTCTGTTAATGAGATCAGCTGCAAAAATAGAAAATGTTGCATGTTGGCAGACCTACGGTAACTCAGCAACAAACAGCGCTAATCACTTTTAGTCCAATCCCGACCAGACAAGGCCTGTTTTACACAAAAGGATTAGCCAAAGTCCAGAAGGAGGAGGTCACCTGCGGTCACAGGCCACTGCTGACTTTGCATGTGAGGTGAAAAGATGCTCAAAAACCCTCAAAGGTTCTTGTGTGCATGGTGACTAAACTGTAAGGACGAGGGAAGGTTCCAGGTGACGGGTCAGATATACACTAGCTGCATGTGGGCCCCTTGAAGAATGGAGACTTCTGATGCTGATGCAGTTTATTGACGGATGTGCATTCTGCAAATATACTGACTTATGTTATGCATTTCATCTTCTTTTCATTTCACATCTCATTTTCCATTCATTTTGGCATTCTGTCCATGTTTTACGTTCATTCGGGCTGTTTGAAATTGCACACGAAGTACGGCGTTAAATTGAGTGTGTGGTGCGTTCCCAGTGTTAGTATGTAGAGATGAGATGAACTACATTTAAAACCGGATTTTTTTTGGAGTCATTGGGTGTCATCAGCAGTCTAGTACAACTCTGAAAAGTGCAGGAATCAAGCAAATTAGATATGAGACCACTAGATATTACAGAGAGGGACAGTGTTTAAAGGGATTAGGTGAGCTGGAAGTCTGAGGGGTAACGGTACACACACACACACACACACACACACACACACAGATTCCAGCTCCCCAGGAGCAGCCAGTTGGACGGCTATACTGTCCTGACAGTAATCCTCAGATTAACTGGTTGTGGGGCACCACCAGTCAGCCACCAGTCAGCCAGACAGCCGGTCGGCCAACTGGAACAAAAGCAGAAATGTATGCAAACCTGAAGACGTGGGTCAGCCAGACAAACAGACGGACATTTAGGAAGACGGAAAGTCTCCCAGTTTATCATCGTGTTTGTCTTCGTCTCCTGTTCTTCTTTCACAAATTGCGATATAGGACGATGTGGCAATATGGAACTACTTCTTTGTAAAAGTATAAAAATAGGTTAAACAAGTATAAAGAGCATTTAAGTGAAGCTCCAGTGTAACCTTTTGAGAGATAAACTTGCAGCGGGTTTCAGGAACATGAGAAATGATTCAATATCCTGGCGTTGGATGTTTTTTTTTTGACTCCATATCTTGGGAAAATGCAGAAGCAGAACATTTGGTGCGTCCGTCCCGTCAGTCTCAACTGATTTTCTCTGACATATAAGTACATTAGAATCAGTAAAAGTATTCTGAATATCAGCATCATCACGATACTTAAAAAGCTACTTTTATTCTACTTTAAACCACAAACTGACTCACCAGAAGTTGAACCGTCCAGATAACGGTGTATTCATACCTCAATGGACTCCACTCACAGGTGAGGTCCATTCAGCTAATTAGTCAACCCCGTGGAACACCAGACTCATCACACATTTATTTTATGTGATCCATCGAGATCACGCTGCAGATCTGTTTCCACATTAAGGCGGATTTTTGTGTTCATCGGTGTCAAAAGAAGCCACATGAAATCTACTTCTATTCAAAATTGTAAAATTATAAAACATAAGCGCTGTGAAGGAAGTAAATAAAAGTAACAATACCACAGTGTTAGAAATGCTGTATTTGCCTCAGAAGATGTAAATACTTGAGCAAAGTACAAGTACCTCAGAATGAACTCGAGTACAGTTCTCGAGTAAATCTACTTAGTAGCTTTCTATCACTCCTGCTTTGTGTTTTTGTCGCCAGTAAAATCATAATTATATGTTTATATATATGTTTAAAACAAAGAACAATGGAAACCTGCTCTCAAGTGTTTCCATTTTGAACGTCGTTTGGTTGAAACGCTTGTCGTTGGTTGAACAGCAGCAGCTAGCAGTGACCTCACGGGGAGCTTTTAACGCCGTTACCGTGGCGACGCAGTCCTCTCCATCGTCGCGCTCAGCACCGACTCCGTCGCCACGGTTACGTTCCGTCAGGCGCTGAGTTCGAGGGAGTCGGGAATAATAACGGCATCGGGGCCACATGAGGGGGGGGGGGGGGTTCAACACACTCAGACTCTCCTTCTCTCCTTCTGAAGTTTGGAATAATACAAACAGTTGGTGATGAAAGTACCGTTACTCTTCTGGGAATCCGGATAAAACGTGTTCATGTCATGCAAAGGCCAATGTAGCTTAGCATATAGCTTGTCTTGTCCCCGGCACATGTTGCATTCATGTTCAGGTTGTGAACACTTTGACCTAAAAGTAACTCTTCCCTCCGAGTTTGGTTAACTTAAAGGGTCTGACGAGATACAATGATCCAGTAATTCACAACAAATGCAGTGAAGAGGAGTCTAAAAAGAACGTGTCTTTGTCCTACGTGGCTCCCTACCTCCCTACCTCCTTTGCCACCAGCTCATACTGGTGCCACTCCATCGTTTGGCTCTTTTCTATCGCAGCAAAACTTTGGGAGATTCTGGTCAGTGCAGTTTGACACAAAGAAAGCTGCCAGCGGAGCTTTAAAGGGAGGTGCAATCAACATGTTAGGGAGGGAGGCGAAGGGACAAAAGAGCCGGGGTGGGTGGAGGAGGAGGGGGGGGGGGAGGGGGGAGAGGAGAGGGCACGAATGCTGAGAAACGAGAGGAGAAGAATGAAAAGAGACCGGGGGGGGGGGGGGGGGGGGAAGAGAAAAAGAAGTGAGAGGGTCAGATGAGGTTAGTCGCTGTTACTGTGTCTTCCAAGTTCAGCCTCTGAAACAGACCGGCGGGTTTAAAGATCTTTATTTAGTAGAAAAATATACCGCAGCATTAAAATCAACACTTTCTACGTCATATGCTGTGGTCACACGACGAGCGACGAAAGCAACACAGCCGTCAGCTACGTTGCGGACGAGTCGCTCGCTGACGTCGTTATGTTGTTAATTAGCACTGATCTGAACGGTCGGTGTATGTAATGTATGTATATATACATATATATTTTGATTCAAGTTTTATCAATCCAGGATTGTCTCATTGAGAGTTTGAATCCCATCTTTAAGGGGTCCTGGTCCAGATGGCAGCGTAAAAAGTTCCACTTCATAAGAACACAAATGCATCTGTTTTCCTGTCATTTCCCTTTTCATTCATTGTATCAAAGTATTTTCTTTAAATTAAACTACTAATTCACAACCCTTCTCCCTTCGCGACGCATTTGGAGTAGGACAGCTGGTCCAGGTAGAGCACAGCGCACACCTGGCTGAGCTTACAGTCGCCCTCACAGACGATGCTGCTGTCGTAGCCGACCATGTAGTGACTGAAGTACACGTCGAAGGCTTTGGTCTGCGGCAGCCTGAAGCTCAGGCCCAGCTGGAGGAGGCTCTGTGGCCGCAGGTCAGCCAGTCCAAACGCCTCAGTCATGATGTATTCAAGCCTCCAGTCGGATCTTTGTTTCTCGTTGGCTTCCGTCAGATTCAAATAGTACTGCCAGATATCCTTCAGGAGGAGAGAAGGACAAGGGGAGAGAGGGAGAAAAGGGCTTTGAGTCCTTTTGAAAGCCAGAAACAGTTTTTGTGTGCTGATTGACACCGTGATTAATCACCAGGACTGTTCTTCTTCTTCTGTCTTTAAATAATGTGTAGTCAGTGCAGGACGTTTTATTTTGTCAATATGTTCGCAAACTCAAGCTTTTCATTACATTTCTTTTAAGGTTTCTTGTGTTATTTTAGTGTTTTAAAGCTCCTCATACAGACAGGCCTCCTCACCAGGAGAGCGTAGTCCTCGGCGTCGTACACGTACGCGCGGAAAGCCGGGTTGTTGGAGTAAGGCTCCAGAACATGCTTGATTGGCGTGACAGCCGGTGACACGAAAAGAGAATTCACCGGTTTACCTGCAGAACAAGAACACACAAAATACCACATGATTCAGTTGCATGAAGTAGTGAATGTTTTAAAACGTATTGATGGAAGATAGGATGAGGGTCACAGTCACAGATCAATACGAGATGTTTTACCTTGTCGGTCCAACAGCACCATGATGCTGTCGCGGTGGGTGTGGCCGTAGAATTGTCCCGCAATGACATCACTGTACTCCCTGAAGATGGCGACCAGCCGCTCGTTGTGGCTCTTTCTTACAGCGGGGGTGTTCCTGGCAAAGGGCAGGTAGCCCACTGGTACGTGAGCTATGATGTACACCTGGAGCAAGAGGAAGTGAGACGCAGCGAAATGTCAGCTCTTCAAGTGCAAAACGGAAGTAAACGGTGTCAGGATCACTGGCAACAAAAAACACGTTGTATTCAGTTAAACTGCAAAGAGGTCTTTTGGCCTCAAGGGGATTTTGTGGTAAGTGGCCACTGGGCAGAATTGTAGCGTCGTCGTCGTCGTATCCAGTTCTTATTAAACATCCTTGCCTTCTCCAGACTCTGAGCGGCTTTCTCCAGAGTTTTCTCGAGCCACTCGAACTGTCCTGCAGGGTCCGTCATGTTCTTGGTGACTTTGTTCGGGCCGTAGTAGAGGATGGTGTTGAGACTGAGCACCCGCAAACCAGGCTTCACCAGCTGGGAGTAGAAACCACCTGCAGCGAGAGAACAAAGCACACAATGAAGATGAAGGCGCTGTAGTCACCGGGACAAAAATACCAAACATCATCTGGTTCCAGCTGGTCAAATGTGAGGATTTGTTATTGAAATTTAAATATCTCTTGGTTTTAGACTGTTGGTTTGACAAAACAAGCGATGTGAAGACGTCACCGTCTTAGAAATCGTTACGGTTGTCGTTTCACCATTTATAAACTAAGCAATTAATCGAAATTCATCAATATTGAAAACAATCGTAAACATGTGCATCAACTTATTACATAATGTATGAACTGTAATCATCAGCCACATGCTGACTGTGGTTCTCTCTCTTCCTCATTTTTGAATGCAGGAACTTCACAGTTTGCAGAAGTTTGTGTCGATATTTGTCCCGTCTTTCACAATATTAAAAATGAAAATCATCTGATTAGAGTACAGTAGAGTCATAGTAGAAGTGAGAGAAGATAAATCAGTTAGAACATTTATGTTTTAGGTATGAAAACACACTATTTACATATGCAAAAGAATAATATGAGTGTACTTACTTATTCAATCTAAATACCAACGTCCGAGTGAATCGTATTAAAGCGTTGGCAGTGTAATTAATTAATATTTTTTATATTAAAAACATGTGAAGAACTAGCATTATAGCTAAACCCAACAGCCACATCCTGTAGGTCTGGGAGGCCTAAATGAGCAACCATGTGACAGAACATGTCACCTTGTGAGAGTGTGAGCAGAGCTTCAGTCTGCAGCCAGGGTTTCCACAGCTGGGCAGCAGCTTTGTAGATGGCATTAGTGGAGGTCGACATCTGGTCCTGAAAACAGCAGGAATACAAACTGTTGTGCAGCAGCACGACAATACAAACATCTCACATACAAGGCAGTTATCATAAGAAACACTCCTCGACTTAAATGCAATATTTAAACTATCTATTGTCGTTGCCTTCTTGTTTTTTTGCAACCAATGAACAGAAGTGACCATATTTGGACTGTGGAGGACTGACGCCGTTCAGGGCTCCGTTAGCAAACTGTCAATCACAGTAAGCCCCGCCCCTAAAGCATCCCCTGCTTTATGGTCTGTTTGACTCTAAATGGACCATCATGTACTAAATGAACATCATGCTGTATTGAAGAAGACTTGAAACTAGAGATTGAGACCATAAACTCATGTTTACAATGTTTACTGAGGTAATAAATCAAGAGAGAAGTAGAGTCATTTTCTCATAGACTTCTATAGAACCAGAGGAGTCGCCCCCTGGTGGACACTAGAGAGAATGCAGGTTCAGAGGTTGCCGCCTGGCTACATCCTTCTCAGTGTTTGCCATCCGATGAGCTGAAAATAAAGTTACCTGTGGCCAGTAGTCATGGTTTCCCAGGGCAGGAAAGACCGTCAGGTTGGGGAAGTGTTGTCTGATGGTCTGGGTCATATTACTGATCACCTGGATCACCGTGTCCGTAGAGAGCTCGTCTACAGGGACATGAGGTGGACTGTCACTGGTGGAGAGGGGGAAGAACATCCACCGTCATTAACCGAGATTCAAATGAGCCACAGAACAGGAACAGGGTTTGTTGCTCTCGGTCTCTGATGAGTTAGCACTCAGCACTACACGCAGAAATCAAGGAAATCACTCATTTCTCAACACTACTGTGTTGAGAAATGTCCGTCAAACACGGTCGGCTCAGCAGAGCGGCACAATGTTGCAGAAATAACATGAATTCCGCCGCACGACGGATTTCCTCTTAAGAGTGAAAAGGCAAAGTCATGCTACAAAGCCCAATAACAATAGAATGAAGCAGAAATCTGCCTACATAGTAACTTAAAACAAGGAATAAAAGACTCCCCGGGGTAGAGGATTAATCGGCAGGCGTTCTCTAAAGCATGTTCAATGAGCCTATGAATTCCTGGCTGAGCTGATCAGCTGCTGATTTAACTGTACGGAGGAACTGCTGCTGTGACCGACGCTTACAGTCTTTCTATGTCATCATCACAGTGTAGTGAGCATTAGTCTCCAAGAGAACGGGTCTTTGAGCTACTTTTCACGTGGAGTGGAGAACTCTTAGTACGGCCGGGAGCTTCAGGCCTTTAAACACACTGTGCTCCATCAGTCTCTCCATCTGTAATGATGGTAACCAGCTGAGCACTGAAACATACAGAGAGTTTAGTGGATAAGAGGTTGATGTGTTCATTAGTTTTGCAGGTATTTGGGATTAAAGCAAGATATGGGATACATTATGAAAAGTCAGAGGTTCGTCAAAGCTGGTTACTATAATAAAAATAACTAATAAAGTAGTACAATAGTGACTTAGTGTCTGTTTTCAGGTACATTAACTTTGTGTAGAGTCTCTTTTGGTTACACTTGTTTCTTTGATTTAAAAACAGCACTCGTTTAGCCCTGTTGCCCCTTTTCTTAACTCCCTTCTCTTACTTTTAACTAAAGTTTCTTCAGAAAACAACTTCCTCTTAACAGAGGGAGAAGCCAGGTTGGCTTTCAACCACAAGGTTGACGGTTCGATCCCCGGTTCCTTACTGTCCGAATGTCAAAGTGTCCATGAGCGAGACACTGAACCCCCGAGTACTTCCCCTGCTGCTAACGCAGAGGTCAAATTTCATGTATGTATATGATGATTATAATACAGTTTTAGATTATCTGAGCAAAGAGAATCCGGCTCCTTTTGCCTCCCTTTAGTGCTCTTTGTGGCATTTCCAAGATTCCAAGAAGCTGTAAAAACCAGCTTCACCAGCAGTGATTGACAGCTGCGTTAAGAGGCTCCTCGGCTCCGATTGGCCGTTTTCCTTCGGGCACGGTGGAATCTTGCAATTGCCATAAAGAGGCAGAGGAACCTGTTTTATCCACAGATCATCTGCCATGATACAGTGAGCAAATATGACAAAAAGTTATACAACGGTAGCTTTAAAAAGTTCTTACAATGCATCTTGTGGGGAACATGAATGTCCGTCCATCTCGGCTAAAAAAACAAACCATTAAAAAAGCACTCCTTAAAGTGAGAGCAATCCAGAGAGACTTCACTTCACAAAAGCTTCCTCTTCAAGTCTAAAAGCTCAAAGTGGTTTCCCACGAAAGTACAGAACACACACTCACACACACACACACACACACACACACACACACACACACACACACACACACACACACACACACACACACACACACACACACACACACACACGCACACACTTAGTAGAACAGGATATGAAACTACTGTAGAGCCACAGATAGTTTCTATGAGCTGGTTAGTCACATTGCTGATCATTTTCATGCAGTAAAATCACTACCACCCTCCCTGCGTGAGGGTACCGACCCGGTCCATATGATGAAGTCCTGTGGCTGTGTGAGCGGCGCCATGTGAGCGAAGGCGGACTGGATGAGAGCGTAGGGAGAGTCACACAGGAAGTCCCCGTACAGGCCGGCGTGGGTGGCGGGGGCTCCTTTGGAGGAGTAGCAAACCTTGGTGGGGTCCGGGCTCAGGTGGTAGGAGGGGTCCAGGTGGAGGTCAGTGATGTGCCAGAACCTGCCTGGACAGATGGCAGAGAACAAGAAGAAGAAGAAGAAGAAGATGTAACACATAGTTTCTAGAAATAATAGGGGTTAAAAATGTGTCACAACAATGTTACAATGTATCTCTCTGATTGCATTTAGTTTATTTTAGGCTTGTTTCTGCATGCTTGTTATGCACTGGGATAATAGGCTTTTTATTCCTATTTCATTATTATTTTGTATCTTAAAGCACTGTCTTTATGATTAAAAACAAACTCCAAACCTGTTTTCAATAATAAAAAAACATCAGTGGCCATTTAATGTACATTTGAAGAGCTTCCGACCAAACTCCGTTTATAAAACTGTCCATTATAACGTTTCTCATCATTTGCAAAGAACAATGTAACGTTCACAGCAACATTAACCGTTCAACATTAATCCACAATGTCTCAGGGTAAATTCGGCGAGCAGGACATCTACCGAGCAGCCCTACGTTTAGGGAAACATCGACTTTTGTAGCTGAATTACCAAACTCGCAGCACTCACCTGTGCCCGCCAGGTAGCTGCTCCCTGCGGGTGCCGCTGCAAGAGGAGCCGCTCCGCACAGCAGCAGCACGAAACACAGCAGCTGGACCATGCTCATTGTGTTACAGAACGGTAATAATGTGTATTACATTCATCACATGTAAAAGAAAGTACTCGACCACTCTCTCTCTGTAATAAACAGGAAGTAGCCTCCAGTGGTCATGTGATTTCTGGAGCTGAGGAGGAGGGGCTTATGGAGAAGAATCACTGGTGGCATGTAACTAAAGTAGTTACTCAAATACTGCAATTATGCATAATATTAAGGTACTTAAACTTTACTTACTTACTATAGTACTTTATGACACTTATAGGTTACAAATTAAGACTTTACATACAAAATATGTGATACTCTTGTAAAATAGCCTTCATTATTATAGATTAACAACACAACAAAACACAAAACTGTAGCTCCACTTTGACCAACTACACCAGTAAAATGGTGCTTGTACATTGTATATTATGTAGAGCAGTCACTGGTGCTTGATGCTTTCAATATCTGCAGATAACAGTTATGTACTTTTACTTAATTATTACTTAATCAACATTTACATTACAGGGCTTTTACTTGTAAACCTGAAAACTACCACATTTTAAATTTAAATGGTACTCTTCGTGACCCAACACCCACCCATCCTTTATGGCTTATGACCCCTTGATATGAGGTCATGTCTACATGTCTCATCACAGATTAATGCAGCGTGTTCCTTATTGGATTGTTTGATTTTAAGGATTTAAAGAGGAGCCAAAGAGGTCAAACTACAACTAAGTATTTCACAACAGCAAAACAGCAACAACTAGAAATGTTTACTCTGTAGACTGCAGATATACTATTCACTCTTTTAAAAGAAAAGTAGTGAGTAAGGAGTCAGCAGGCAGTCGATGGCAGCATAAAACAGACAATAAAAGGTTGTTTTGAGAACGTGTGAGTCACTTAAACCACGAGAGGTCCTTGAGCATGCAGCCATAACTGGCCACCCAAAATATAACGCAGTTGGCTGCAGCAGAATGCGAGATTAGCCGTGGACAGACACAAAGGTGCACAATCACTCACGGATGCATGCAAGCAATCGCTTGTTTCTCCTGGTAGAGATTTAAAAAAAAAACACACACACACACAAAACAATTTGTGCAACATAAATCTTCTTCTCTTTCCTCTAAATGTATTTATTGTGACGCCTCAAATGCATGTTGGGATTAAAGGGTCAGTTCACGAGCCAAGTGGGTAGTTTCCTCTTTAGGAATCTGTTTCCCCCCCCGACACAGTGAAGGTGAACATATTTTCATTTGTGGTTTTCAGAGCTTTAAAATCAGCCCCTTTTACAGACATTGCTCTCACCAGATTTCCTCCGGAGTGTTTCTTTGTTAGAAAGTTTCAATGAAAACATTTCTCCAACTTTGTCTTATTGTGCCACCAGGTTTGAAGCCGGGGTGGGAAGCAGTGTTTCTTTGTAAATTGACATAATTATAATAAAGTGGCACATTTACAGATACCCTCTGGATCGGGTTGAATCAGTATTCATTCTCTCGTCGGCCATATTGAATGATGGAACCATCACAACATCGATAAACAAGAGAAGAGACGAACATTTACTCTCTGTGTTCTTTTTAATTTCATGTTTCACACAGGGTTGCAAAGACGATCCATTCATAATGACAGAAATGTTTTCATATTAAAAAAAAGAATTACAAAACATGTGCGGCCCGCAGGCCGTGCACACGTAGAGGAGGATGAAGTGCAAAGAGAAGCATACAGTCCATAATAATTATAAAATCAACACTTCTTGGCCGGGTTGGGATGCTGTCGGAGCGCTCATGCCTTCTCATAGCTACGCACCGCATGGATGTCGTCAAAGGTCAAATTCTGCAGGGGAGAGAAGACAGTTACCATGACGGAGAGGTGAAAGTTCACAAATCCACCATTATACCAACAGAGAAGTGGAGGATCGAGAGAGGCAGCTTCTGGCAGCTACAGGGATTTACTTTGTTCAATACAAACAAGCTCATTTGACTATGAATGTGTACAAAAGCACATTCATTCATCACAACACAACCAAACTAAAATGTTTTGCTGCATTTCTGGAGCCTCAGAAAGAGGTTTTTTTGTGGCTTTTTATTACTTATTTGTTTGCAGCATTATGAGACGGACTCGCTCATATTTTGCTGTTGTTGTTTTGAGTCTTTTTGTAGCTGTTACTCTTTTGTTTTGTGTCTCTTCGTGGTCATTTTCTCTTATTTTGTAGTCATGTTGTGTCTCTTTTCTGCTGCGTTGCGTCTGTTCGTAATCATTTTCTGTTTCTCGGTGGTTATTTTGAGTCTCTTCCTGTTTGGTGTGTGTCTCTTTAAATAACATGGAGGTGAAAGCGAGAGAGGCCCCTGACACTTTGGGCCCTTGTGTTTTTAAAGTCCTTCATTTCTGCAAGAATCCCAAAGAGACGACCTGCAGTCTTAATGACTAACAAACTGAGCATTGCCCTCACAACAAGTTTAATTGCTCACTAATATAAAGTTCTGGATTAACCGTAAGTTTGAAATATTATTTTTGCTTCCAGTGATAGTAAATGATCTCTGAGCTGTGGAAACATCATAAATACTTTATGAAACAATGTATATTTTGCTGCTATATTCCAATAATGCACAACACATTCCCCAGATGAGGAGTACTCTGCTTACAGCTATAAGCATACTGTCATTTAGAGCCACTCGGATACACAATAACTTTCATAATTTGCGGTTTTCTTTCTATTCTCTTAGTAATTATACTGTATTTAAGTCGTGCATGTTGATAAAGTGGGACAGGACAGGAGTGCGTGTGATCAGGGTTGTGTTCGTCTTACCATGACCAACTTGCCATCCTTGATTTCCCGGATAAACTTGGTCTCCTTGCCGTCCCACTTCTGGACGTGGACCAACTTGTCTCCGTCCAAGGTCACCGTGGACTGAAAGACAAAAGAGGAGAATGCTTTCAGCAAGCGAAGCGGAAAATCAGCGCGTACAGATGCTGCCGAATGTCTCAGTGACCCACGAATAGAGGAACAAAGGAACCGCCCCGACTCTCAACTTTGATCAGAAGTACAATCTTTTCAACTTAACATCTCCTCGACACACACGAACGTGGCGAGAGAGAGATCTTGGATTAAATAAGAGTTATTTATTGAGGATTATTTGAATTAAAACCCAGTTAAACCACTTCTACTATTGCAGGCCACTTCTTGGAAACCATCCAAGCACTGCTGGCGTCTGGAAGTTAGTGGATCTTAATCTTTTTATGACGAAGATTTTCTTTCTTTCGACTTACTTTGCAGTTCCTGTCATCAGCGGTGGTTTCGTCAAACTCCTCTCCCAGCTTGAAGGAGATCTCTGTGTTTTTGAAGGTGCTCTGGGTGCGAACCACCACCTTGTCGCCGTCCTGGCTGATGATTACAGTCGGCTTGGTGACATTACCGACCTGCCGGGTGGCAAAGCCCACGCCTGAGCAGGGCAGAGGGGTGAAATGTGGCTGTTAGCATCCTCTGAATCTATGTGAAATTAAACAGAGCATACTGAAAGAAGAAGAAAAATAAAGAATAAAAACTTTTACTCACCGAGTGCTTTCATGTACTCATCAAAATTGTCACTGTCGACCAGTTTCCAAGTGGCACAGAAGGCGTCGACCATGGTGAAGGTTTTTTTTCGGGGAGGCAAAGTAATCTCCAAAAACACACTGAGGCAAGCTGCGGCTTCTGCAAGAGTCCCCCCTTGTGCTATTATTCCACTACTTATTATTATGCATGAAGGTGGGCGGCGCCAAGCGTCCCATTGGCTCAGGAGATTTTCTCCCAGTTGTGATTGGGTATTTAAAGTGGGTCAGGGTCCAACAGACCCTTAGAATAAAAGAAAGAGAGAAAAAAAACCTCCTAAATTATCCCATTTGTATGCAGAATGATGTCATTATTCTCATTCATGGGTGGGGTTGGAGAGATGAAGTGTGGTGCTTGCCATATCTCAGCCTAACACAAATCCACATTTAATCCACGTAAAAATCTATTTGCATTTCACCAAAATAAAAGTTTTGATTTAACTCACAGAGAAACATTCAAGACTAAAGTTCCCTCACAGAGTTGGTGGTAAACCACACATTTAGCTGATATATATATATATATATATGTATATATATATTTATGTTGTAATTAATGTCCTCATCCTAATCCCCTCGTCTTTAGAGACAGGCCTTCGTGTGTCTGGAATGTGCCATGTACTACTGTAGGGGAGCGCCGGTGAAGCAGAATCACTTTGTTTGACAGCCCTTTGTCCTAATCTGCGTTAACAACCACCCCCCCCCCCCAAAAAAACTGCAATTTCTTCATGCTCAACACACACACTAATTACTGTCTATAAACGTGTGTATGTGTGTGTGTGTGTGTGTGTGTGTGTGTGTGTGTGTGTGTGTGTGTGTGTGTGTGTGTGTAGGTTCTGCTTTCTCACACAAAGTAAATGTACATTAGAGTCTAATCTGCTTCAACATTTGTATCGATGGAGTTTGGAGGGATTAGAGGTGATTTATAGACATTCACTCCTCCCTCAAAGCCTGATGATGAATACATATCTGATGTGATGTTAAGGCGACACACTGCAGGCAAAAAACATTGTTTTTCATGCACTGCTCCCATATTTATGTCTGTAGATTTCTCCTAAATTCACCAAAAGTTACCGTTAGATAATCTACACTTCAGTAGCTCTTATACACCAAACTTTACAGATTCATTCCTCTCTATATATACTCTGAAGGTTTGTACTGAGGGGTTTGTTCACACATCATTCAGAGACTCATTTATGCTACATTTGAGTTAAAACAACTAAAGACGTGATGACACTTTTTTATGTCTGTTGAAAGTATTTTCTGAATTAAGGAGCGATGAAATTAGCACACATTTGCAAACAAAATTCCTCATTTGCATATTTAAACATTACATTTTCAGAAAACTTGTAAAACAAAATACAATTGTCTTAATGTAAGTAATCAACTGGGGAAGTTTCATAGTGATATCTAGTAGATATATATTTATTTTTTTAATTAAATGTGCAGATATACAATATCACTCCATCCGTCTCTCCCTTTTTCTTCTGAATCGTTTATTATTATTTTTCACTTTCTTTATTCACTATTCTCTTCTTCATCTGATCTGAGAACATGAAAAGCCCCAAAACTGAAGATGGTCTCACACATGAACAGTCAGTACTTTAACTTTGCATTCCTATTCATGTCATTGTTCCCTTTTTACTTTCATGAAATCAAGATTGAGCTTCTTGGAAAGTGTATCGTCCAGTAGATGTTACTTCATAGTTACTGAGCAGTTTCAGCAGCGCACAGAATCACACACATGGATTTTAGAATAAAGACGCTCGACAATCACACATGAGTGTGTGTTTGTGTGTTTGTGTGTTTGTGTGTTTGTGTGTTTGTGTGTTTGAGCTGTGAAGTGCATGTAGCTTGTCGTGAAGGATCTCTGGTGCCACTCTCTGGTGAGAAACATTAATGATTTACGTTGTTGTGTTTGAAATATAAGAAAGATGAGGAAGAAGACTTTTGTGAGTTTTTATTTGATCTTTATTTGAAAGTAAAAATGCAAAACACAGAATAAACCATTTTACTCAAAAGGTGTTAAAACCACACAAGGAAATACATTTGTGTTCTTGTAAGCTGAAAACTTTACTCAGTAAAACACAACAAAGTCAAATTTACTGAACTAAAAAAAGCAATATTCACTTGAATGGTGACAAAATAAATGCAAAGACTTTACAAAACCTTCATTGTGTCCATGCAGGGACGCAGTATAAAGAACACATTTATCCAAAATGTCTGCCTCCTCAACTCTCTCAATGCCGACATGTCTTCACAGAGTAACTATTTCTAACGCTGGTTGCTTTGGTCTTAACATTCTGAATCTAAATGAAGACATTACCTCTTGGTTTCACGCTCTCGACTGTCAAAGTCTCCGACGCGCTGCTTCTTAAACATGAACGCAGCATCTACTTCCTGTCTTCACTTCCTCACGATGACGTCATCTCTCCTCTGTTGGCTGATGAATTGATGCGTGATATTAACTTTTATTCTCTCTGAGCTTCTTGTGGATGACAAGAGAGTGAAACACTTTGAAACTTTATAGTTTGATTTTATTAAAATCTTCATTATTATTTACAGGGAGGGTAAAATAAAATAGAGGAAGTAGAGCGTGTGAAGACTGTTAGTTAAGATAAATGTTTGCAGCAAAGCAACATGTGGTGTCTGAGACCTGTTGGTTCCTCGTTGTATCTTTGCAGCTTTTCTGAGAACTGAAGGAGAAGTGTTTTAGTGAGAATGTGTGTAACAACAGCAGCAGAGCTCTGGAGGTTTGACCCTCTAGTGAGGACATGTTGAACATAAATGATGAACACGTTCACCAGTGTCTGACTCAATTGTTTTAAAAGACTAAATGTTAACAAGTAGCTGAACTAGTTTGTTTTCAACAAACACGTGACTGTTAAAAAGCCAACATTTAACAAGTGACATGTTATTTGTGTGGTTTGTTGACGGTGGCGTAGAGGTGGCTGGGGTCAGCCGAGGCTGCGGCAGAAGAGGAGGGAAGTTTCACAGTGCTGTAGGTCACTGCGTCACCTTCATCCTCATCATCATGTTGAATGTGAGCCTGGAGAGAAAGAGGAAAACTCACAAACGACGGACAAATGAAGTAAATCTGACAGGAGTTCTGAATAATCCACATTCTGCTGCTTCATAACGGATGAAATGTTCACTGTGCTGCAGCTTTTCTCTGCTGATTAGATGATGAAATATCTGATGGCGGCTCCATTCTATAGGAAAGGTGAAGGGGTCACAGACATAACGCAGCGGTTCATCCCCTGGTGACCATGAATATTTACAGTCAATGTGACGTGAACCTGATCATAACGTCATCACTACTCACACAGCTCACCTGGGCTTCACTGTTGGTCTTCTTGGTGTAGCTGACGGAGGCGTAGCAAACACCTTCTTCAGGATCAGCCTGCACAGAGAAGACACCGTCATGGCTGCTCAGTGACACACTGACTCACTCTTTCATGTGTAGAGTTACACAGTTAATAAAACCCTGCTTTGATGTATAAAATCACGATTGTATGAACGTTTGATTATTCAGATGTTAAACTCACCACGTCGTCGTCCGTCTTTGTTTTGTTCCCTGAAAAGACTAAAAAGAGAGAACTGGGTTTAGCTTCCAGTGAAAATCTAAGTTTATTAAAACGTCTTGTTTATTGAACTTTGATCTGTGAATGTTCTCACCTTTAGTTCTCTTCCATGCGATGACAGACACAGTGATTATCAAGACTGCTGCAACACCCACAGACACAAAGATGAGAATCCACCACCAGCCTGAGAAGAGAAGAGTTAAACATAGTCAGAGAGTTTATGATGACGAGGTGTTTGTTAGCGTCTTCTTGTGTTGTCTCTGTCTCTCATATCTGAACAAAGAGGGTTTTGTCTGCATGTCTTTTCTAAATGTAGATGTTCTTCTGTTCTGTTCAGTCACCTTCCTGTTTTGTTGGAATTATTGTTGGTGATTTTGTAGTCGTCTTATTTGCATCATCATCTTAACGAATTAAATAACAAAATGCAACAATTTGTAGAGAAAAAGCTCAAGCATCTGACGTCATGATTAAAGAGCGATGTGATTTTAAAGAGATTCGTGACTGTCACTACCTGGTTTTGTTGTTTTTGTGTTTTCAGATGAACTTTTGTTCGTCACCTCAGAAGTGTTCTTTGTCGCTGGTGATTTTGTAGTCGTCTTCGTTGCATCATCATCTTAACAAATAAAATAAAATGCAACAAACTGTCCAGTTAGAAACAAACTCAAGCATCTGACATCATGATTAAAGAACGATGTGATTTAAAAAGCTCAAATATGAACAAATACTTTGTGTGATCATCCACAAGAGATTTTAAACAGCTCATCATATTCTCACCTGAGGACTGAGGAGGGCTGAAGGTGAACTGATGCACTTCTCTAGTGTACCTATGAGTCACTTCACATTTCAATAAAGACTTTGACTTCTGATCAAGGTGAGATTTTTTAATTCTCAACCAGGCTGAACAGGTATCTTGTGATGTCACCTCCTCATACTGATCACCCTCATACAGCCACTTCACTGTGTGATAACACTGTCTATTTGGTACAGAGCAGCTCAACATCACCTCATCATTGTTCTTCTCTTCAGTCACTGTTGGTGAAGATGGAGACGTTGTGAGAGACAACAAGAGTCAAATCAACTTCTTGAAATCACTGTCATCATAATTATTATAATGTTTCAGTTTATTGTTCCAATAAGACAGTTTGTAAACATCATGATGTAAATACTCACTGGTAACGACAAACAGATAAACCTCAGCATCTCGACCTTGTTGTCGTCCTGATCTGATCTGTCTGCAGACATAACGACCACCATCTTCATCTGAGACATTCTTTATAACCAGAGAACATTTCTCTGAAAGACTCAGTCTGTCTGATTGAGCTTCTCCTGCTTCATGAATCTTCCCATCTTTAAACAGCGTTACTGTACGTCTTGATTCAGTGAAGTACCACGTAGTACCGTCACACTCATCCTGATCATGTATCACATTGTCACAAGGCAAAGTGACTTCATCTCCATCTCTGACAGTGAAGGATGAATATTCCACAGTTGCTGCTGTTGAGAAAATGTAAAAAATAAACAGAAATATGAATATAACTGTAAAGTTCATTCATATTGTTGCGATAACTTTAAATAAGTTTGTAAATGTGTCTCATTCTTTGGTTTCCAAGAGTTCATAAACTCATCATGAAGTTACAAACAGAACCTGCACACTTACCTCTAAAGCTCAACACCTGCAGCATCAGAAATGAAGACATTACAATCCATCTGAATTCAGCCATCGTGTTTCTCTCTTGGTTTCACGCTCTCGACTGTCAAAGTCTCCGACGCGCTGCTTCTTAAACATGAACGCAGCATCTACTTCCTGTCTTCACTTCCTCACAATGACATCGTCTCTCCTCTGTTGGCTGATGAATTGATGCGTGATATTAACTTCTATTCTCTCTGAGCTTCTTGTGGATGACAAGAGAGTGAAACACTTTGAAACTTTATAGTTTGATTTAATTAAAATCTACATTATTATTTACAGGGAGGGTAAAATAAAATAGAGGAAGTAGAGCGTGTGAAGACTGTTAGTTAAGATAAATGTTTGCAGCAAAGCAACATGTGGTGTCTGAGACCTGTTGGTTCCTCGTTGTATATTTGCAGCTTTTCTGAGAACTGAAGGAGAAGTGTTTTAGTGAGAATGTGTGTAACAACAGCAGCAGAGCTCTGGAGGTTTGACCCTCTAGTGAGGACATGTTGAACATAAATGATGAACACGTTCACCAGTGTCTGACTCAACTGTCTCTAAAAGCCTAAATGTTAACAAGTAGCTGAACTAGTTTGTTTTCAACCATCAAACTACAAAAGTTGATGTTTTATCCGAGTGTGTGTGACGTCACCACGTCAGGGTTTTAACGATGTGTGAGAATAACATGGAGTCATCTAACAGCTACAGTAAAGAGGTCATGAGCATCCACAGTGGACTTCTGAACGCAGCCTGAGCTCAGATCAGTTTAGATGCATTCACATGTTATTTAGAGAAAAGTTAGAGCCGTGTGCAGACGGAGGTGTTCAACTGAACAGAGCGACTTTTTACTGTGAGAGCTGAGCAGAGGAGAGTTAGTAGTGTGGTCTGTGACATCAGATCCATCAGTGGAGGCGTTTGTTGTGAAGGATCTCTGGTGACACTCTCTGGTGAGAAATAGAAATGATTTAGGTTGTTGTGTTTGAAATACGGGAAAGATGAGCAAGAAAACTGAGAACAGAGTTTTTATTTGATCTTTATTTGACAGTAAAAATGCAAAACACAGAATAAACCATTTTACTCAAAAGGTGTTAAAACCACACAAGGAAATGTTCTTGTAAGCTGAAAACTTTACTCAGTAAAACACAACAAAGTCAAATTCACTGAACTAAAAAAAGCAATATTCACTTGAATGGTGACAAAATGAATGCAAAGACTTTACAAAACCTTCATTGTGTCCATGCAGGGACGCAGTATAAAGAACACATTTATCCAAAATGTCTGCCTCCTCAACTCTCTCAATGCCGACATGTCTTCACAGAGTAACTATCAGGATCAATCTATTCATAACGCTGCTTTGCTTTGGTCTTAAAATACTGAATCTATGATACAAACAGTCACGTGACTGTTAAAAAGCCAACATTTAACAAGTGACATGTTATTTGTGTGGTTTGTTGACGGTGGCGTAGAGGTGGCTGGGGTCAGCCGAGGCTGCGGCAGAAGAGGAGGGAAGTTTCACAGTGCTGTAGGTCACTGCGTCACCTTCATCCTCATCATCATGTTGAATGTGAGCCTGGAGAGAAAGAGGAAAACTCACAAACGACGTACAAATGAACTAAATCTGACAGGAGTTCTGAATAATCCACATTCTGCTGCTTCATAACGGATGAAATGTTCACTGTGCTGCAGCTTTTCTCTGCTGATTAGATCATGAAATATCTGATGGCGGCTCCATTCTATAGGAAAGGTGAAGGGGTCACAGACATAACGCAGCGGTTCATCCCCTGGTGACCATGAATATTTACAGTCAATGTGACGTGAACCTGATCATAACGTCATCACTACTCACACAGCTCACCTGGGCTTCACTGTTGGTCTTCTTGGTGTAGCTGACGGAGGCGTAGCAAACACCTTCTTCAGGATCAGCCTGCACAGAGAAGACACCGTCATGGCTGCTCAGTGACACACTGACTCACTCTTTCATGTGTAGAGTTACACAGTTAATAAAACCCTGCTTTGATGTATAAAATCACGATTGTATGAACGTTTGATTATTCAGAGTTTAAACTCACCACGTCGTCGTCCGTCTTTGTTTTGTTCCCTGAAAAGACTAAAAAGAGAGAACTGGGTTTAGCTTCCAGTGAAAATCTAAGTTTATTAAAACGTCTTGTTTATTGAACTTTGATCTGTGAATGTTCTCACCTTTAGTTCTCTTCCATGCGATGACAGACACAGTGATTATCAAGACTGCTGCAACACCCACAGACACAAAGATGAGAATCCACCACCAGCCTGAGAAGAGAAGAGTTAAACATAGTCAGAGGGTTTATGATGACGAGGTGTTTGTTAGCGTCTTCTTGTGTTGTCTCTGTCTCTAATATCTGAACAAAGAGGGTTTTGTCTGCATGTCTTTTCTAAATGTAGATGTTCTTCTGTTCTGTTCAGTCACCTTCCTGTTTTGTTGGAATTGTTGTTGGTGATTTTGTAGTCGTCTTATTTGCATCATCATCTTAACGAATTAAATAACAAAATGCAACAATTTGTAGAGAAAAAACTCAAGCATCTGACATCATGATTAAAGAGCGATGTGTTTTTAAAGAGATTCGTGACTGTCACTACCTTGTTTTGTTGTTTTTGTGTTTTCAGATGAACTTTTGTTCGTCACCTCAGAAGTGTTCTTTGTCGCTGGTGATTTTGTAGTCGTCTTTGTTGCATCATCACCTTAACAAATAAAATAAAATGCAACAAACTGTACAGTTAGAAACAAACTCAAGCATCTGACATCATGATTAAAGAACGATGTGATTTAAAAAATTCAAATATGAACAAATACTTTGTGATCATCCACAAGAGATTTTAAACAGCTCATCATATTCTCACCTGAGGACTGAGGAGGGCTGAAGGTGAACTGATCCACTTTTCCAGTGGACCTATGAGTCACTACACATTTCAATAAAGACTTTGACTTCTGATCAAGGTGAGATTTTTTAATTCTCAACCAGGCTGAACAGGTATGTTGTGATGTCACCTCATCATACTGATCACCCTCATACAGCCACTTCACTCTGTGTACACACCATCCATATGTTGTCACAGAGCAGCTCAACGTCACCTCATCATTGTTCTTCTCTTCAGTCACTGTTGGTGAAGATGGAGACGTTGTGAGAGACAACAAGAGTCAAATCAACTTCTTGAAATCACTGTCATCATAATTATTATAATGTTTCAGTTTATTGTTCCAATAAGACAGTTTGTAAACATCATGATGTAAATACTCACTGTTGACAACATACAGATGAACTCCAGGATTTGTAACTTCTTTTTGTCCTGATCTGATCTGTCTGCAGTGATAACGACCACCATCTTCATCTGTGACATTCTTTATAACCAGAGAACATTTCTCTGAAAGACTCAGTCTGTCTGATTTAGTTTCTGCTTTTTCATGAATCTTCCCATCTTCAAACAGCGTTACTGTATTTCCTGATTCAATGAAGGACCACGTAGTACCGTTACACTCATCCTGATCATGTATCACACTCTCACAAGGCAAAGTGACTTCATCTCCATCTTTGACAGTGAAGGATGAATATTCCACAGTTGCTGCTGTTGAGAAAATGTAAAAAAATAAACAGAAATATGAATATAACTGTAAAGTTAATTCATATTGTTGCGATAACTTTAAATAAGTTTGTAAATGTGTCTCATTCTTTGGTTTCCAAGAGTTCATAAACTCATCATGAAGTTACAAACAGAACCTGCACACTTACCTCTAAAGCTCAACACCTGCAGCATCAGAAATGAAGACATTACAATCCATCTGAATTCAGCCATCGTGTTTCTCTCTTGGTTTCACGCTCTCGACTGTCAAAGTCTCCGACGCGCTGCTTCTTAAACATGAACGCAGCATCTACTTCCTGTCTTCACTTCCTCACAATGACATCATCTCTCCTCTGTTGGCTGATGAATTGATGCGTGATATTAACTTTTATTCTCTCTGAGCTTCTTGTGGATGACAAGAGAGTGAAAAACTTTGAAACTTTATAGTTTGATTTTATTAAAATCTTCATTATTATTTACAGGGAGGGTAAAATAAAATAGAGGAAGTAGAGCGCGCAAAGATTGTTAGTTAAGATAAATGTTTCAAGCAAAGCAACATGTAATGTGATTTTAGATGCATTCAAATGTTATTTAGAGAAAAGTTAGAGCCGTGTGCAAACGGAGGTGTTCAACTGAACAGAGGGACTTTTTACTGTGAGAGCTGAGCAGAAGAGAGTTAGTAGTGTGGTCTGTGACATCAGATCCATCAGTGGAGGTGTTTCATTGCATGTTTTCTTGATTTTCTGGTTGTTTTAAATGTGAATCTTTGAGTTCATCAGGAATCGAGACAACAGAGAAAAGTGCCAACACCTGTGTTCAATCAGAGAGCTCATCACCTCGTTAGCAGTGACTGCTTGTTGACCCTCTAAGTATCTGGTGACTCACCAGTCCAATACGTTTTACAATACTTTAACCTGTTAACACTCCGACGGCCCGCCCACGGTCTTTTGGAGTGTTAACTGTACATCTGTGTCATGTACACAACTGCTATGTAAAGGTAGGTACTGATGCGATATATCTTTGGAAAGCTAAGATTCTTGTGATTCGATTTATGCAAACCCGTTCAAGATACAATGACAACAGCAGGTACAATCAACGCCTCTGTCAGACCACCAACCAACAAACAAACAGTTACAAAATCGAAGCAACTCACCGATGAAGCTTCATAGAAATCCAACCATCGATAATATTCCAACGAAAACGGTCTTGTTACATTGCCAAAGGTCCAGACGATCCAATCCAGTGAAATATTTAGTCCAAAACACATTATTACGTCAATAAATACCCACGGACTGCTGTTGCATCATTTCAAATTATTTTCTGTCGTAACTCCAGTTCTGGGTCTCAAAATGGCGGCTGCACTCTGACCTTTCGATTGACACCTCACTTGACCTAATAGGAGCTTCCATGTCCTGTCCACAGCCTACAGTAGCCAACGAGAGTCCGCATTGAAGGAAAGTGCCCGCCCCTCTTCTTTCGTGTAACGCTCGAGCCAATTGCAACCGATCGTTCTGATGACTGACGCTTGGTATAGCCAATGAAATTTCAAAAATGACGAAGTACAGCTTCAGGGGTTAGAATTAGAGCCTCAACCCGGAAGTAACTGCGTAACCGCGAGTCTGCTCCCTGCGTCCGTGCGTAAGATGCAAAGTGTGTTTTCAAAGAGAGTTTTGGAGAATTTAGGAAAGTGAATAATGGTGAAATAACTTGTAAATTACTGTATTTCGACATAAATTAGCTTTAGTTTGAATTATGAATACACATTTTTACACAGCCTAGGTATGTGGTTACCACGGGTCTCAAAATGGCCTTTTTTGGAAAACGCCTAGACATACCCTTAGAAAAACATGTGTAAAATATTCATATTCTGTGGTATTGTTATCAAATTTGAACCTGGACTAGGTAAGGCTTCATGCTGTGGTCCCATTGTGTTTTCCAGCTAATAAGTTCCAGCTCTAGTCATCTGCAGGCATCTGTTTGCAAAAAAATATTCAGGTGGAAATAAAAACCTTCTACTTCAGTGTGTTCAAACTTCTATTACTCAATACCAGTAGCACGTACAGTGATTCTGAAAACTTCAGAGTGTTACCTTTCAAAAGAGACCAAAACCATGCATGTACTCCAAATGGTTCAAGAACAGCTTTCAATTTACTTTGGGTATGCCTTGGATAGGCGTTTTAGGCTAATTTTACTGGAGGAACTTACAGTAAGTGCAGTATTAAAGATTCTACACATGCATATATAAATACACAAAAATTCAAAGATGCACATAAAATATACAAGCACTTGGTCTGCAAACACACATATATGCATGTACATGTACACATGCAGCTACTATCAGAGCCTGTTTAGTCTGCAGGAGTGAGGTGTCACCAACCGGCAGGCCGAGAGGAAGTGATGTAAGACTGATTCTGACATCATCGTATTTTTATATTCTCTCTTACATTTCAACAGGTGTCACATTACTCAGTTCAGTTCTTCAGAAACTAATCAGATAAGGACTTCAGTTTCAACTATGAAGCTAATTTGGGTGATAATGAATAGTCAGTGTTTTTTCTGAGGAACATGGAACATGGCAACACGGAACATTATGATCAGTGGAGTCTGATGGAGGCAGACGTGTTGGTCAAACTCCATCAGGAGGTCTGATGTTTTCATAGAGTATTTCATACAGTATCATGCTAAGAAGCTGAGGGGCTACATATTCTGCTGTGGGATGAAAAGAACATTTTCATTGTAACCAAATCTACAGTATTTGTGTGTAAGTTCCATTCAAAGCTATTAGATTTGTTTGTTTTCTGTTGTTGTGAGTAGCAACTTTATTTCTCACCATCATGTGTTTTTGTCGGTGTTGCTGCTGTTGACATTGATCCTGTTGTTGTTGTCGTTGTATCTTCAGCTGACAAATAAAAATAAATAAATGACCTCATGTGTATTTACATTTATCAGGATGAAGTGGTTGTGAAGGGCATTAGGAACCTTTTATGTGGCTGTCCAATCAGTGTTGATGTTCCACATACATAGTCATGTTTCTATCACTTGAGAGGACATTACATTGACTGTCATTAAATACCTGGATGTTATTGTGATAATTAATGTTATGGAGACTGACATTCTCTCCCCAAAAGGAAGGTGATTCCCCACAATGTGACTGTGTAAACAGATTAATGTCCCCACGACGTCAATAAAACACAAACATACACACACACACACACACACACACACACACACACACACCTACACACACACACACACACACACACACACACACACACACACACACACACACACACACACACACACACACACACACACACACACACACACACACACACACATCCATGTCCTTCTATCTCTGTGAGGACCCTCATTGCATTCCCTTGCCCCTTAACCTGATCTTAACAAACTTAAGCCTCAGTCTGACCTCAACCTTAAAATTAAGTCTGAACCCTCAAGCAGGCCTTTGAAGAAGTGAGGACTGGCCAAAATGTCCTAACTTTCCAAACATGTCCTCACGCTGACAGTAAAAAACGTTTCACGGTCCTCACTGTGTAGCAAGTACAAGAAAGCACACACACACACACACACACACACACACACACACACACACACTCATTCACACAAATACTGGCTCTGCTCTTCTCACTGTAGTCAGATTTTGGCATGCCATTTTTATAGTTCACAATACAAGCAAAGAGAACAAGGTAGTTCTGTTTTTCAGCGCCCCCTGGCTGCCTGGAGGAATCCACGCAGAAAATAAACGTCCTTCCATCAGCGGAGCAATTAAACTGTGATGTCTTCATCCCTACGTTGTCTTTGCCCACATCTTGACCCTGATTCAGCCACGTCACTGCGTCTACATCCTTCATATGTCAAAACAGAGCAGTTTAAACATGCACATAAAATATACAAGCACATGGTCTGTAAACACACATATATGCATGTACATGTACACATGCAGCTACTATCAGAGCCTGTTTAGTCTGCAGGAGTGAGGCGTCACCAACCAGCAGGCCGAGAGGAAGCGATGTAAGACTGATTCTGACATCATTATCTTTTTATGACTTCTAAAATATTCAGATCGGAAACACCTCCAGAGTTTAACACTTCAGTAGGTGTCACATTATTTCAGTTCTGAAGAAACAGATCAAATAATAATATTTTAGATTAAAACTAACATCGCTGAGTGTCAAGACTCCACTGGTGCCCTCTGCATCGCCCCTCCAGTGGAGAAAACATGATGCGGTGCCACACAGGCTGCCCTACATGCTAGACAACCCAACAGAGGGACGGTTCACTACGAGAGCTGAGCAGAGACAAGCTTGTAGTGTGGTCTGTGTGTTGGAGACAGAGAGAACAACGACACATTATGTCATCATCTTGGTTTACTTTGTTTCCTGTTTTATTTTGAAGTTCCCTGCCTCTTGTGTCCTGTGTTTGTGTGACTTCCTGTCTCATTCGGGTTCATCCTCTGCCGTCTTTTCTTCAAGTGACACATTATAAAACTAAAAACACAAACCATAACAAAGGTACGATTGTTCCAGATTCTATTAAGACTCAAAGCTCATTTCAATCAGAGACAAGATGTAGAAAAGATAATTGTTTATTATAAACGGATGACGTGGGATGAGAAAGTCTTTGGTGCTTGAACTCTGCCCTAAACCCCCCCCCCCCTGCCTAATCTTATGTTAAGGCTTGATCCACAAAATGATGGACACAATACAAGGAAAGCTTTACTGCGTGTAAGTTTATTAACATAACCACAAGAATGAATGAAAACCAAATACCAAGAACCACAAAAATTCAAACATGGACATAAAATATACAAGCACAAGGTCTGTAAACACATATATGCATGTACATGTACACCTGCAGCTACTATCAGAGCCTGTTTAGTCTGCAGGAGTGAGGCGTCACCAACCAGCAGGCCGAGAGGAAGCGATGTAAGACTGATTCTGACATCATCATCTTTTTATATTCTCTCTTACACTTCAACAGGTGTCACATTACTCAGTTCAGTTCTTCAGAAACTAATCAGATAATGACTTCAGTTGCAAGTTAAAGCTAATTTGGGTGATAATGAATAGTCAATGTTTTTTCTGAGGAACATGGAACATGGCAACACGGAACATTATGATCAGTGGAGTGTGATGGAGGCAGACGTGTTGGTCAAACTCCATCAGGAGGTCTGATGTTTTCATAGGTCACTGTGTCATCTTCTCCATCATAACGCACCTGTGAGGAACAACACAACACAATCAAACACACACTTTCCAATCCCACTCCTGTGATCTGTAGGCGTCCACTGCTCCACACTTATCACAAGGAGATAAGAACTAAAGTAAAGACACACAGTTCATTAAAGTACACTTTGGTTTTAGCTCCCAAAAGTCTCCCGAACCCCCCACATGTTCAACTAGTGTTTCAGTGAGAAAATACTGTATAAAAGAATGTAATGAAGAGTAACAACTGTAAAAACTAAACATTTCATTATTAGGTTGTAAAAAACTCACCGCGATTTGATCCATCTGTGTTTTCTTCTCTGAAGAGACAAAAGAAAGAGTCGACTTTAGTTTCAACAGTAAAAATCCTCTTTTATAATATTTAATATGTGGATGTTCTTCACCTTTAATTCTTGCCCGGATGTTGACGACCACAACTGGTATTATGAGTGCTGCTAATCCAACAGACACAAAGATGAACCTCCACCAGCCTGGAGCCAGAATGAAAACATGCACAAATATGTTGTTACAGCTTTTAGACTTAGAATAAACTTTATTCACATTTAATTACATAACAATTCTGAAATGTTCCTTTAAATCAGTATTAAAATGTTCTCTCAGAAACAGATTTCATTCATCAACATCAGAGAAGAGTTAGTTTAAACCCATCCACGTCTTTAATTACAGAGAAAAAACTTTTTATTTAATTTTTTTACCTCAAAAATATCAAAAAACAAAAAATCTGAACAGTAACAATTAAATCACTGAAAAAATATATAATACATTTGTTAAATGTGAGGAGAGATAAAGACTGACAGGAAGAGAGATTCTAGATAAAGACACATAAAATGCTGAGTCACTACTTTGTGGTTTTGGTGAAGCATCACTGACTGCAGAAGGTGTCGTGGTGTTACCTGCTTTAGTGCCGTCTTCAGTTGGTGTTGACTCAGTTGTTGCTGTTATTGTGTCGTCACCTGAACAAATAAAAACAACTCAACAAACTAAATAAGTGAATATGAGTGACTTCAAAATGTTCTCACCTGTTTTCTCACCTGAGGCAGAATCTCTGAAAGAAAACTGCTGCACTTTGTCGTCCTCGGTCACTTCACACTTAAATGAATTAAACCTCGATGCGTAAATGAAATGAGAAGTCAGAAACGTCAGAGAGGTGGAGCACCTAGACTGTGATGTCTTAAAGTCTTTGTTGTCTTTATCCACATCTGGACCCTGAAGCAGCCACTTCACTGTGTGACGACATCCTCTATATGTCGACACAGAACATCTTAACGTCACCTCATCATCGTCCTCGTGTTCAGTCACTGGAGAAGATGGAGACATTGTGAGAGAAAGAAGAGTAACTTCATCACTATAATCATGATTATTATAATGCTTCAGTTTATTGTTCTGACAAGACAGTTTGAAAACATTATGATGTAAATACTCACTGGTAACAACAGACAGATAAACAAAAGCATCTGAACTTTGTCTTTGTCCTGATCTGAACTGTCTGCAGTCATAACGACCAACATCTTCATCTGTGACATTCTTTATAACCAGAGAACAGTTCTCTGAAACACTCAGTCTGTCTGATTTAGCTTTGGCTTCTGCAACAATCTGCCCATCTTTAACCAGCAACACTGCTGCTGGTCTGATTATTAAATCAGTGAAGAGCCACGTAGTAGAGTCACAGTTCTCATGATCATCCATCACATTGTTACAAGCCAAAGTGGCTTCATCTCCATCTCCGACAGTGACGTAGAGCAAATGTTGTCCTGTTGCTGCTGCTGAGAAGATGAGAGAGAAATAAAAAGAATAAAGAGAAATAAAAAGAATAAAGAGAAATAAAAACATGACTTTTAATGTCAGTGTGAAGATCATTTTAGATTCAACAACAGTTTACAAATGTGCCTCATCGTTGGTTTCTAAGAGTTCATTAAACTCACTATTCACCTCGATGGAAAACAAACACACTACTCGTCTGTCTTCTTTAAATGAAGGTTAGGTTATAAAATAACATTAATGATGTTAATAAATAAGCTTCTTTAATGTTCCTGTAGTCATATACACATTATATGTATTCTTACCTGTAAACTGAAGCACCAGAATCAGAAATAAAGAGGTTTTAATCCATCTGAGTTCAGCCATCGTTCCTCTCGTCTCTTGTCTCTCTGCTTCTTCTACTCGTCTCTGAACTTGTCCCGTCTTAAAGACGAACGTTGAATCTACTTCCTGTAATCAGTAAAGTGTCACTTCCTTTGTTCTCTCATACGTCAATTGTTGCTTTTTTTATGCACTTATGGCCGACATGAGCAGGTGTAAAGTTCACACTGACATCAAGTATCTGGAATTAACACCAGTCACAATTTAACCCTTTGGGTGTTTGCTTTAATAACAGACAATAGAAATGTAACTGAACACAGATATTGATGTTAAAATGACTCCATATCAAACATTAACAGTGCGTGTTCGGACCGCTCGTTACAATGAAAGTTGCTCAGTGGCTCATGGAGACAAAATGGCTCGACTGCCAAGTGATGAAGATTGCCGGCATCATCCGCATCCATGGAGCCAATATCAAGCGCTCCAGCATCTCCTTTAACCACACCTCTCAGCCGCTCGTCATTCACATGAGCGGAGGAAAGAAAACAACTCTGGCTTCGGCAGTTAATGCACTTTACAACTTTTAGGACCTGATGATTTAAATAAGGGATATTCAAGTGTTCGTACTGGGAAGCTGGTTTACGTAAAAAAAATTAAAGATCCACTGATTTACAAATGTCTCTTTCCCCAATGTAGGTCTGAGTGATAAGGCCCAGAAGCTGTAATTATACGTGTCGGCCACGAGGACAATATGCTTCCTGGTATTACTGCTTGCAGCATTGTTTGGGGGGTATTGTTGGGAGCGGCTTGTTCGGCCCCCAGAAGTGCTGCTTTCAGCGTCTTCGAGGAATGCTCATCACTCGTGGACTCCAGGGAAGTGAAGAAGATTTTGGTTGTAATGGTCGTATGTCCAGCATCCAGCAGCAGTGAAGTGAACTGGAGTCAAAGAGCGGCGGCCAAAGAAAGCCTGCTATGGACCACGTCTGTCCGCAGAGGCCTGAAGCTCCGCCCCTGCTGCTGCACAGAGCGCTGTTCAATCAGAGAGCTCATCACCTCGTTAGCAGTGACTGCTTGTTGACCCTCTAAGTATCTGGTGACTCACCTGCAACTTTAACTTACAGTCAGTTGTTAGGGCTGGCTCCACACCGAACATAATAATGGACACAAGGAAAGTTCTACTGCACGTTAGTTTATTAAAATAAAGACATGAATAGATGAAAACCAAATACCAAGAACCACAGAGGAGCTGCTGCAGAGAGAGAGAGAGAGAGAGAGAGAGAGAGAGAGAGAGATCAACTCAGAGGGCTCAACAGGAAACACCAAAATAAAACAGGATGTAACAAAGTGCAGTATTAAAGATTCTACACATGCATACATGAATGCACATAAAATATACAAGCACAAGGTCTGCAAACACACATATTTGCATGTACATGTACACATGCAGCTACTATCAGAGCCTGTTTAGTCTGCAGGAGTGAGGTGTCACCAACCAGCAGGCCGAGAGGAAGTGATGTAAGACTGATTCTGACATCATCGTATTTTTATATTCTCTCTTACACTTCAACAGGTGTCACATTACTCAGTTCAGTTCTTCAGAAACTAATCAGATAATGACTTCAGTTGCAAGTTAAAGCTAATTTGGGTGATAATGAATAGTCAATGTTTTTTCTGAGGAACATGGAACATGGCAACATGGAACATTATGATCAGTGGAGTCTGATGGAGGCAGACGTGTTGGTCAAACTCCATCAGGAGGTCTGATGTTTTCATAGAGTATTTCATACAGTATCATGCAAAGAAGCTGAGGGGCTACATATTCTGCTGTGGGATGAAAAGAACATTTTCATTGTAACCAAATCTACAGTATTTGTGTGTAAGTTCCATTCAAAGCTATTAGATTTGTTTGTTTTCTGTTGTTGTGAGTAGCAACTTTATTTCTCACCATCATGTGTTTTTGTCGGTGTTGCTGCTGTTGACATTGATCCTGTTGTTGTTGTTGTTGTATCTTCAGCTGACAAATAAAAATAAATAAATGACCTCATGTGTATTCACATTTATCAGGATGAAGTGGTTGTGAAGGGCATTAGGAACCTTTTATGTGGCTGTCCAATCAGTGTTGATGTTCCACATACATAGTCATGTTTCTATCACTTGAGAGGACATTACATTGACTGTCATTAAATACCTGGATGTTATTGTGATGATTAATGTTATGGGGACTTACATTCTCTCCCCAAAAGGAAGGTGATTCCCCACAATGTGACTGTGTAAACAGATTAATGTCCCCACGACGTCAATAAAACACAAACATACACACACACACACACACACACACACACACACACACACACACACACACACACACACACACACACACACACACACACACACACACACACACACATCCATGTCCTTCTATCTCTGTGAGGACCCTCATTGCATTCCCTTGCCCCTTAACCTGATCTTAACAAACTTAACCCTCAAGCAGGCCTTTGAAGAAGTGAGGACTGGCCAAAATGTCCTCACTTTCCAAACATGTCCTCACGCTGACAGTAAAAAAAGTTTCACGGTCCTCACTGTGTAGCAAGTACAAGAAAGCACACACACACACACACACACACACACACACACACACACACACACACACACACACACACACACACACACACACACACACACACACACACACACACACACATTCACACAAATACTGGCTCTGCTCTTCTCACTGTAGTCAGATTTTGGCATGCCATTTTTATAGTTCACAATACAAGCAAAGAGAACAACGTAGTTCTGTTTTTCAGCGCCCCCTGGCTGCCTGGAGGAATCCACGCAGAAAATAAACGTCCTTCCAAACACCATTCACGTCACGTCAAATGACGGTGCTGGATGGAGGAATAATAACAGATTTTGCAGCGTTTAACTCAGCTTTTTTTTGTCAATATAGCACACACTGAGGAACCTATTGATTAAATCAAATACATTAACTCTCAACACTGATTTTACATTTGCATAAAAGGTGCAGAATTTCTTCCTTTTTTAAACATCTCATCATAGTTGTACCTGTTTTCTCACCTGAGGACTGAAGTGGGCTGAAGTCAAACAGTTGCACTTCTCCAGGGTCATCATCAGTCACTTTACACATGAGCAACTTATGGTTGTTCAAAGTGTTAACAAAATGAGAAGTCGAAAATGTCACATCAGTGGAGCAATTAAACTGTGATGTCTTCATCCCTACGTTGTCTTTGCCCACATCTTGACCCTGATTCAGCCACGTCACTGTGTCTACATCCTTCATATGTCAAAACAGAGCAGTTTAACGTCACTTCATCATTGTCCTCGTGTTGAGTCACTGGAGAAGATGGATTATTAAGATTAAGATGGAATATTTTGTGATTTGTACTCTCTGAACTTGTTCCGTCTTAAAGACGAATGTTGAATCTACTTCCTGTAATTAGTAAAGTGTAACTTCCTCATCCCTCTTTTTTTTCTTTCCTCAAAGTTACAGTTGCAACAACTTTAGACCTGTAATTTCCCTTCTGCAGAAAGACAGATGCCACTTCTCGTTTTTATTTTTTAGAGCTATGTCTCAAATTCCCGTCTTAGAAAGTGTGATTTAACGTTGACTCAACTAACTTAACTTCAAATCAAATATAAAGTTACTGTGTCTGTCAGACAGAAATCCCATTAACAAATCCACAATGTGTCAGTTTCAACCAAATCTATTCTGTTGGTCTTGAACTATAAACATGATGTACTCTCAGTTGGTTCATCGGCTCATCACTTTGGTCCAGACTGAAGTATCTCAACTATCTGATTCAATTCAGTGATCCCTTAGCTTTTCCTCCGTCGACCACCATCGTGTCAACATTTTTATTTGTCCGATATTTTGGTTATTGACCAAATACCTGCAAAACCAATGATGTCGTCATCGGCCTCAGATGTGCTTTGTGTTTAGTTTTGTGCTGGAGGGTCTAAGAGTAATAGATAGATAGATAGATAGATAGATAGATAGATAGATAGATAGATAGATAGATAGATAGATAGATAGATAGATAGATAGATAATCTATATACTCTATTCATCCCCAGAAGGAAATTTGTTAAGTACAATGTTTGTTAGTAATACACGTTGACGAGGAGACAAGTGAGGAGTCACAGAGAAAAGGACAGGCAGTGATTACAGAGGTCGAGAGAGAAAAGAGGGCATTAGCTGTTAGTTCAACACTTAAATTAAACACTGTGAGCTTTAATTTGCAGATGTTTTGTGATCTGTTTTAACCTATTCTGCATTTTCAGAGTGTAGTGTGGAACATTCATTGCAATATGAAACCTGACTCTCACCGTTTGGTGAGATGGAAATCTGACGATTATGACAGTTTCTACAGCTTCAGACTACGACAAACGGTGTGTTTCAGCTTTCGTTAAATGAAAACATGCTTTTCTATCCTGCTGGATACAACTCACCTCACTACACTGTAGCGCAATACCAGGAGAGGAAATGTGAACAACTTAACAAAGAAGAACCTCCTTTGCTTTCATTTACATTCTCAGGTCACTTTGGGAGCTTCTCTATCTGTATTCACACACATTTGAGTGCTCAGTGAGAACAGAGCCGTTCAACCAAACAGAGGGAAGGTTCACTACTAGAAGTGGACAAGAGGAGGGAGGTTGTATACTAGTAGAGGCAGGACATTCAATCACCAATATGAAACTGTTACTACATGGAGCAATCACAGAACACAGTGTAGAATAAAACTACCTTTATTTGCAGATTATATTGTGATCAGATATTATAAAGAGAAGAGAGTTACTGACTCCATTAAGACTGAAAACCCATTGAAACACAAACACATCCCAACAAATATGTTAATGTTAAATGAGAGTGGATTAAAATGAGTTCTTCTGTACACAGAGACATGAAACTGAGCTCAAGCTGCTGTAGCTTCAGAAATAAAACAGTAAATGTTAAGATCAGCTCTGAAATGTTCAGCTGGGAGACAAATTAAGGAAGTTAACAAAAGTGAAATGTTGTTTCCTGTTAAATTAAGTTAAAATCCAGCTGCTGTGTTCTGAACGGGCTGCAGATGAGAAACATTTCTACAACTGATGCAGGAAAAGACACCGGACTAAAACAAAATAATAAAAGACGTTTCACACCAAGCACGAATTTTCATTTGAAAAATATTCACAGAAATGTACAAAAACTGATTTTTTGGGTTCTTATGAATGCTTCATCACCACTGTGGAACATATTCTGACGGACCTCGATTTCAGATGATTTCCAGCTGTTGAAATATGTTTGACCAATGAAAACCTTTGTTCCAAGAGATGCCATACCACCAGCTCCATGTAGCTTGCTGCCATAATAGGGATGTTTTATCAATTTGGTTTCTCATCACCCAATATTGTACCAGAAACACAGCGACGACCTCAACAGCCCAATAAAGGACAATATATGGCTCCAGATCAGCAGCAGCTGGGATACGATGAAGATGGTAATGTAGCTGATCTGCACTTGAAACATTATGTGTTGGTCACACAACGTGGCTAACCACAACAGCTAGCGTTAGCATCACATTTGGGGTCTGATTAGGTCATGTATTGTGTAGTTATCATTAACAAGTCATGACGAGTAGATCAGTGGAGTGTGATGGAGGCAGACGTGTTGGTCAAACTCCATCAGGAGGTCTGATGTTTTCATAGGTCACTGTATCATCTTCTCCATCATAACGCACCTGTGAGGAACAACACAACACAATCAAACACACACTTTCCAATCCCACTCCTGTGATCTGTAGGCGTCCACTGCTCCACACTTATCACAAGGAGATAAGAACTAAAGTAAAGACACACAGTTCATTAAAGTACACTTTGGTTTTAGCTCCCAAAAGTCTCCCGAACCCCCCACATGTTCAACTAGTGTTTCAGTGAGAAAATACTGTATAAAAGAATGTAATGAAGAGTAACAACTGTAAAAACTAAACATTTCATTATTAGGTTGTAAAAAACTCACAGCGATTTGATCCATCTGTGTTTTCTTCTCTGAAGAGACAAAAGAAAGAGTCGACTTTAGTTTCAACAGTAAAAATCCTCTTTTATAATATTTAATATGTGGATGTTCTTCACCTTTAATTCTTGCCCGGATGTTGACGACCACAACTGTTATTATGAGTGCTGCTAATCCAACAGACACAAAGATGAACCTCCACCAGCCTGGAGCCAGAATGAAAACATGCACAAATATGTTGTTACAGCTTTTAGACTTAGAATAAACTTTATTCACATTTAATTACATAAAAATTCTGAAATGTTCCTTTAAATCAGTATTAAAATGTTCTCTCAAAAACAGATTTCATTCATCAGAGAAGAGTTAGTTTAAACCCGTCCACGTCTTTAATTACAGAGAAAAAAGACGTTTCTCTGTTTTTATGTCAAAAATATAAAAAAAAAAACTTGAACAGTAACAAATAAATCACTTAAAAAATAACTAATGATTGTGTTAAATGTGAGGAGAGATAAAGACTGACAGGAAGAGAGATTCTAGATAAAGACACATAAAATGCTGAGTCACTACTTTGTGGTTTTGGTGAAGCATCACTGATTGCAGAAGGTGTCGTGGTGTTACCTGCTTTAGTGCCGTCTTCAGTTGGTGTTGACTCAGTTGTTGCTGTTATTGTGTCGTCACCTGAACAAATAAAAACAACTCAACAAACTAAATAAGTGAATATGAGTGACTTCAAAATGTTCTCACCTGTTTTCTCACCTGAGGCAGAATTTCTGAAAGAAAACTGCTGCACTTTAGCACCTCTGGTCACTTCACACTTAAATGAATTAAACCTCGATGTGTAAATGAAATGAGAAGTCAGAAACGTCAGAGAGGCGGAGCAGAAATACTGTGATGGGTTAAAGTCTTTGTTGTCTTTATCCACATCTTGACCCTGAAGCAGCCACTTCACTGTGTGACGACATCCATATATCGACACAGAGCATCTTAACGTCACCTCATCATCGTCCTCGTGTTCAGTCACTGGAGAAGATGGAGACATTGTGAGAGAAAGAAGAGTAACTTCATCACTATAATCATGATTATTATAATGTTTCAGTTTATTGTTCTGACAAGACAGTTTGAAAACATAATGATGTAAATACTCACTGGTAACAACAGACAGAAGAACCTCAGTATCTGGAACGCGTATTCGTCCTGATCTGAACTGTCTGCAGTGATAAATAGCAACATCTTCATCTGTGACATTCTTTATAACCAGAGAACAGTTCTCTGAAACACTCAGTCTGTCTGATTTAGCTTTGGCTGCTTCAACAATCTGCCCATCTCGAACCAGAAATACTAATGGTGTTCTGGTTGAATTACTGAAGATCCACGTAGTAGTGTCACAGTTCTCATGATCATCCATCACATTGTTACAAGGCAAAGTGGCTTCATCTCCATCTCTGACAGTGTCGAAGAGGAAACGTTGTCCTGTTGCTGCTGCTGAGAAGATGAGAGAGAAATAAAAAGAATAAAGAGAAATAAAAACATGACTTTTAATGTCAGTGTGAAGATCATTTTAGATTCAACAACAGTTTACAAATGTGCCTCATCGTTGGTTTCTAAGAGTTCATTAAACTCACTATTCACCTCGATGGAAAACAAACACACTACTCGTCTGTCTTCTTTAAATGAAGGTTAGGTTATAAAATAACATTAATGATGTTAATAAATGAGCTTCTTTAATGTTTCTGTAGTCATATACACATTATATGTATTCTTACCTGTAAACTGAAGCACCAGAATCAGAAATAAAGAGGTTTTAATCCATCTGAGTTCAGACATGGTTCTTCTTCTATCTCTGCTGTTCTGATGCTCTAAACTGTCCAAGTCTCTAAACTGGTGCTTCCTACAGACGAAAGCAGTATATATTAGCTGTGGTTAAGAGGGAGTCACTTCCTCATATGTGCCTCATTTCTTTAATGTAGGTGGAGCGTATACACTCTTTTGTCTGTGAATTTCTAAACAACAGTGACGTACATTGAATGCATCTGTAGCTGAATGATCTGCAATTTCCAGATCCGCAATCCACAACACGGATATGAGGATGTTTTAGAGGTGTGAGACCTGTTGGTTTGGTCTAAAGCCTTAAAAGGATGAAATGTTGGCATGTCAGTGGTTAGTGTGAGCCGTCAGTCCCTTATGTTGAAAGTTGCACAGAAAGTTGCAACAACTTTAGACCTGTAATTTCCCTTCTGCAGAAAGACAGATGCCACTTCTCCTTCATATTTTTTAGAGCTATGTCTCAAACTTCCGTCTTAGAAAGTGTGATTTAACGTTGACTCAACTACCTTAACTTCAAATCAAATATGTGATCGGTTTGATTCGTCCTCTATCTGAGCCCATTTGACGGGTGCCCAGCCGGGCCGTGGACGTCCTCTCCAACAACTTTTAGGACCTGATGATTTAAATAAGGGATATTCAAGTGTTCGTACTGGGAAGCTGGTTTACCTAAAAAAAAAAAAAAGATCAGCTGATCTTACAAATTGACTTTAAAATCAGAGGAAAATCAGATTTCTTTCTTGGGATATTACATCCCAACCCTGGCTCCATAATGGCCCTGAGACGTGATAGTTTATTCATGCTTTGTTCCAAACTGACTGCATATTGTTTACATCTTGCAATAAATTAAAACGGCAACGGCAGGAACTGGAACCGGCTGCGGCTCGGAGACGGCAGCGGCAGGAACTGGAACCGGCTGCGGCTTGGAGGCGGCAGCAGCAGGAACTGGGACCGGCTGCGGCTCGGAGACGGCAACGGCAGGAACTGGAACCCGCTGCAGCTCGGAGACGGCAGCGGCAGGAACTGGAACCGGCTGCGGCTCGAAGACGACAGCGGCAGGAACTGGAGGTCGCTGCAGCACGGAGGCGGCAGTGGCAGGAACTGGAACTGGCTGCGGCTCGGAGACGACAGCGGCAGGAACTGGAGGTCGCTGCAGCACGGAGGCGGCAGCGGCAGGAACTGGGAGCGTTTTTTGGGTTAAAATAACTACGATAGTGGCATCACTTAAGTATGGAAGTAACGGTAAAGTTAACGTTGAATTTTTGTTTCACACCGGACACAAACAGCGGTCTCCTGGGTGAAAGTTCTGTGTTGTTGGCCCCACCCATCCACCCTGACCTCCTCCTACACGGACTTTAACGCTAATTTATATGAAATCACCTGTTGTGGCTCACGATATGCAGATTATATACAAACTACAGTGCATGTTGGTGCGTTTCCCTAAGAATGTGAAGCAACTCGTGTCAATGTCTGCTCATTACGTGCAGACTCATTACGTGCAGACTCATTACGTGCAGACTCATTACGTGCATACGGCCTTTTCAAAATAAAATGACGTCTTCACAGGAAACAAGTTGGTTAGGTTTAGACAACGAAACTTTAGGAAAATGATCGTGGTTTGGGTTAAAATAACTACGGATATGGAGTGACCCAAGTACAAAAATTACGTGACAAATGAATCAATGTCAACGTCCTGTTTCACAAGTGGAACGAACAGCAGGCTCCCGGGTGAATCACCAGGTTTTTGTTGTTTTTGTCCACAGCAGTACAGTGATTTTCGGGCGAGCTGGTGCTTCTCTCCAAACTGGTGGAGTGCCGATCTCCATCTACTGTAGGTAATACACTGACTATCAACAAGTACCTCATACAACCCAACTTCAAAACACCCGAACTATCCCTTTAAAGACAAACGACAGTGTGTGTGTTCATGGTGATGAAGGAACATGTCACCCAGTGCAACAGTGTGGCTCATTGACAACAATGGAGCTCTATGGCGCAGAGGAATAAGATGCATCCGGCTTTGGGTACAGTTTGTCTGGGTATGAAAAAACACAATCTTTTATCCAGATATGAGACAGAAGCAGTTTGGGTTAGACCTCCTACAACCCAGACATCCAGTCACTGTGGAAGTCTGGGCCAAAACTAAATAGAGACACAATCTGGATGTGTTTATTTTAAGATTAGTGCATTCCCAGGCCCCAGATGGCTCAAGCCCAAGGGCACTATGTGGAAAAAGAATCGCCACTGTTTCCATCTTTGCTGAATCTGTTTATGTGTGTTTATCTCGTTTAAAAATACAGCGTGCACTCGTCGGACTAGGAGACGTAAAAGAAAGGCAAGTCTTACTGGCACAAGTCACCAGTTAACACGGTGACTTGTTGAACTGAAACGCCTGTAGCTCTGAATTCTGTTTGAGTTCTGCAGAAACTTGAGTCCGCTGTTGGAATATCGATTCTGACAATCGAACATGTAAACAGATTATAGTAGGAGGAATTTGTACTAAGTAGGAGAGATAGATGAATGACGAAAATGCAAAATACTCGCCTGCGAATATTATATGTCATGGGCTTTTATTGTGAAAGGTAAAAACGGAAGGAGTGGATGTGGTCTACGTGGCATTTGTTAAGGTTTGAAAGAAATGTTGCTGCTTTTTCGCCACGCGTGTGAAAGTATTCATGACAAAAACAACAGTTTGAAAAATCACATTTACGTGCAAACAAATTAAGGCCTTGTTGGCAAAAAAACAATGTTTAGTTGAGTTAAATATTTAGGGGGCAAATATAGTGATATGTAGCATTTCTTTGCTCATTTGGTCCAAAAACTGGAGGTATACTGAGGTTTCTTTTTTGCCCTCAGAAAGAAAAGAAAAAACAATATTTCAATCGTAATGTATTGTTTTTTTCTTAACTCCACACAAAAGGCCTCCTTCTTGTATCTCGGTGCCAAGAATGTGCAGAGCAGCTCTCCTGGGAGCTGCAGAGCATCACTTAACATTCCCTGTGGAGAGCTGTGCTGTCCGGCAGCGTAACCTAACAACCACACGGAGGACACAAACAGAGCTGATGACACTGATGGATGCACGGGAGCAAACGTTGCTACGATTTAGGATTAATCACATTTACAGAAATAGAGACACCTGCGACGGACGACGCACATCCGCAGAGATATCTTCACTCAAGTGGGCCGTCTGTAATGCAGGAAGTCCATGTTAGGATAAATTACCTCATAAAAGTCAATTCTTGGATGTGTTGTTGGTCAATTTCATTTTAATCTATATGCACCAGATTTTTCCTGTTCATTTAATTTTTTTGGGACAGTTAAAAGGAAAGTGAGTATTTGACTTACATTCATTATGAGGCCTCAAACACCACTTGCAAAATGTAATTCTGTAAAATGCCTTTATTCTCATACACATTTCATATTAATAAATTATTACGCAATTAACATGTAAGCAGTATTTTAATGTATATTTTACTTCCATAGAAAGAAAACATCCAGAATACACATTTAGGTTTTAATTTTACTACTTTGTCGACTTACGTCTGGAGATTTTTTTTTGTGTCACTTGCATATTTTAACATAAGATTATGGAAAACTAATTGTCTTCTTGTAAGTAATTAACTGGGAAAGTTTCAAGGTGATATATTATATTAATACTTTTTTTTGTTACCCTATATTTAACATTATGTTTTGCATTTTTATTTTGTAACAATGCATTACATTTAATCAAATGATCACATATTTTGCATGAAAACAACTAATCATTACAGCTGTCAGACAAATAAAGGGGATTATATAACAAGTTAGTTCATGTAAGTGAAGTAAAGATTATTTTCAAGTGAAATACAAGTACCTTTATTTATTATAGTACGAGTAAATCCTCTGATAGGACATACGAGGTATAATGATGTCATTATGACCCAAGTATACTGGAAGTGTTACAGGAAAATAAAGTTAATATTGATATGAACAGGTACATGTTTTCCTTTTATATTTTACATCTACTTTTCTACCCTTAATTAATTCTCATATAAAGACATCTTACATTTTCACAGCTACCTCAAGAGAAGGGCCCCGATTTCTGTCTCTAAAGACAACTTACAAGTACATAACATGCTCAAAAGGGAACATGATAGAGGAAAAACCACTACACATCTGTTTGGAACTCTAAAGTTTAAGTTGAATGCAAAATTCTTCACACAGCACAAGCTGTTCATGTTTTAATTTGTGTTTCTGAGTGTTGAATGGAAAGAATGTATTTATTACCTGTGAATTTACATTCTTGGCTAATGAATTAGTCCGTAATAATAATAATAATAATAATAACTGGTTTTGCCAGAAAATCTTCAACATAGAGCAATGCCAAAATAAATGCACATACTTTATCTGAGAAAGGCATGATGTCATCATGGGGGCGGGGTTTATGCAAATGAGGCTGACGAGCCAAAGGGAGGATGTGAGCGTCGGTACTCTGCCACCACCACCACCACCATAACCATCCTCTGAGGAGACAGACAGAGACACAGACAGGGCGCCGGTGCACCGACAGAAAACGACTCGTTCTTTGTTCACACGGATCATGGCGTCAAAATGTCCAAAATGCGACAAGACGGTGTATTTCGGTGAGTGCATGTTTTCTGTGTCACTGCTCGACGTCGAGGTTCTGATGAGAGGCGAAGGCTCTGCCTGCTGGTGGGAGTGTTACCTTCCTCTATTCTTTAAATCTGCGTATTTATTTAATGCAAAACATTTGATTTTAGTGAGATTTATTATAAACCATGCAGCTACAGAGCTCACAGATGATCCGAGGCGACCTGCACCCACTGACAAAAAAATACATTTTATTGTATTATTTTATAAATATAACATTATCACGTCTAAGAATCTTTAAAGAAGCATCAATGAATATTGTATAAAATAAATATCTCCTGTGACTTAATGCATATTTTTTAAATCAACATGTAAAAGCAATATGTGCAGACTTTTCCATTACAGGTGGGGCTTTGTGGTATGGAGCACATTAATATGGTGAAAACACGCCTATGTCAAAGTGACAGGGTGAAAAGTTAAAGTCATGTTCATCCCATTGAGCGCAATCGATTTCTAATCTTACATAAATGTATTTCAGATCTCAGTGTCTAAAATGTTAATGTTATTATCGTGTGGCAGTGGTGCAATTTGGATAAAAGCTCCTATACGTGTATTTACTATGTAGCGACTGTTTAGACATCATGTCATAGCAAATCGATTTTTTTCATGAGCATGCAAGATTTTGAGAGTTTTGTGTGTGAAACTTTTATGCTGCCATCTTGGCCAGGACCGCGTTCTCAATCTCAATCGGACTATCCAGGATAGATAAAGGTTTAATATGAAAATAAAATAAAATATAGGAAATATTATTAGAATGTTTTTAAAAATCCAGCCTCCGATGCTGTATCCAGTTCTCGACATCCACGCTGAAACTAAGAGAACGTTGATTTATTTTACCTTCGTCTTTTTACGGAACTTCTAGAACTTCCTCACGCCAGTTACATAAAAAGCAGTTATTTTACGTAATAAATGCATTAATTTGAACCCAAACCATGACCTTTTCCTAAACCTAAAAACTAAACATAACATATGTTGGAAGTTTATCTTGAAAAGACACTGTACGCAGGTGTCCCGTGATCACAGATTATTTTGAAAGGACACACAACTGACACTAGAGCGGGAAACTAGAGCGCCGTAGTCTGAAGCTTTAGGCCGCTCACCAAGCGTCGGTATTCGACGAGTTGGGAGTGAGAACGTGTCGGCTGCGTTCACGGAGCCCTCTGAAAACTACGGGAGTTACGGTACGGATGACAACAACCAAACAGGAAGTTAGCGTCGCTCTGGTTCCCCTCGACAAAAAGCCAAAAGGATTTTTTTTTGGGGGGTTATTGCAGAAAATAAGCTCTGTGGCGAACACTTGTTTATTAAAACTTAAACGTTTTGTTCAGCGAGATAATCGTCACAAAATAAACTTTTATGCTTTTTGAAGCATGAATGCCATCAGCAGAAGTAAAACGCTAACGTTAGGCTGTAAACGTTGGCTCGTATCGTAGACGTTAAAATATCTTCAGCTTGTGTTTAACGACAGATCTTATTCCAGACGTCTAACCAGAAACACTTTGACTTTGTGACCAGGAAGCAGAGAGTGTAAAAATGCTGACTCATGTCTTGGTTTTAGGATTCCTGCAGGAACTCTATCATAAAACCATACCGGCACACCTTCACCCTACGATACAAGTACATTTACTGTAGTGTACTTAAGTGTAATGTTGAGGTAATAGTACTGATTTCCATTTTATGATATTTTCTAGTCCACTTCATTTTTGGGCTGCTGTACTTTCTACTCCACTACGTTTGTTTAGTTACTAGTTATTTATTATTATTAATAAATCAACTTATTACTTATGATGTGTTATTATAAGTTACGCTACCCAGCAGTATATAAAGTCATTAAAACCAGTCCCACCAGCTGTAACATCAAAATGATGAACACATGAATGCATCAATGATTATAATCCAATGATATACATTATCTTTTGGTGCTAATACTTGGATTTTGAATGCAGTACATTTGCTTGTCAAAGAGTATTTTTACACTGTGGTATTGCTGCTTTCACTCCACTAATGATACAATGAATTCCCACCAGGGACCAACCACCCTGATCCAGTGACCCTCTTGTTGTAATTATCTGAAGTCTGCGCTGCCTCAGGTTTATTCAGCTTTTTATACCAGTTTTGATGTGAAACCAAATTTGACAGTTCCTCTCAAAAAATGTCATAAAATGCCTCAGCTGGTGAGTCCCAGACTCAAACTGGTAGCCGCTCTGCTGGGACACAGTGCAGACTGGGCTATACTTGGTTCACTATCTTTAGATAAGAGCCATTAACTGTGTTATCTGACAGCTTATGACATGTTACCATCTTTACATGTAAGTCCACCTTTAAATCACCGTTTTGTTCCCCACACATGAGAGTAATATCATCTCACTCAGGAGTGACTTTAGAGCCCATATATCAGTTTTCAGCTTCTGATCACGTTGAAGCTACACACCACATGGCGTTGTAAATAATTTATCGATGGCTCCTGCGTCACATGGATCGATTTTCTTTTTGTTCTTTCCTCTTCATGTCTCTGGAGAAGGAAAAACCACGCCCTGCAGCTTCAACCACACACGCTGCTCTCTTTCCTACATTGCAGAAATATGTTTCCTCTGGCAGAGAGAGTTGTTGTTGTGTTGCTGCACAGGGAATATATTGTGGTGGAGATGCATTTTATACATTTTTAAGCTCAGACATTTGGTCTATTTTTGGATTTTGAGCTTCAAAGTTGTCGGTATCAATCATGTTTTTGTTTGACATATAATTTGTATTAGTTTATGCAACAAATTTATATAGAAAATGGGAAAAACAAAAGATAAATTACAAGAAAACAAACACAAACCTGCACAGAAAAGCGAAAAATTAGATCAATTAAAAGTCAAACAAAGCTGTTTTGAAGGGAAGTCGGACAATAAAGATCTTTTAATCTTAATAATACGAGATTGGAGTGTTTCTGTTGCCTCGCAAAGGCTACACACACACACACACACACACACACACACACACACACACACGTCCTCCACCATCAATGCAAAGTGCTCGCTGTGTGTCATTGTGACTTACTGTCACATATCAGTGACAGGCTGGCCGGTGAGTCTGGACAGGAAGTGTCTCGCTCTATCAGGACCTCAGGGTCTCTGCTGGGATATTCTGGGAGAGTCTCTCTCTCTCTCTCTACCTCCGTCCGTCCGTCCTGCTGTCCTTTCTAAAAGTCCAAACGTATTAGCATCAAACTCGTGCATTCAAAGTCTTACCTAAGTAGGTATTGGCATCAAAGCATGAAGTACCAACGATAAAAGCACTCTTCATGCAGGATTGGTCTAGAACTGGTTTGTACTAATCAGTATTTTGCCTTGAAAGACATTGAGGTTTTTATTTTACTACTTTGTCTATTTGTGTTTGTAGATTTCTACTAAATTCACCAACAGTAAGTAAGTATGAACTGGGGAGGTTTCATGGTGGTATCTATTGTTTACTCTACTTACCTGGGACGTCTCCCTTTAAGCTTGAAAATAGGTTTAGGAAGGGAAGGAAGTGTCGGGCAGTTCCAGTAGCTGTGATAGTTCAGTCTGTCGTTATAGTAAACGTTAGAGTCAGTGATAGGAATGAAGGACATACAGTAGCTGTGATAGTTCAGTCTGTCGTTATAGTAAACGTTAGAGTCAGTGATAGGAATGAAGGACATCCAGTAGCTGTGATAGTTCAGTCTGTCGTTATAGTAAACGTTAGAGTCAGTGATAGGAATGAAGGACATCCAGTAGCTGTGATAGTTCAGTCTGTCGTTATAGTAAACGTTAAGAGTCAGTGATAGGAATGAAGGACACACAGTAGCTGTGATAGTTCAGTCTATCGTTATATTAAACGTTAAGAGTCAGTGATAGGAATGAAGGACATCCAGTAGCTGTGATAGTTCAGTCTATCGTTATAGTAAACGTTAAGAGTCAGTGATAGGAATGAAGGACATACAGTAGCTGTGATAGTTCAGTCTATCGTTATAGTAAACGTTAAGAGTCAGTGATAGGAATGAAGGACATCCAGTAGCTGTGATAGTTCAGTCTGTCGTTATAGTAAACGTTAGAGTCAGTGATAGGAATGAAGGACACACAGTAGCTGTGATAGTTCAGTCTGTCGTTATAGTAAACGTTAGAGTCAGTGATAGGAATGAAGGACACACAGTAGCTGTGATAGTTCAGTCTATCGTTATAGTAAACGTTAGAGTCAGTGATAGGAATGAAGGACACACAGTAGCTGTGATAGTTCAGTCTGTCGTTATAGTAAACGTTAGAGTCAGTGATAGGAATGAAGGACACACAGTAGCTGTGATAGTTCAGTCTGTCGTTAGAGTAAACGTTAGAGTCAGTGATAGGAATGAAGGACATACAGTAGCTGTATAGAAAGTCGTAGTTACTGTGACTCAGACAACAAGACGTGAATCTCTCGGTGTCGCTCTCTAAACGCAGAGGAGAGAATGTGCTTTAGGTTGATGTGAACTCAAGAGCCCGTCAAGTGTCTTTATCACTTCAACTGTAGTCTCATGGAACAAACCGCTCTGCTATAATTCAGATTATATTTTTATCTCTGCAGGCGTAAACTGTGGAGATCATGTGTTCTGTTTATGCCTCTCTGACCCCTCCGGATGTGACTTGGATGATTGGATCTTCATTTTTTTGCCTTTGGTGAATTTATTCTCTCCTCTGTCCTATTACCATCTGGTCTCCCAGGACTGAGAAGTCTAGTCCATTCATAGCTGGATCTTTGTTCTGGTTTTGAAGGACTCCATGTCCCATAAACACCACACACATGACCCTGTAACTCAGTAGTTTTACCACACAGGTTGATATAAAGCCCTCATTTGTGTCTCTTCTTCTTCTGCAGCGGAGAAGGTGTCGTCTTTAGGGAAAGACTGGCACAAGTTCTGTCTGAAATGCGAGCGCTGCAACAAGACGTTGAATCCCGGAGGCCACGCTGAGGTAAGAGGAAATGAACTGAAGGCAAAGGAATGAGTTCTATTCCCACATTTATGTGTTATCATTAATATTTAGTGGCACAAGATTGCCATTTTTGAAAGGGTAACTTTGGTATTTTCCAACCTGGGCTCTATTTTCCCATGTTTTTGTGTTTAAGTGACAATTGGGGACTATTTTTACAATTGGTTCAGTATTGAGTGAGAAGGCTGCAGACGGCAGCCGCTAAACGGACTGAAATGTAATCACTCGGTAGAATTCCTCACCATCAACGTACGTCACTGACAGGCTCAGATTGTTATTAAGGGTCTGACAACATTAAGGAAAGGACCTCATAGAGAAATAAAACATTCTTCTTGATCCTGACTGTTTGTTTTTGCACCTATCCAAGTCTCGCTCAAGCAGAAGTCTCCTTCTGAAATCTGGCAAGAGGTGACGGTGGAAACAAGCGGAGCGGAAGGACAGAAAGCGTAGTTTAGTGTTAATCTAAGTGATTTTTAATGTCATCGCTGAATATTTGGCTAATATGCAATGCGAGGTTTCAGAACGAGACTTCTCTGAGCGAGAAACACAATGACGAACTTTCCATAATGCTGTCAGACACTTATAACAACAATCTGAGCCTGTCGGTGGCAAAAACGAGCACTTTTAGTGGACGTCCATTGGCGGTGAGGAGTTGCACCGAGCGATGACATTGCAGCAGCTGCAGCGTTCTCCTTCGATACTAGACCTATTACAAACACTGTCCTCATTAGTCACTCTGACACAAAGACATGGGAAAATAGTGTCCAGGGTAAAAATGACCAAAGTTACCCTTTAAGTGTCTTAATTCACTTTAGAATTTAACTTTCAGCGTTTGACTGATCAGGACAGACAGAGAGGTGTAGAAGCGGTGATTCATAGTTTACAACTGTCTGCATGAGTGTTGTGATTATTCGTCTTAATAGTAAAACTGTTTGCAGTCACAGGCTGCAGCGGTTTCAGACACACTTGTTATGAATGTACACTAAAACCACAGCAGATGGAGAACTGATTTGGGCCTTTGAATGAAGAGAAGATCACATCAGCAGGAAGTGTGAGGTTTCCTTGTGGTCAAACTGGAACAGTTACTCTAGTAACTTTCTAACCACCCGGGAAGTCTGCAGAGAAGTCAGTATATATGACTGTACAAGTCTGACCACAACAGAACCACCTACTTCCCGTTGAGGTTTCGTTCTCTGCGGTTCTTCATCTGTGGAGCATTTCTTTCTTTGGTCCTCAGTTTGTCCTCAGTTTGTCCTCAGTTCAGCACCGACACCGGCGCTGAGCTTAATATCTTAGCAGCCTGTTATTTACAACTATGATAGTTTCTGTGGCTTTCTTGGTCTGAAAATAAGCTTTAAATGAGGAAGTACTGTTTATAAGAAGTAGAAGTAGTCACCGCTGTCACGCCTTGGTTTGTGAATTGACGTTTTGAAGCCTAGAGTTTTTTTAATACAACCGAACTCTGAATAAGACATTTTCTGGTGACCAGAAAACCCTGTGAAAGGGTTAAAGTTGTAAGAGCAAAACACAGACAACTCCCAGACCGGACAACGCTGTGTAGCCCCACCCTAAAGCATCCCCTGCTTTATGGTCTGTTTGACTCTAAATGGACCATAATGTACTAAATGAACATCATGCTGTATTGAAGAAGACTTGAAACTAGAGATTGAGACCATAAACTCATGTTTACAACGTTTACTGAGGTAATAAATCAAGAGAGAAGTAGAGTCATTTTCTCATAGACTTCTATACAACCAGAGGAGTCGCCCCCTGGTGGACAGTAGAGAGAATGCAGCTTTAACACATGAAGCATCGGCTTCACTTTTCAGACCCCGAGGTAGGAACCTACGGCGCTGTAGCCTTAAAGCGGGCGGCCGGTTCTTGTGTTTCCTATGGAATAGAATCCTGCAGGTGCCACTGCAGACACGTTCAGATAAAGCCAGCAATAACAGTAACGCATGTTGTGTCTGAAAAGGGTGAAACGCGGAGAGTCAAGCTGAGGAAAAGACACAGTAGTCTCTATTTGCTTTAAACAACACATAGTTGTGGCATGGTGGGCCTCCCAGGGAACAGGCTTTCACAGAGAATAAAGAAATGAAAAGAGAGTAAACAGACCGCAGATCGGACTGATGCTCATATTTAGTTCTGTCGTGCGTTATGAATTCCTGTGAACAGAGAAAATAACAGAGCAGACATGTCTTGTAAACGTCTGTGAATAAGTCCCGGTTCATTTATTATTTGGCATTACGTGAATCCAAACAGACTAAATACAAAAAAAAGTTGACAAGCTAAACTTTTCCCCTCCGGTTCAGACGCGTCTCCTTATTGTCTCTCCTCTTGTGTTTTGCAGCACGACGGGACGCCTTACTGCCACAAGCCCTGCTACGCCGCCCTCTTCGGCCCAAAAGGTGCAGCTTCTTCTTCTTCTTCTTCTTCTTCTTCTTTTCAGTTAAAAAAAAAAGACAACGTTTGCAGCAACTCTGTGTTGGTCATTGTCATGTTTGTGAACGCAACGTTTTCTGCCTTTCGCCGCAGGCGTGAACATCGGCGGAGCCGGTTCCTACGTGTACGAGGCCCCCGTCAACGAAGCCCCTGCTGCCATTTCTATGGAAACAGATGGCAAGCCAGAGGAGCAGAAAAAAGCCCCCCCACGGGGGCCGGTGAAGGGTGAGAAATATGTGCAGCAGAAATAGAAACACTGCCAATGTTTGGGAGAGTGTGCTAGAGAAGGCTCTCTGGAGGGATTAAGATGTTTGGTTCAAGTCTCTTTAGTTTATGGGGGGGCAGATTTTAGAGAATAAAAAACTAAATATACCAACTGTGAGTAAAAAAAGTGAGAAGAAGAAACTTGCATCGTGCTGATGTAGCGACAGATGTTTCAGTCACAGTGTTGGTAAAAATATATAATACATTACATTATTCCATGTGTCTTTATCAGCTGCAAGCTTCTCCTCGTTCTCCGGAGGACCCAACATCTGCCCCAGATGCAACAAGACGGTGTATTTCGGTAAGCAGATTGGTGTCTTTGTATCTCACGGTGCTGGAATGTGACTAACTGACTAAAGCGGCCGGTTTCTATGGTGACAATATCCATGGTGTGTGTGTGTGTGTGTGTGTGTGTGCAGCTGAGAAGGTGTCGTCTCTGGGGAAGAACTGGCACCGGCCCTGTCTGCGCTGCGAGAGATGCAGTAAGACTCTGGCTGCCGGCAGCCACGCAGAGGTGAGAGACACAAAGCACGACATCACGACGCCGGATGTTTCCTTAATATTTATGATGTTTTTAGTATAGAGTGAGGAACTTAAGAGGAGTTTCCTTTTCTTTTTCCCGTTGCAGCACGACGGACAGCCCTACTGCCACAAGCCGTGCTACGCTGTGCTGTTTGGGCCCAAAGGTATGAAGTCAGAAACACTTTCAGAACCTCCATGTTCCCCAAACAACAGTCTGCAGAACGCCATTTTAGATCTACAAGTATTTATCAGAGGCAGTCGAGCCAAATCAATTAGCTAAATATCTAAACAAGCTTAGTAAAAAGTTGAAAGTGTTGGCCTTAAAAGTGTCAGAATGAAGCTCAGTAACATGAAGAGAGGAGGAAACTACTATAATGACATTAGTGCTCCACTTTAGTCGATACCAAATCTGCCTCGGTGACCCTGGTTAACTTTTCCATTAACACTATATACGGATTGCGTAATCTGTGCACTCTCTTTAATATCCTTTTTTGGCCCGGGACACACGCTGCCAGGCTCTGTCTCTCTCTCAGCGGCCAAACACGGCCAAGGACAACGTCTGAACATCAGCGTTTATTTGTTTCCATATCATAAGACGTCACTCGTGGGCTTTAGTTGGCTTCGGCGTGCACACACACACACACACACACACACACACACACCTTTTCGTTAAGGCTCACCATCTTCACGCGGCCTGAAATCTTATTTATTATGTACACATGTCACTGAACCGTTTGTTATTAAATATAAATGATGCTGAATTGTGGTGTTGGACTGTTCAAAAGGTTTCTCTCTCTCTGTGTTCCTGTCATTCAGGGTGCACACGGAGCTCAGTTTATACTCGTAGATAAGACCTGCCGCACCTCTGAATTATTGTAACATGGCACCCGCTGCTGCCAACAAATAGCTCACTGATAAAAGCAACATTTACATGTTTGAGGACTTTAGGCCAATTCAGTGTTTAAATGCTTGAGAAACAGGAGGTCTTAAAACTGACCCTTTAGAGGTAATGTCTGTGCTCCGGCCCTCTCTCAGGTGTGAACACTGGAGGTGTGGGCAGCTACATCTACGACGAGCCTGCTGAAGCGGAGGCCCAGCCCTGAGCCCTGACGCCGCCTCCAACACCTCCAGGACCCTCCGTGTCTCTTTGATTTGCCTTCTACGGTCATGGTGACACGTGATATGTACCGCGATCACAGGGATGGATATTTAGATGTTCTGTTGTATTTGTATATTGTTTATATATCTATTTTTTGTACTGATACAAACCTTTGACATGTCCTCCCATGTGAGTTTCAAATCTGCCTTTAAGTTTCTTGGTTCTCTTTGCCAAATGATTATGGATAAAAGCGCCCGTGTCACTCGTGATTAATATAGTTTATCAGACTTTTGTGCACTTACAAGATGCACTGTGCGAAATGTACCGGCCCACCAACGTACTGTCAGTGTTTGTCGAACGGGTTCTTCCAGCTTCTAAACGAGGGATGAGGTGTAGACGTAGCCATACGCACAGAGACGTGCTTTTTCTGAATGTTATGAAGGTGAGTTTCAACAGTGCATCACATTTTCTACAGTAAAACTGTGTGATACCAAACCTGTGTTCAGTGTCTTTGTTCATTTTATTACAAATAAGCAACAATACCCACAAGTTATAATAAGGCAATGCTAGGTTTAGTAAAATAGAACATTTCATACACAAGGAAAAAAAATATTTTCATTATTGATTCAGCTGTGGATTCTTTTATTTAATTATTAACCAATTAAAATAGTCTAAATTGCTAATTTCCCAGAGACTGAAAGTCTTCAAATTGCTTGTTTTGTTCAACCAATAATCCAAAACTAACAATTTTAACAAAGAAAAGCAGCAATTCTCTTCAAGGAAGAAGCTGGAACCAACAAATGTTTGGGGGTTTTTGCTTGATAAATAAAAAAAGGTAAGACGTCACTGACAGGTTGAAGTCAGAAACGCCCCTTACCGGAAACAGATCCCCGGAAGTGGAGATTCGTTGACGTAACGGGAATACTATCGGAAGTAGGGAGTTTGTCTTCAAAATAAAAGGTATAGAAAGTGACAATTTACTGTGTGAAAATACCGCAGTAACCAGTGATGGAAAGTATAGCAGTTGATCACAAATTCAAAGTACTTGTACTTTATCCGTCCACTACACTTTTATACTTCGTGCTTTTTAATCCGCTGCATTATCTGACAAATTTGCAAATTCAGATTTACATAAAACATATTTAATAAGCAAATTAAACATTGTCACAGATCCAATTACTTGCCAGTACAACAGCATTGAGATGTTGCTTGTGCACCTATTCATATTAAATTATCTATTTTATACTGTATAATAACACTGACAAACCATTGCCACTGAGAGCGGATATTCTGTGTGAGTTTTAGCAACCTGAAAGAAGTTTCCACAATTCAAAACTTAAAAAGTAAGTATTTTATTTGCTGATTCCAATATTTGTTCTCCAATATTACAGTTAATATATATATGGAAGCCCATTCCCGCAGCAAAAAAAAAAATAAGATCACTAAAAAAAAAATAAAAAAAAAATAAGATCACAAAAAAAAAAATAGTAACTTAAAGAAAAAAAAAGAAAAAATGTAATTCACAAAAAAAAAATCCACCCACAAAATAAATATTAATAATTCTAATCATTTTTTTTTTTTTTTTATTTTACTTTTTTTCCACCAGCAAAAAAAAAAAAAAAAAAACTTTTGGTGCATCCATCTGTAACCATAACCAGATTTTTCCAGTTGCTATAGAAAGTCGAAATTATGAGATACTTTAACACAACAGTCATAGAAGCAGCTATGACATATGAATAGATTGTGAGTACATTGAAGACTTCTTTAAAACGTGGCTTTACAACACATGAAATACAGATGATGTTTCACATGGATTGTACTGAGCAAACGCACCCTTGAAGCTCTGGAGTATAAAGAATGAAACCAATGTGGCTGAGGTGGCGACCAATAAACTATGGAAGCCCATTCACGTCAGCAAAAATAAATAAAATAAGATCACCAAAAAAAAAAAAAATAATTAATTCACAAAAAATAAAAATGAATTCACAAAAAAAATAATAACAATAATTAATTCACAAAAAAATAAAATATATATATATTTTTTTACTTTTTCTCTGTCAGCAAAAAAGAAAAAAAAAAGATGTTTCCAGTTGCTGTTTATTGGTCGCCACCTCAGCCACATTGGTTTCATTCTTTATACTCCAGAGCTGCTTCTTGCTTAACATTATATTCAAGGGTGCGTTTGCTCAGTACAATCCATGTGAAACATCATCTGTATTTCATGTGTTGTAAAGCCACGTTTTAAAGAAGTCTTCAATGTACTCACAATCCATTCATATGTCATAGCTGCTTCTATGACTGTTGTGTTAAAGTATCTCATAATTTCGACTTTCTATAGCAACTGGAAAAATCTGGTTAGTGTTATGGTTACAGATGGATGCACCAAAAGTTTTTTTTTTTTTTGCTGGTGGAAAAAAGTAAAATTAAAAAAAAAAAAAAATTATTAGAATTATTATTATTTATTTTGTGGGTGGATTTTTTTTTTGTGAATTACATTTTTTTATTTTTTTTTGTGAATTACATTTTCTTTTTTTTTTTGTGATCTTTTTTTTTTTTTTTGCTGGCAGGAATTTTTGCTGGCTTCCATATATATGCATTTGACGATGTAAAAAAAAAAACTGTATTCCCTGGTATGCTGGTAATACTTTTTACAGGTATTTTTTACATTTACAAATGTAAAACACGCAGTGGATCTTTGAAAAGTTGTACTTGATGGCAAGTTTATTGCTCTAAAACAGGACCGATAAATGTATTTATTCACGTTTTAATATCTATCGCACAGACCATATGATTAAACAATGTCTTACAATTATCTTATTTTATCTTATCTTGTCTGTATTTGGCAATAGAACGTTTTATTCTGAAAAACATCACCGGATATTGTATGTTATGATCACGCTAGCTTAACGTCTGTGCTAACAAGCTACTTCCGCTTAAAAGCTCGTTGACACCGACGCCATCTCGGGATTAAAGAACGTCCATCGTTTTTAGCAAGACACAAATATTTGAAATAATTTAATATTCCATAAATTAACCATCAGGAACTTCTGAGACGACAATATAACATTATTATTATTTAAGTAAGAAAGTGTTTAAATCCGCCCGCGAAGAAGAAGCAGCGTAGCGAAGCTAATAAAGCTAACCGATAGCTTTCACAGCGTGTTTATGTTTATAGTGTTTTATGTTTTCGCCAGCGCGAAGAAATGTTGGCCGGATCTCCGGCTCACGGCGATGAAGCCAACGTCGAAAACAACAACCCGATATCGATGATCTCTCGCAGCGGCGATGGGGTGAACGCGTGCAACAAGACGAAGAAGAAGAGAGGAGGCCGGAAGCTGCACATCCGGCTGTCCGACCACAACAACAACAACACTCTGGCAGCTCTGTCTGCTAACAAACCCGCAGCTCAGTCCGGTACCGAGCTCAGCCTCCATAATCTCAAACAGGGAGCTAAAAAAGAGGTAACGTTCACTTCCTCGTGTGTTGTTGTTGTTGCCTTTACTGCAGTTCGGGTTTTAATTTTTTTGCCAACCAGTTAGTCTTGTGAGGTATATAACATTAGTCTGTTATGATGCTACATTGAATATGTGAGTTTGGAACTATTAACAAAAAAACAAGATATTAGAAGACCTGAACTTGGTCTCTGTCAAATTAAACCTCCATTACTTCTTTAACTATTTTAAGTGTTGTAGACCAAATGATTACTCTACTGTCCTACAAATAATCATGTGTTGAAGCCAGTTGTAATCCTATTTACATTCCTAGAATCATCTTTCTTTTTACAAGTTATATGCTTATTGAGCCGCATAAAAAGATGGAGAACTCTACCAAAAAAATCCAAATGTTGATATCCTGTAATAAAGTGGATTTAATCGTGATAGGCTCCCTTATAGCAGAGGCAGTTGGACATGACGCAGTTACTAATCCTTGTGCAAGAATCGAAAGTGTGGTGAACAAGCTGGTCTTCCTCTTTCTGCTGGCAGCTTCACGGGTATTAGAGCCCCGGGCTGCAGGCTGCAGGCTCCAGGCTGCAGGCTGCAGGCAGCAGGCTGCAGGCAGAAGGGTGCAGGCTTGTCTGTCAAATTCAAAAGGGAGAGGAGAGTCATGTGAACAGTGCCAAGTTCTTAACACTCAAAAAGATATAGAAATCTATTTTTTTGTCTTTATTTTTTTACTTAAAAGTGTTCATTAAACAGTTGTGTTCTGACTTTCCCTCTATGATAAATGTTTAGTACTTATTGAGTAATAAATAAGAGTTTTTCTTAATATAATCCCGTATGTTGGAAGGGAGAATACAGGAGGTTAACGTGGAGGACATCTGGTTTGATAGTGTGTGGTGAAGGTCTGAGGTTAAAGCTTCCAGACAGCGAGCGTCCTCTGTCCTCCTTTCACTTATAATCCTAAAAACAAGCTGCTAAACTATATAGCTCCTACACAGTTTAGGTATTTACAAAGTGTTTTCTGATCCATTCTCCTTCACCGTTGTTTGTCGGAGATGTCCTGAAGTCCTTTTTGTCTAGAAGAACAAAAAGACTTCCTGACACTAAGTGGATCAATTTAAAAATAGACTTCAACAGTAACGATGGGGTTAATCGACTAAAGATATTCTTAGTCTGTTTACACTCAACTAACTGAGTTTCTCCACAAAAAATCACATAAAAATACCACCTTAAATATTGTGTTTACCAGAGATGTGCTCATCGGTTCACTCAGCACGAAAAACAGCTTAAAAAACGATTAATCGATTAAAGAATTTATTTTATTGTGAACGACACTAATTCAAAGGTCATGATTACGGTATTTCTGTTATTGTTGGTGTTTTTTTGCATGTTTTTGATGCAAAGTTCTTAACTTAAGGTCGACCAACAAGTGAGGATTAATGAGAGTTTGTTTCGGTTTCTTAGCTGCTGAAATCCAAAGGCGGCAGATCGGAGCGAGGAGCCGCGCAGCCGGGCGGCCAACCTGCCCGCAACGTTCCCCGACACGACCAAATCACCCAGAACATGATCACACGGAGCCACAAGCCCAAGCAGGGCCAGAGCCCCGGAGCGGCGCTCTCTACGAAGAAGAAAGACAAGAGCGGCCCGAACAAGCCCCTCCCCCTCCACCATGAGCCGAAAACCCCCCTCCGCGCCTCCGACAACGTGAAGACCGTGGACGCACCGCCCGTCGAAGCTGCGCCCGAATACCTCAAAGATGGCGAGAAGGTCTACGCCGGAGCCAAGTTCAGCGAGCCGCCGTCCCCGAGCGTCTTACCTAAACCGCCGAGTCACTGGGTCGGCGAGGACGAGCCTCAACAGAGCGACCAGAGCCGAGAGCAGATGACCGTTCATCTAAAGTCGCTGCTGAAGGTCCAACAGAAGTCATGACCGCATCTCACACCGGACTCGCGCTGAATGACAACAATTGGAAAATAGGCGTTACGGTAAAGTTTGGCCTTTAACACACTGCAATACAATGTCGGGAGTTTTTATTAACTGTAGTACAATTAACCGTGAATCAACATGCTGCCTGCGCTTGAGGACGTTCGGTGACACGTCGTGTTGACCGACGCGCTGTGTGCGTCACTTCTGTTCAACACTTCTCTGTCGGCAGAGCAAAGAAGATATGCTTTATGTAACGAGGACGAACCGCGTTCACACGGGACAAAAGTGACGACGCCACTTTCTTTGTGAACACTTTTGAAAAGGCCGCCTTGTGTGTGTGTGTGTGTGTGTGTGTGTTTTTTTTTAAAGAGCTCATGTTAATGTACAAAATATATTGTAAACATATATTTGTGTATATTTTTCCTTGTTGTTTTAACAGAGATTCTAGTTTTGTTACTGAGGTTTTTCCACAAAAAAAAAAAAAGAACAAAAAAAAATGAGCCCAGCTAACTGAGGCACTTGTTTCCGCTCTTGTAGCGCGACGCTCAGTCGACGTGAGAAAGACTTTTCTAACTGATTTGCACTGAAAAGCAGGAAGGGCAGGAAACGTGGTTATGATGCTCCGAAGCTTGATCAGCCACCAGCCGGCTCTGACCACAGGAGAGGACGTCCACGGCCCGGCTGGTTACCCCTCAAAGGGGCTCAGATAGCGGACACGGATCGAAGTTCTTTCCCTCCCCTCAGAAGCCAAGAGTCCAATCAGGGACTGTGAGGCTGCTGAAGACGACAATGAGAAGAGTCTCACACAACCAGCATCCGGACAGAGTGCTATTTTAGCTTTTTGATCTTTATTGCACTGACGTAGAGTACGTCCACATGAAGCCGGCTGAGTTTAAATAATATCTCCCCCCCCCCCCACAAAAACAAAGCTTCTCCCCGTGGGCGCGGAGGACAAACCTGCACTTGATGTTTAAAATAAGCCGTCCGAGTCGCTGTTGATGAGCGCGTGGCTTCTGTTGCGTCCAGCTTTCTCTGTGATCACTACTTTTAAAATGTCCGACTACAATAAGTGGAATGCCTGAAGAATTATCTGCAACTCTTTTGACAGAAATAGTTTGAGTCATTTGCTGCTTCCAGACAGAACAAGACATTCCCGTGTGTCACTAAAGGATCCGTTGTGAGAGGCGACACTTTTCTGACCTTTTAAATCAATAATCATGATCATAAACTAAGGACTTTGACTTAGAAACATATTCAGTAAGGGAGCTAAACAACTGAGTTTCAGCTGTTAAAAGAGAATCCGTGTGATCACAGAGAGCAGGAGAGGCTCGCGCTCTACCAGCTGTTAGCTGTGATGGACGTTTAGTCGTTTTCTGAATGAGAAGAAGAGATTCAGCTGTTTTCATATTGTAAACTGCTTTCACAGCTTGTACTTCATGTGGACGTAGTCCCACTTTTGTCTTGTGTCTTTTTAAAGGGGGCTTTGTTTTCACACACTTCGTTACGCATACCTCTTCTTTACCGTTTCATGTCTTTAACTTCAAAGCACACATAATGTTTACCAAGAGTGCAGTATGCGGTGAATTTGGCACCGTTGGTCTTGTGATTATGTACCGGATTTTTATTTTTTTTAATGGTTTCTGTGGAAGCAGACACCTGCTGGATCTCGGCTCTTGACCTCTGTGACGTCACGTTAATGGAAAATTGTATTACTGAAGCAAAAACTGCCCATTTCATTACAGTGTTTTCAAATTATTTCATTCCAGTTATAAGAATGTGGTTAACAACACGCCTCCATGCCACAATTTGGGTGGGAGAAAAAAAAAGTGTTTTATGAAGAATTTCTTTCATATCTAAATTAAAAATGATATTAAAATATTGGTTACCCCTGTTAAATGTTGCTTCTGTGTTTATTACTAGCAAGGGAGCATGTCACTTTTTTGTCTTTTTAATGACAGAAAACAAGATATGGTTATCAAACGTTTCATCCAGAGGTACATTATTCAAGTTAATGGTGAGAAAAATATAGAAAATTCACCAAATAAACCCAACGTTCCTGACACTAAATTTCCATTTCGCTGTTGGAAAGATACTAGAATTCAGATTGAATGCAGGCGTTCATCTGATACTTCAGCCCCTGCTATGGAAGCATTTGATGATTATAATGATTTCAATCTTATGAGAATATTTGTGAAATTGAAACACCACTTGATATTGAATTGCCACTGAATTTATAGCTCTGAAATATTTTACTTAAAAAATGATCTGAATTATTATTCAGTAGTATATCTTTCAATCATCAATTTCAAGTGTCTGGATTTGAAAAAGCACCCAGATTCTTTGACTTGACTTGAATGTTTAGATAACTAATAATAATGAACTTGAAAGTTTAAACATAGTTTTTGACATTAGACGTTGAATGTCGATGTTTTTTGCATTCGGTCAGAGAAAGTAGTACATTGAGCAACCACTGTTGCGAGTTATGTGGTATAATAACTTTATTTAAAGTTACGTGGTACAGTAACGAATATAACAAGCAAGAAAGTCAAGGGTCAAACAAGCACAGGACTTTCACCCAGGAGGCCACTGTCCATGTCCTGTGTGAAACCAAAAGTGTTGACTTTACGCTTGTAACGTTCACATGATTCACATTCAGGATATGCATCAAGGCCGCTCGGAGTTCTGACTCTGAGCTTCTGATATTTATACTGAGTAAACAACATGCAATGTGCTGGCACAGGATTGGTTTACAATGAGGTCTTCGTCACAAAAGGTGACACACACACACAAAATGGCGTCCACGCCATGTAGTCTGAGAATAGTGTCTGCAACTTCTGGCACAAAGGTCAACTTCCCGTAATCAGGAAGTTTGGGTCATAACATCTTAATGTCTCTACAGTCCTTATTATCAATCCCATTCAGGACGTGCTGCTGAGGAAGCTCCCTTTCTCAGCAGGCCTTCGACACCTAAATAGACTAAACATCTGTGGCGAGTAAGTTCACACAAACACACATTCACATGAGGACACCAGACTTTGTAAGCACACATATTATAATTAGTCATTTTGATTTTTTGACCCCAACAGCTAATCACTAAGTTTCATCAGATAGTTGAGATATTTCAGTCTGGACCAAAGTGATGAGCCGATGAACCAACTGAGAGTACATCATGTTTATAGTTCAAGACCAACAGAATAGATTTGGTTGAAACTGACACATTGTGGATTCGTTAATGGGATTTTTGTCTGACAGACACAGTAACTTTATATTTGATTTGAAGTTAAGTTAGTTGAGTCAACGTTAAATCACACTTTCTAAGACGGAAGTTTGAGACATAGCTCTAAAAAATATAAAGGAGAAGTGGCATCTGTCTTTCTGCAGAAGGGAAATTACAGGTCTAAAATTAAAACCAACTGTAACTTTGGGAACAGAGGGATGAGGAAGTAACACTTCATTAATCAGAGGAAGTAGATTCAACGTTCGTCTTTAAGACGAAACAAGTTCAGAGACGAGTAGAAGAAGCAGAGAGACAAGAGACGAGAGGAACGATGGCTGAACTCAGATGGATTAAAACCTCTTTATTTCTGATTCTGGTGCTTCAGTTTACAGGTAAGAATACATATAATGTGTATATGACTACAGAAACATTAAAGAAGCTTATTTATTAACATCATTAATGTTATTTTATTACCTAACCTTCATTTAAAGAAGACAGACGAGTAGTGTGTTTGTTTTCCATCGAGGTGAATAGTGAGTTTAATGAACTCTTAGAAACCAACGATGAGGCACATTTGTAAACTGTTGTTGAATCTAAAATGATCTTCACACTGACATTAAAAGTCATGTTTTTATTTCTCTTTATTCTTTTTATTTCTCTCTCATCTTCTCAGCAGCAGCAACAGGACAACGTTTGCTCTACGTCACTGTCAGAGATGGAGATGAAGTCACTTTGCCTTGTAACAGTGTGATGGATGATCATGAGAACTGTGACTCTACTATGTGGATCTTCATTGATTCAATAATCAGACCAGCAGTAGTAGTTCTGGTTAGAGATGGACAGATTGATGAAGCAGCCAAAGCTAAATCAGACAGACTGAGTGTTTCAGAGAAATGTTCTCTGGTTATAAAGAATGTCACAGATGAAGATGTTGGTCGTTATGACTGCAGACAGTATAGATCAGGACAAAGACATGGTTCAGATGCTGTGGTTTATCTGTCTGTTGTTACCAGTGAGTATTTACATCATGATGTTTTCAAACTGTCTTGTCAGAACAATAAACTGAAACATTATAATAATCATGATTATAGTGATGAAGTTACTCTTCTTTCTCTCACAATGTCTCCATCTTCTCCAGTGACTGAACACGAGGACGATGATGAGGTGACGTTAAACTGCTCTCTGTCGACATATGGATGTGAACACAGAGTGAAGTGGCTGCTTCAGGGTCTAGTTAACAGAAACATGACACGATCACAGTCTCTCTGCTCGGCCACTGTTTCCTTTTCAACTTCTTATTTTAATCCAAAGAAGTCTGAGTTTCTGAAATGTGAAGTGACTGATGATAACTATGGAGAAGTGACGCTGTTTCCCTTCAGCCAGTCCTCAGGTGAGATTATAATGAGCTGTTAAAATCACTTCACCCTGATGTAACGACTACGATTGATCATTTGATGGATTTTAATTGTAAAATGACATCATTCTGTCTCATTTATAAACAGGAGGTATTTCTCAATTTACAGTATTTTTTTATTTACCAGGTGAAGATGAAACAACAGGATCAATACCAAGAGCAGCAACAACAAAACCAGAAGGTGAGAAACAAAGTAGCTACTCACAACTTAAAACAAATCTAGGAGCTGTGATTGTAATTTATTCACAAATTCTGTAGATTCATATATTATGTGGGATTCTTGTTTTGGTGATGTACTCTAATATATTTAATGTGTGTTTATGTTCAGCTCCCATTCTGAACGTGTCCTCATACAACGGTTCATATGACATCTTATTATCCTTTGTGACATGTGAAACACACGTGGAACTTGTTTATCTGTTGTTGAAATGATTTTTGCTTGAATTTGTTTTCAAGTAATTTGATTTGAATTTGATTTGCCTGCAGGTTGGTCCGTTCTGGACTACATGATGTTGGTTCTCCGTGTGGCTGAAGTCCTGCTAATGACTGTGATTGTTGTTCTTCTCATCAGAGCTCGAGGTGAGACAATTCTGCCTGTTCGCACTGATGAACACAAACTGTAAGTTTAGAGCTGAAATGTTCCTCTGTGGTTTATTCTCCAGGGAACCAGAGACCACCTGATCACAACACTGTGAGTTGAAAATCAAAAAGAGTGGTGAAAACCATCACGGTGTTAAAACGCTGGTTGTTACTGTGATGCACGACTGTGAATGTCTCGCTGTTTTAAACTCAGTAAGAAGCCCATCTGCAACAATCTGGGAGTTTGAGGTGTCGTTACAAAGTGATGGACCTCTTGACCTCGACAACGTATTTGTTGCATTTTGGCTAAAATTTGTTTTTCGCAGGTGCATGGTGAAAAAGATGGACGCGAAGGCGCAGTGAACTATGAAAACGTTGGAGACCCTTCTGTTTCTGTCAGACTCCCCTGATCAACGACTTCCACGCCGACATCAACTCACCAGAGAAATGACTCCACTGCAATTAAACATTTATTATTTTCAAGTTGATGACGTGTTAAACTAATTCTCGCCTGCAGCCTGATATTAAAGCCTTGTTTAATCTGATTTTAAGAAGCTTGCGACACGTTTAAAAAAATAGTTTTTGTCTTTTCCTGCATCAGAAAATCTTCAGAACACAATTTTCTTAAGACGCCATCCATTTCAATTTAGGCCTGTAGATTATTTTCTGATTGCCTTTTAACTTGTACGTAGCTTAGCATGATCGGTGTGCAGAAGAACTCATTTTAATTCACTTTGATGTGGAATTGTTGGTTTGGAGTCCGATGTGTTTTTGCTAATTTTGCACAGTGAGCTTTGTTTCTTTGATTCAGTAACAGCATTGTCTTCATTATAACTGCTAATAAAATGAATGTTACATTTACAGTTATACACATGTTGTAATAGATTTAGTAGATTCAGGTCTTTCACAATTAAAGGTGGATATGCATTTTTATTTTGGAAAGAAAAAAATCAATCAATGATCCCACCCTCTATGAATGGTGGCATTTTGGCTTTATGGGGTCAAATCAGTCTCAATAATAATAAATGTACAAATAAACATACATGTTGTTTGCGGTTGTTAAATACAGGTTCAACAGTTTGTACATAAATGTACCAACATCAGCAGATTATGTAAGCAAGGATCCAGGACATCCCAGTCAAGATGAGCATTATCAGAGATTTCTACAAGGACAGTCTCACTCATTTCCTCCACCCTAAACGTTGAATGTCGATGTTTTTGCATTTGGTCAGAGAAAGTAGTACATTGAGCAACCACTGTTGCGAGTTATGTGGTATAATAACTTTATTGAAAGCTACGTGGTACAGTAACGAATATAACAAGCAAGAAAGTCAAGGGTCAAACACGCACAGGACTTTCACCCAGGAGGCCACTGTCCATGTCCTGTGTGAAACCAAAAGTGTTGACTTTACGCTTGTAACGTTTTATTATGCTTGTTTAGAAAGTGTGCAAAGGACGGTCGTTATTCATTCATTCTACGGTAAGTTGTTACGTGTATCTTTGCATAACTCCAACGTGAGGCGGTACATATACGCATACTGTTGACCTGAGCTGGGCCTCAACGCTAACATCAGCATGCTAACATGAGCCCCCTCCTTGTTTACTTACTTAACTTAAGAAAGCTATATTCCCGTGCTAAGTTCTTGTTAACTTTTACAGAGAAGCAATACAAAGCATCCTGACTGCAAACATTACAAACTGACATGGGATGTGCACGGCTCAGGACAGAAGGGCTCTACAGTCGGTGATTAAAACCGCCCAGAACAATATTGGTCTACTGAGCATCAGTGATATTGGTGACAAGAGGTGCCTGCGCAGAGCCCAAAGGATAAAGACAAAACCCACCCAGCCACAGCTTCTTCACCCTGCTGCTGTCTGTCACAGAAGACAGAAAGCAGAAGAAAGAAAAAAGAGAAAAACAAACTGTAGAAGACTGAAAAATCTGGCAAGAGATACAGAAGTATTAACTTGCAAAATGTGACTACGCAACTGCATTATGTTGTTTAACCCTGTGTTGTCCAAAGACAATAAGTGAAACCTTGATAGTGCCAAAATGCTAAAGTTAAGCAGATAGTTACCATGTTCACCATCTTAGTTTTGTGTGTTAGCATGCTCACACTTGCTAATTAGCACTAAACACAAAGTACATCTGAATTGGTTTTGCAGGTATTTGGCCAATAACCAAAATATAGGAAAAATATAAATGTTGACACGATGGTGGTCGACGGAGGAAAAGCTAAGGGATCACTAAATTGAATCAGATAGTTGAGATATTTCATTCTGGACCAAAGTGATGAGCCGATGAACCAACTGAGAGTACATCATGTTTATAGTTCAAGACCAACAGAATAGATTTGGTTGAAACTGACACATTGTGGATTCGTTAATGGGATTTCTGTCTGACAGACACAGTAACTTTATATTTGATTTGAAGTTAAGTTAGTTGAGTCAACGTTAAATCACACTTTCTAAGACAGAAGTTTGAGACATAGCTCTAAAAAATATAAAGGAGAAGTGGCATCTGTCTTTCTGCAGAAGGGAAATTACAGGTCTAAAGTTGTTGCAACTTTCTGTGCAACTTTCAACATAAGGGACTGACGGCTCACACTAACCACTGACATGCCAACATTTCATCCTTTTAAGGCTTTAGACCAAACCAACAGGTCTCACACCTCTAAAACATCCTCATATCCGTGTTGTGGATTGCGGATCTGGAAATTGCAGATCATTCAGCTACAGATGCATTCAATGTACGTCACTGTTGTTTAGAAATTCACAGACAAAAGAGTGTATACGCTCCACCTACATTAAAGAAATGAGGCACATATGAGGAAGTGACTCCCTCTTAACCACAGCTAATATATACTGCTTTCGTCTGTAGGAAGCACCAGTTTAGAGACTTGGACAGTTTAGAGCATCAGAACAGCAGAGATAGAAGAAGAACCATGTCTGAACTCAGATGGATTAAAACCTCTTTATTTCTGATTCTGGTGCTTCAGTTTACAGGTAAGAATACATATAATGTGTATATGACTACAGGAACATTAAAGAAGCTCATTTATTAACATCATTAATGTTATTTTATAACCTAACCTTCATTTAAAGAAGACAGACGAGTAGTGTGTTTGTTTTCCATCGAGGTGAATAGTGAGTTTAATGAACTCTTAGAAACCAACGATGAGGCACATTTGTAAACTGTTGTTGAATCTAAAATGATCTTCACACTGACATTAAAAGTCATGTTTTTATTTCTCTTTATTCTTTTTATTTCTCTCTCATCTTCTCAGCAGCAGCAACAGGACAACTTTTGAACTACGTCACTGTCAGAGATGGAGATGAAGTCACTTTGCCTTGTAACAGTGTGATGTATGGTAGTAAGAACTGTGACTCTACTGAGTGGCTCTTCGTTGATTCAATCAGAACACCACCAGTAGTAGAGCTGGTTAAAGATGGACAGATTGTTGAAGCAGCCAAAGCTAAATCAGACAGACTGAGTGTTTCAGAGAAATGTTCTCTGGTTATAAAGAAGGTCACAGATGAAGATGGTCGTTATTACTGCAGACAGTTAAGATCAGGACAAGAAGAAGGTCGAGCTAATCTGGTTTATCTGTCTGTTGTTACCAGTGAGTATTTACATCATTATGTTTTCAAACTGTCTTGTCAGAACAATAAACTGAAGCATTATAATAATCATGATGATAGTGATGAAGTTACTCTTCTTTCTCTCACAATGTCTCCATCTTCTCCAGTGACTGAACACGAGGACGATGATGAGGTGACGTTAAGATGTTCTGTGAAGACATATGGATGTGATCACACAGTGAAGTGGCTGCTTCAGGGTCTAGATGTGAATAAAGACAACAAAGACTTTAAGACATCACAGTCTTACTGCTCCGCCTCTCTGACGTTTCTGACTTCTCATTTCATTTACACATCGAGGTTTAATTCATTGAAGTGTGAAGTTAAAGATCCTGACAAAGTGCAGCAGTTTTCTTTCAGAGATTCTCCCTCAGGTGAGAAAACAGGTGAGAACATTTTGAAGTCACTCATATTCACTTATTTACTTTGTTGAGTTGTTTTTATTTGTTCAGGTGACGACACAATAACAGCAACAACTGAGTCAACACCAACTGAAGACGGCACTGAAGCAGCTAACACCACGACACCTTCTGCAATCAGTGATGCTTCACCAAAACCACAAAGTAGTGACTCAGCATTTTATGTCTTTATCTAGAATCTCTCTTCCTGTCAGTCTTTATCTCTCCTCACATTTAACACAATCATTAGTTATTTTTTCAGTGATTTATTTGTTACTGTTCAAGTTTTTTTTTATATTTTTGACATAAAAACAGAGAAACGTCTTTTTTCTCTGTAATTAAAGACGTGGACGGGTTTAAACTAACTCTTCTCTGATGTTGATGAATGAAATCTGTTTCTGAGAGAACATTTTAATACTGATTTAAAGGAACATTTCAGAATTGTTATGTAATTAAATGTGAATAAAGTTTATTCTAAGTCTAAAAGCTGTAACAACATATTTGTGCATGTTTTCATTCTGGCTCCAGGCTGGTGGAGGTTCATCTTTGTGTCTGTTGGATTAGCAGCACTCATAATAACAGTTGTGGTCGTCAACATCCGGGCAAGAATTAAAGGTGAAGAACATCCACATATTAAATATTATAAAAGAGGATTTTTACTGTTGAAACTAAAGTCGACTCTTTCTTTTGTCTCTTCAGAGAAGAAAACACAGATGGATCAAATCGCGGTGAGTTTTTTACAACCTAATAATGAAATGTTTAGTTTTTACAGTTGTTACTCTTCATTACATTCTTTTATACAGTATTTTCTCACTGAAACACTAGTTGAACATGTGGGGGGTTCGGGAGACTTTTGGGAGCTAAAACCAAAGTGTACTTTAATGAACTGTGTGTCTTTACTTTAGTTCTTATCTCCTTGTGATAAGTGTGGAGCAGTGGACGCCTACAGATCACAGGAGTGGGATTGGAAAGTGTGTGTTTGATTGTGTTGTGTTGTTCCTCACAGGTGCGTTATGATGGAGAAGATGATACAGTGACCTATGAAAACATCAGACCTCCTGATGGAGTTTGACCAACACGTCTGCCTCCATCACACTCCACTGATCTACTCGTCATGACTTGTTAATGATAACTACACAATACATGACCTAATCAGACCCCAAATGTGATGCTAACGCTAGCTGTTGTGGTTAGCCACGTTGTTTGACCAACACATAATGTTTCAAGTGCAGATCAGCTACATTACCATCTTCATCGTATCCCAGCTGCTGCTGATCTGGAGCCATATATTGTCCTTTATTGGGCTGTTGAGGTCGTCGCTGTGTTTCTGGTACAATATTGGATGATGAGAAACCAAATTGATAAAACATTCCCTATTATGGCAGCAAGCTACATGGAGCTGGTGGTATGGCATCTCTTGGAACAAAGGTTTTCATTGGTCAAACATATTTCAACAGCTGGAAATCATCTGAAATCGAGGTCCGTCAGAATATGTTCCACAGTGGTGATGAAGCATTCATAAGAACCCAAAAAAATCTGTTTTTGTACATTTCTGTGAATATTTTTCAGATGAAAATTCGTGCTTGGTGTGAAACGTCTTTTATTATTTTGTTTTAGTTCGGTGTCTTTTCCTGCATCAGTTGTAGAAATGTTTCTCATCTGCAGCCCGTTCAGAACACAGCAGCTGGATTTTAACTTCATTTAACAGGAAACAACATTTTACTTTTGTTAACTTCCTGTATTTGTCTCCCAGCTGAACATTTCAGAGCTGATCTTAACATTTACTGTTTTATTTCTGAAGCTACAGCAGCTTGAGCTCAGTTTCATGTCTCTGTGCACAGAAGAACTCATTTTAATCCACTCTCATTTAACATTAACATATTTGTTGGGATGTGTTTGTGTTTCAATGGGTTTTCAGTCTTAATGGAGTCAGTAACTCTCTTCTCTTTATAATATCTGATCACAATATAATCTGTAAATAAAGGTAGTTTTATTCTACACTGTGTTCTGTGATTGCTCCATGTAGTAACAGTTTCATAATGGTGATTGAATGTCCTGCCTCTACTAGTATACAACCTCCCTCCTCTTGTCCACTTCTAGTAGTGAACCTTCCCTCTGTTTGGTTGAACGGCTCTGTTCTCACTGAGCACTCAAATGTGTGTGAATACAGATAGAGAAGCTCCCAAAGTGACCTGAGAATGTAAATGAAAGCAAAGGAGGTTGTTCTTTGTTAAGTTGTTCACATTTCCTCTCCTGGTATTGCGCTACAGTGTAGTGAGGTGAGTTGTATCCAGCAGGATAGAAAAGCATGTTTTCATTTAACGAAAGCTAAAACACACCGTTTGTCGTAGTCTGAAGCTGTAGAAACTGTCATAATCGTCAGATTTCCATCTCACCAAACGGTGAGAGTCAGGTTTCATATTGCAATGAATGTTCCACACTACACTCTGAAAATGCAGAATAGGTTAAAACAGATCACAAAACATCTGCAAATTAAAGCTCACAGTGTTTAATTTAAGTGTTCAACTAACAGCTAATCCCCTCTTTTCTCTCTCGACCTCTGTAATCACTGCCTGTCCTTTTCTCTGTGACTCCTCACTTGTCTCCTCGTCAACGTGTATTACTAACAAACATTGTACTTAATTGTAAATTTCCGCCTGGGGATGAATAGAGTATCTATCTATCTATCTATCTATCTATCTATCTATCTATCTATCTATCTATCTATCTATCTATCTATCTATCTATCTATCTATCTATCTATCTATCTATCTATCTATCTATCTATCTATCTATCTATCTATCTATCTATCTATCTATCTATCTATCTATCTATCTATCTATCTATTACTCTTAGACCCTCCAGCACAAAACTAAACACAAAGTACATCTGAGGCCGATGACGACATCATTGGTTTTGCAGGTATTTGGTCAATAACCAAAATATCGGACAAATAAAAATGTTAACACGATGGTGGTCGACGGAGGAAAAGCTAAGGGATCACTAAGTTTCATCAGATAGTTGAGATATTTCAGTCTGGACCAAAGTGATGAGCCGATGAACCAACTGAGAGTACATCATGTTTATAGTTCAAGACAAACAGAATAGATTTGGTTGAAACTGACACATTGTGGATTCGTTAATGGGATTTCTGTCTGACAGACACAGTAACTTCATATTTGAGTTGAAGTTAAGTTAGTTGAGTCAACGTTAAATCACACTTTCTAAGACGGGAATTTGAGACATAGCTCTAAAAAATTAAAAACGAGAAGTGGCATCTGTCTTCCTGCAGAAGGGAAATTACAGGTCTAAAATTGTTGCAACTTTAACTTTGAGGAAAGAAAAGAAAGAGGGATGAGGAAGTTACACTTTACTAATTACAGGAAGTAGATTCAACATTCGTCTTTGAGACGGAACAAGTTCAGAGAGTACAAATCACAAAATATTCCATCTTAATCTTAATAATCCATCTTCTCCAGTGACTCAACACGAGGACAATGATGAAGTGACGTTAAACTGCTCTGTTTTGACATATGAAGGATGTAGACACAGTGACGTGGCTGAATCAGGGTCAAGATGTGGGCAAAGACAACGTAGGGATGAAGACATCACAGTTTAATTGCTCCACTGATGTGACACTTTCGACTTCTCATTTTGTTAACACTTTGAACAACCATAAGTTGCTCATGTGTAAAGTGACTGATGATGACCCTGGAGAAGTGCAACTGTTTGACTTCAGCCCACTTCAGTCCTCAGGTGAGAAAACAGGTAAAACTATGATGAGATGTTTAAAAAAGGAAGAAATTCTGCACCTTTTATGCAAATGTAAAATCAGTGTTGAGAGTTAATGTATTTGATTTAATCAATAGGTTCCTCAGTGTGTGCTATATTGACTAAAAAAAGCTGAGTTAAACGCTGCAAAATCTGTTATTATTCCTCCATCCAGCACCGTCATTTGACGTGACGTGAATGGTGTTTGGAAGGACGTTTATTTTCTGCGTGGATTCCTCCAGGCAGCCAGGGGGCGCTGAAAAACAGAACTACCTTGTTCTCTTTGCTTGTATTGTGAACTATAAAAATGGCATGCCAAAATCTGACTACAGTGAGAAGAGCAGAGCCAGTATTTGTGTGAATGTGTGTGTGTGTGTGTGTGTGTGTGTGTGTGTGTGTGTGTGTGTGTGTGTGTGCTTTCTTGTACTTGCTACACAGTGAGGACCGTGAAACGTTTTTTACTGTCAGCGTGAGGACATGTTTGGAAAGTGAGGACATTTTGGCCAGTCCTCACTTCTTTAAAGGCCTGCTTGAGGGTTCAGACTTAATTTTAAGGTTGAGGTCAGACTGAGGCTTAAGTTTGTTAAGATCAGGCTCTTTAACCCGAGAGCCCCCCAAATGGGGGGCTATTGGCTACTGTCTAATTCAACTGTTTCCTGAAGAAAGGGGGGTCAACCAAGGTTGGGGTACCACGTTTCACATTTGGGGAATCCGGTTTTTACGCATGCTCCGCCCCGCGCGTATCTGGATTTTACGTAAAAATATTCTGTCAATCAAAACCACGTTGCCACCACTGCATTGGCTAGATCCTAAGGCGTGTTTAGAGGTCTCAGGGTATGGGATTGACCAACCACAGGCTGATTTATCGTCACTCACACACAGTCAATAGCGCATGCTGCCGTGGGTCGGCGGCCCTGAGAGGCCTTAGAGAGGATCCTAGCTCTCAAAAATGATGCCAGACTGCTGTATGTGATAGATTGTGCATGTACAAGGATAAAGGAAGTTAAATATATCGTTATTTAAGTTATAAAAGTACAATGGAACAGCTGGAGAATCTGTTTCCCAAATGACGACCTTTCGTGACCTCTCGTACGTTAATCTCTCTAGCTCTGGCCTGCTTCACTCTATTCACTCCAATTCTTTTTTGTATGACTACTGCCATTGTTTGCTATGATGCTGGGTGGGTTTTAGGCTTTACTAAGCCTCATTTAATATAGTATTATCAATAATATATTGCAATATATATATATATGTGTATATATGTAAATATATGTATATATGTGTATATATGTAAATATAGATGTACTGTATGTGTGAATGAAATAAAATAAAGTTATTGATAAATACAGTTTTAATTACAAGAACTATAACTGATTGAAAATGTGTTATTTAACATAGTAACTGATTTAATTAACTGATTATTAATTGAGAAAAACAATATTATGAAAAATAACTATGAATGAATTATTGAATATATGATTAAAAAACTGAAAAGGTTTTAGTTTAATGTATTTATATATATATATTTATATATATATATATATAACTACTCTCAGTAGGATGTAACCCTAACACAGCATGAATAGTTATGTACATCGTCTATACTTTAATATTCCCTATTGTGAACATCTCACCATTCATGACACTGCCAAGTCTTCACCCAGGGAACTTACCTTAAGCTCCTCTGGTAGCTTCTGTCGTCACATCTGTATCGCACGGTTAACGGACAGGGGAAGAGCGTTAAATTGTTCTAAAGAACCCGAGTACTTTGTTTGGTTTCAGCCACTCACAAATGGCAAGGCCGTGGTTTTATTAAAGTTTTTCTCACAACAATTTCAATTCTATGAAACAGTCTCAGTGCTACAAATGCTGATTCTGACAATCCTGCTGTTTCCAGGCTCTCTCAGTCAGCTCTCGCTGTGACTTTTTTCTTTTTTTCATGCTGTCTTCTGATAGCAGAAATGGGGTGTAAGAACTTTAAGCCTATTTTTCTTTTTAAATAAGTATGATCCAGTCTCTACCCTGGAAAATCCCACTCTTTCCTGGGAATCCCTCCTCCTCTCTTTTTCTCTCTGTGCTCTGCTGGCTGTTTTTATGCTGATCTAAGGCTGGCACCTCCTTCAGGTTCATGCGTCACACATACAGGAGGCATCTTGTACCAGAGTTAGCAACAGAATGTAACTGGTTGTAACTGCTTTGGGCCTGTTAGAACCAGAAGCACCATATAAGGCTCAAGTGACCATGTTACACAAAGTGTCTAAGCAGTTTATATGTTAAATCACATCTATCAAGAAATGAAAGTTTATATTATGATGGTTATAAAAAGTGTAAACAAGTTATATGTTGTGATGGTTATACTTTTATACTTTCATATTTTTCTACGATCTCTTAACATATTTAGAGGAAGTAGATTCAACATTCTTCTTTAAGACGGGACAAGTTCAGACAGAGACGAGTAGAAGAAGCAGAGAGACAAGAGACGAGAGGAACCATGTCTGAATTCAGATGGATTAAAACCTCTTTATTTCTGATTCTGGTGCTTCAGTTTACAGGTAAGAATACATATAATGTGTATATGACTACAGGAACATTAAAGAAGCTTATTTATTAACATCATTAATGTTATTTTATAACCTAACCTTCATTTAAAGAAGACAGACGAGTAGTGTGTTTGTTTTCCATCGAGGTGAATAGTGAGTTTAATGAACTCTTAGAAACCAACGATGAGGCACATTTGTAAACTGTTGTTGAATCTAAAATGATCTTCACACTGACATTAAAAGTCATGTTTTTATTTCTCTTTGTTATTTTTATTTCTCTCTCATCTTCTCAGCAGCAGCAACAGGACAACTTTTGCTCTTCGTCACTGTCAGAGATGGAGATGAAGCCACTTTGCCTTGTAACAGTGTGATGTATGGTAGTAAGAACTGTGACTCTACTACGTGGTTCTTCACTCATTCAAGAAGACCAGCAGTAGAGCTGGTTAGAGATGGACAGATTGTTGAAGCAGCCAAAGCTAAATCAGACAGACTGAGTGTTTCAGAGAACTGTTCTCTGGTTATAAAGAAGGTCACAGATGAAGATGTTGCTCGTTATGACTGCAGACAGTTAAGATCAGGACAAGAAGAAGGTCGAGCTAATCTGGTTTATCTGTCTGTTGTTACCAGTGAGTATTTACATCATTATGTTTTCAAACTGTCTTGTCAGAACAATAAACTGAAACATTATAATAATCATGATTATAGTGATGAAGTTGCTCTTCTTTCTCTCACAATGTCTCCATCTTCTCCAGTGACTGAACACGAGGACGATGATGAGATGACGTTAAGATGTTCTGTGTCGACATATAGAGGATGTCGTCACACAGTGAAGTGGCTGCTTCAGGGTCCAGATGTGGATAAAGACAACAAAGACTTTAAGACATCACAGTCTAGGTGCTCCGCCTCTCTGACGTTTCTGACTTCTCATTTCATTTACACATCGAGGTTTAATTCATTGAAGTGTGAAGTGACCAGAGGTGACAAAGTGCAGCAGTTTTCTTTCAGAGATTCTGCCTCAGGTGAGAAAACAGGTGAGAACATTTTGAAGTCACTCATATTCACTTATTTACTTTGTTGAGTTGTTTTTATTTGTTCAGGTGACGACACAATAACAGCAACAACTGAGTCAACACCAACTGAAGACGGCACTAAAGCAGCTAACACCACGACACCTTCTGCAATCAGTGATGCTTCACCAAAACCACAAAGTAGTGACTCAGCATTTTATGTCTTTATCTAGAATCTCTCTTCCTGTCAGTCTTTATCTCTCCTCACATTTAACACAATTATTTATTTTTTTCAGGGGTTTATTTGTTACTGTTCAGGTTTTTATTTTTTTATATTTTTGAGGTAAAAAAAGAAAATAATACATTTTTCTCTGTAATTTTTCTCTGTAATTAAAGACGTGGACGGGTTTAAAATAAATTTTCTCTAATGTTGATGAATGAAATCTGTTTTTGAGAGAAAATTTTTATACTGATTAAAAGGAACATTTCACCATTTTTATGTAATTAAATGTGAATAAAGTTTATTTTAAGTCTAAAAGCTGTAACAACATATGTGTGCATGTTTTCATTCTGGCTCCAGATTGGTGGAGGTTCATCTTTGTGTCTGTTGGATTAGCAGCACTCATAATACCAGTTGTGGACAAGAATTAAAGGTGAGAAACAATTCATATATAAGAGCTTTTGATGAACGGGAGACTTTTGGGAGCTAAAACCAAAGTGTACTTTAATGAACTGTGTGTCTTTACTTTAGTTCTTATCTCCTTGTGATAAGTGTGGAGCAGTGGACGCCTACAGATCACAGGAGTGGGATTGGAAAGTGTGTGTTTGATTGTGTTGTGTTGTTCCTCACAGGTGCGTTAAAGATGACACAGTGACCTATGAAAACATCAGACCTCCTGATGGAGTTTGACCAACACGTCTGCCTCCATCACACTCCACTGATCTACTCGTCATGACTTGTTAATGATAACTACACAATACATGACCTAATCAGACCCCAAATGTGATGCTAACGCTAGCTGTTGTGGTTAGCCACGTTCTGTGACCAACACATAATGTTTGAAGTTGTTAGAAAGGCAGAATTGTTTGCGAAATTGTAAATTCCTTCTAGACGGACTGCCCTGGTCATTAGGTTTCAGAGGCACCGTGTTGCTGCTCAGCAGAACAGTGAATTAAAATGACAAAACACAAAAATGTAACTTAGAGAGGCATAGGGCTCTATGTCTCTTGTAAGATGGCGCCAGCTGCACGGATGTGCAGTTACGACATACCCCCACACACACACACACACACACACACACATACGACCTTCAAGCCACCGTACAGGGTAATGGGTAATACAGGGTCATTGGAGGGCTTTCCAGGTCACCATGTTGTTAGGTATGAAAGGTACTTTCCGAGTGACAGAACAGGATGGTGTTTCTTCGGTGATTATGTTTTCGCAACGAAGGCATCGTGGTTAGTGTTGCCATGTAACGATACACAGTCTCAGGCATAGACTACACACTCATAGACTTCACACGGGCATAGGTACCTGCCGACAGCTGCATTGCCCATTAGCCCGTAGCCGAGCGCGGTGGCGCATACCAACACACACATTTTTAATTTTTAACTTTGTATTTTCACTCTAGGCTTCAGTTTAGGTCCCATTCGGCCTTACGTTCACCTCGTAAAAGGCAATGGTCCGCGTTCTTGCCCCTTAAGGACAAGGGCGCCGTTCACGCAGAAGAGTACGTATATTTGAGAATACTCTATTCTTAATCTTACGCTGGGCAAAAAGGTGTATTATGTTTTGTATCTTTTATTTGTGGTGTATTATCGTGTATCCCTGTACCCTGTTGAAAACATACAATGAGGAGTACGTGTCGGAGTATAAATATCAACCAGTGAGCACGGTGTGTCATACATCCTGAGTACCAGAGGAGGTCGTTGTGTTAGACAACGATCTGTCCATGAAAACATGACTAGCATTAAGGGGGTTACCATGCCCATGTCATGCCTCACGAGGAAGGCATTGAAGGGGGGGTTGAACCTCTCCCTCAGTGGATCCAGAGTATAAATATTCTCGGTTTTAGACGATCGGGGCAGTAGTTGGGGAGAAGTCCACCGGGTCTTTACCTGTGTGGGGTTACAATTAGAATTTTCAAATCTCCGGACTTTTGAAAACAGCTTGCTCACTGAGTTCAGGGTTTTTTAATCTTTTTCGATTTTTCTGTAAACTTTTTGTTCATCAACTTTTGTCTGTATTTGAACCAAAATAAATATACTTTGAATTGGACGAAATAAACAAGTAAAGATTTAACTATTTTAGATGACTCTTTTTCCCTATCTCTTCGGGACGCCGGAGCTCCGAGAGAGGGGTCTCCCCTACGGGGGTCATCTCCCAGCCCCTGTGGTAAGTTGAAGGATTTCCAGCACGGCACACGACTGATGCAACTTTTTCACACACATAGAAATACTCACATCCGTTTCTACAGTTAAGAGAGACCTGGGGACCCCCGCTTCAAGCCTGTCCTAAAACGACCGTGAGTTTGAGAAGAGCTTTTCCGGGTCCTCGCGTTGCAACAGCTCAGAGTCACTGTGGCAGAGAGAATATGCCGGCCGCCGTTCCATGAGCGCCTCCTCATCCCCTGGCAGCTCTGATTCGACCACCGATCCTGCAGCACACACATCCGACAGCGAGCCCGCCTGGTCTCTGGCATCCGGAGACGCAGGCCGGCGAGACAAGGTATCCGCATTTTTGTGGCGTGAACCATCTTTGTGAATAATGGTCCAGTTGAATGGGTCGAGCTCCAAAACCCCTAGGCCCCTTCGTCCTGTAGGATCGTTGTCAATGGCCATTTTTCTGAGCCCCAGCAGCGGCCGATGATCCGAGATGATGGTGAATGCAGAGAAGCCCACATAGTGTTTAAATTCACGCACGGCCCATACTATGGCCCAGAGCTCGCTGTCGAAAGTGGACCATCTTTTCTGTGTGTGTGTAAGAGCCCGGCTGGCATAAGCTATGACTCGTTCGGGCCCCTCCACCTGTTGAGCCAGTACTGCACCAACCGAGTCTTTGGAAGCATCCGTGTATATCTTGAATGGGAGTGCAAAGTTGGGTAGTGTCACCACAGCACCTGCTTGAAAAACATGAAGGCTGTTTCACACTCTGCATCCCATTTGAAAGGCACGTTTTTGCCCGCCAGGTGGTTCAGCGGTGCAGCATACTGGGAGAAATTCCTCACAAACCTCCTGTAGTATGAGCACAGGCCCACAAAGGCTCTGACTTCAGATGGGTTGCAGGGAGTTGGCCAGTTTCTCACCTTTTCGGTGTTGCGGGGGTCAGGCTGGAGCCCCTGTCTGGAGACCACGTGGCCTAAGAACACCACATGGTCCGTGGCATCATGCAGATGTGCCAAGGCAGACCCCGCAGGATCAGCTCCATCATGCGTTGAAAGGTGGCAGGAGAGTTGGTCAGGCCCATAGGCATGGCGCGCCACTGGTACGTGAAGGCCGTTTTTTCACGATCCTCCTCAGCCATTTCCACTTGCCAGTAGCCATTCGAAAAGTCGAGTAAGTTCACACACACACATTCACATGAGGACACCAGACTTTGTAAGCACACATATTATAATTAGTCATTTAGATTTTTTGACCCCAACAGCTAATCACTAAGTTTCATCAAAGTGATGAGCCGATGAACCAACTGAGAGTACATCATGTTTATAGTTCAAGACCAACAGAATAGATTTGTCTTTCTGCAGAAGGGAAATTACAGGTCTAAAATTGTTGCAACTGTAACTTTGGGAACAGAGGGAGGAGGAAGTGACACTTCACTAATTAGAGGAAGTAGATTCAACGTTCGTCTTTAAGACGGAACAAGTTCAGAGACGAGTAGAAGAAGCAGAGAGACAAGAGACGAGAGGAACGATGGCTGAACTCAGATGGATTAAAACCTCTTTATTTCTGATTCTGGTGCTTCAGTTTACAGGTAAGAATACATATAATGTGTATATGACTACAGGAACATTAAAGAAGCTTATTTATTAACATCATTAATGTTATTTTATAACCTAACCTTCATTTAAAGAAGACAGACGAGTAGTGTGTTTGTTTTCCATCGAGGTGAATAGTGAGTTTAATGAACTCTTAGAAACCAACGATGAGGCACATTTGTAAACTGTTGTTGAATCTAAAATGATCTTCACACTGACATTAAAAGTCATGTTTTTATTTCTCTTTATTCTTTTTATTTCTCTCTCATCTTCTCAGCAGCAGCAACAGGACAACGTTTCCTCTCCTTCACTGTCAGAGATGGAGATGAAGTCACTTTGCCTTGTAATAATGTGATGGATGGTAGTAAGAACTGTGACACTACTACGTGGCTCTTCAGTAATTTAATAATCAGTCCAACAGCAGTAGAGCTGGTTAGAGATGGGCAGGCTGTTGAAGAAGCCAAAGCTAAATCAGACAGACTGAGTGTTTCAGAGAAATGTTCTCTGGTTATAAAGAAGGTCACAGATGAAGATGGTGCTCGTTATGACTGCAGACAGTTAAGATCAGGACAACAACAAGGTCCAGATGCTGAGGTTCGTCTGTCTGTTGTTACCAGTGAGTATTTACATCATAATGTTTTCAAACTGTCTTGTCAGAACAATAAACTGAAACATTATAATAATCATGATTATAGTGATGAAGTTACTCTTCTTTCTCTCACAATGTCTCCATCTTCTCCAGTGACTGAACACAAGGACAATGATAAGGTGACGTTAAGATGCTCTGTGAAGACATATGAAGATTGTGAACACAGAGTGAAGTGGCTGCTTCAGGGTCAAGATGTGGATGAAAACAACAAAGACTTTAACCCATCACAGTCTTTCTGCTCCGCCTCTCTGACGTTTCTGACTTCTCATTTAATTTACACATCCGGGTTTAATTCATTGAAGTGTGAAGTTAAAGATCCTGACAATGTGCAGCAGTTTTCTTTTAGAAATTCTCCCTCAGGTGAGAAAACAGGTGAGAACATTTTGAAGTCACTCATATTCACTTATTTAGTTTGTTGAGTTGTTTTTATTTGTTCAGGTGACGACACAATAACAGAAACAACTGAGTCAACACCAACTGAAGACGGCACTGAAGCAGGTAACACCACGACACCTTCTGCAATCAGTAGGAGTACGTAGTGACTCAACATTTTATGTGTCTTTATGTATTTTTATGGAACTTTCAACCACATCTCTGCAGTTGTGTTTTCATTGGATCCAGTTTTTGAACCAAAAGTTTCATCTTTCAACCGAACAAAACGCTGGAGACAATATACCTAAAACATTTGTTTTATCTTTTCAGTTTGGTGGTACGTCATCGTGGCTGTGGTTTTAGTAGCACTCTTAATAATCACTGTGGCTCTCATCAAATGGAAGAGAAATAAAAGTGAGAGAATGGATGAAACTTTAACACATTTTGAGAATACTGTATTTCCGTTGTAAAAGCTTTCAACCACCTTTTTTTGTCTTTTCAGGGAACACAACACGGGCGGACGGCAATGCTGTGAGTTGAAAAACTGTTCTTCACCATACATTTAGATTCTATAACTGAGAAAAGATACACAGTACGGCCTGTGTTGTATTAAAACAAAGTGATGGCAGCAGCAGTGAGAAAAAGCTAAAAAGGGGCCCAAAGCTAATTTATGCTTTTCTTACTCAACCATAAACAGCATGAACTGCAGCCTCTAAAACAACAACAGCACAGGTCTTGTTTGCTTTGGAACCCTGGCAACATATGAATTAACTGAAGTGTAAAATGCTTTCTGTCCAGGGTCTGACCTCACACCCTGCTCCAGAGACCAGCCAGGACACGGTGAGATCACATGCTACAAAGCTACGTAGAGCGTCAAATACCAACGCTTTGTCCCTCCCCTCGGCGTCTGTATGAGACGCACCAGGCTTTTAAGTAGCTACAATGTAAACCCATCCGCATCATTATGAGACGCTCAGAGAAAATGCTCCAGGAGTGTGCTGAGGGAGCATGAAGACGGGGAAATAAAAGTACAGCGAGTCGCGGACTCACTAAGGTTTTGTAGAAACGACTAAAACGAGCAGTGGATTAGTAACGTTACGAAACACCGAGAGCCAAAGTAAATGAGCAATATTCAACAACTTAATGCTTCAACACTGTTGTCAATGCGTAGGAAAGCACATCGCTATCGCCAGATGAGTGACACCTTTGTTTGGCTCATTTTCTGTAACCAGTGTAGCATAAAGCATGGTGGAACTAACAAGCTAGCTAGCTAACTAGCAGACAGCTGACTAGTTCGCTAGCTCGCTAATTCCGCCAAGCTTTAATACCAGCGGGCTGGTGGTCAACGGCGGTCCTTAGGCCTCGGTCCCCGCCGCTCCGGAGAAGGACAAGCTACCGAGCTAACTAGCCAGCCGTATGTTGCTGGAGTCTCTTCTCTTATTCTGTTAAAGGGAGGGGAGGTGGATGGGTCAAACAAACACAGGACTTTTGACTTTCACCAGGAGACCGGTGTTCGAGTCCTGTGTTTGTTCCCCAAGGTTTAGTTAGTGATGTTTGTGACGTGTTTTCCGTACTTAAGTTACGTTGTTTACGTTTTACTGAGTTCACGCAGTTTATTTTAAAGGTGCAGGATCCGAGATTGGGAGCATTTTGATTACCTCCGAACGGCTCTCAACATGTCGACGGCGAGCCGGCTAACGATGCTAACTGCGCTAGAAGTGCAAACTACGGCTAAAGTGCTGACAGAGCTAACAGCGTTAGCCTGAGGGTGGGTGCACTAAAAACACGCTGCGACTGGCCCGGCTATGTAGACAAAGCAAGAAGAAGCTCTGATAACAACACACACAGAGGGAGAGCGACTTCATTCTACACACTACTCCACTTTATCTTTACATAGACAATAGTTGTTTGCTGCTATATTAATGCTCCGAATGTTAAAAATACAGCTCCTGTAAGCCCAACCATGATGTTGTCCCTAAACCTAACTAAGTGGTGTTGTTGGCTAACTCACAACACTAACCACAGGTTTACTGCAACCGGCCGCTGGGCTACCCGGTGCATTACAAAGTGTCGCCATGGTTCTGACAAAGCGCCAGCATGTGACGAAATGGGAATGAGAATGTGTTGGAAATGTGTGTTTGTCCTCTGAAATATAACTGAATCTCACTCTTTACAGTCTTGAGAGTGTGAGAATGTGCATTAAAGATAAAAAAGGGAAGTTAGATGATGCAACTGGATTTCACCAGAAGAGAACGCGTAAAACAGGAAGTTATAAATCCAACCACCCCCAAAATAACTTATATTTACTGTTATAATGTGTTTATGTTAATGAGCAGCCATGACGGTGTCTTCTCTGTGCAGGCTGATCCTGAAGAAGGTGTTTCCTACGCCTCCGTCAGCTACACCAAGAAGACCAACAGTAAAGCCCAGGTGAGCTCTCTGATTGGTTACACACCTTTGTCTTCCTCAGTCTTCTTCTTCTTCTTCTTGACCGTGGGACTGAACATGATGTGCCCTTGTTGGTTTGCTTGTATGTCAGTGTCACAAATGCATCATGGGATGCATCATATATTTACTGTTATAATGTGTTTATGTTAATGAGCAGCCATGACGGTGTCTTCTCTGTGCAGGCTGATCCTGAAGAAGGTGTTTCCTACGCCTCCGTCAGCTACACCAAGAAGACCAACAGTAAAGCCCAGGTGAGCTCTCTGATTGGTTACACTGATGATACGCACGTTGTGTTGCACTGTGTTACATTGTGCGCTGTGTTGCTTTGTGTGTTCCAATATGCTGTAAAGTGTAAAAATTATTCTTTTTTATGTGGTGTTTTACTCTGTGATATCATTGATGCTGCTTTGCATGTCGTAGTACATCATTGTGGTGGGTTAAACAATCTCGGCCTGTTGTGTTATTTACGTTGTGTTGTTTCCTGCCAGGGTCGGAGTAAACATGATGATGATGATGATGATGATGCGGTGACATACGCGACCGTGAAATCTTCCTCCGCTGATCCCAGCAACCTCCACGCTGCCATCACCTAACCAAACAAACCAAACTCATGTCTGCTTTTCTCTGTTGATGGGTTTTGGATGGATCAATTTAAAAATATCTTCCTTTACAGAAGGAGGTGAAGTCTCACTGGTGTCTCAGTTTAAAAAGGGGAAGTAGTATCTCAGCATGTATATGGGTGGTTGCTTAAAATATAAATGAGCATAATATATTACACATTTTGCTTGATGAACTTGCTCTCATGCACTTCGTCGTGCTCAGAGATGGAAGTGCTAATCTCAGGTTATTGTAAGTAAGTTGCTTTTTGTGTTTCAATAACATGTATTGCCTGGAATTTATTCATGAGTAATTTTGTATCAAACTTGAGCAATTTTGCTGATTTTCTCATGTTTGTCTTTATTTTCCAAGTTTCTTCTTTTATTGTTAGATATGCAGTGATTTTAACATTTATGTCTCCTTTTATCAGAGTATTAAAAGCAAACTTATTAAACAGCTGAATGAGTGAACACTGTGTAAATCCAGTATCTTTGAATCACTATAATGGAGTCAGTAAGAGGGGAGTGGTGCACATAAGAGTAAGAATATAAAAAAGGAAGAAAGTCATGATGAGGAAATGACACTACTGATTACAGGAAGTAGATCATGTCTCTTTAAGAAGCTACACATTTAGAAGCTGTTGAAACAAAAAAACAAGATGATCTTAAAGGACAGGGTTGAGTTAAAAAAACACACACACACAAAAAACAATGAGTGCTAATGAATACCATGAACTTACATTAACAGTGAATAGTCACTGTTTTTTAAAATTCATATTCAGAAGCAAAACCACAATCTAAAAATACTCCATTACAAGTAACAGGAATTAGTATATAGGCAAAACGTCAGAGCTATATACATTATTATATATTATAATATTTTTACTGATGCATTAACATGTAAGCAGCATTTTTTAGTTCGTCATCAATATTACGTATATTTCTTATCTTATTCATTTAGTGTTCTCTATAATATTGTGACATTTGAATACTATATAGGTGGAGGCTTCAAATAAGCCCAGTGGGATTTTGTGCCTCTTCCTGCACTGTGATATTATTTATCTCTGTTATGTTTGTGTATTCTTTAAATTGTGCAAAATAAACTAAAACTACAACTAAAGTAAACACGTGGAAATAAATATTACAATTTTAAAGCTGGAGGGAAATACGCAAACAGTGGCAACAGTATTGGCACGAGAAAAGGGAGATTTTAGATTTTAGAAGCAACCGGATTATTTGTAAAACAATGTGATAACAGCTGCAATTAAATCCAGCAGTGGGCAGTAAAGCCACGTAAAGGATGCAAACTGCTGGGAAAAAACACCAAAGAAGAATAAGTAATTCGGGGACCTTTATTTTGAAAACTGTTTGACGAACCGGAAGTTGACGTCCGTTGACCCATAATTAGTTTCCGGTGATGTGATATTGGAAGGATTGTGTATTTGGTGCTGAATTTTCGTGTACAGTGGGAAAAAACAATCGCTTTTTTTATTTATATATATTTTTTAATCTTCTTTATTTAAACAACGGAGTGACTGAGAGCTACTCGGTAAGTTTAAAACGACGAATGAACAATGAAAACGAACCGTTGGTGCGCTGCTAGCTAGCTAGCTAGCGTTAACTAACGTTTGTTTCGGTGTCAAATGTCGGCTGTAAACAAAAAAGCTCAACATATTTAGATTGTTATCGCTATCACAGCATGTTAAACGTGCTTATTGCGTTGTTTTAGCTGAAATGTGAGCAACGTACAGAGACAAATACTGTTTTTTTTGTAACCCAATGTTAGTTTACTAGCTACCTGTGTTTACGGTTGTCGTTGGATTCCAAGGCATTCTAGTTAGCATTAAGCTAGCTGTGATTTAAAACTTGTTTAAAGGGTACAATATGTACCTCTGAGATGTAACGTTAGTACAGTAAAAAGTACAATATTTACCCCTGAGATGTAGTACAGTAAAAAGTACAATATTTACCTCTGAGATGTAGTACAGTAAAACGTACAATATGTACCTCTGAGATGTAGTAAAAAGTATAATATTAATTAAGCTAATTAGCTCCGTGCTGTGCCTTGACTTTGACACGTTTCCTCGTGTGTTAGATGTGACTCAAGCAGCCGTGGACCATGAGTAACAGCCACCCTCTGCGCCCACTGGCCTCCGTGTCGGAGATCGACCACATCCACCTGTTGTCCGAGCAGCTGGGCGCCCTGGTGCTCGGAGAGGAGTACAGCGATGTCACCTTCGTCGTGGAGGGGAAGCGGTTCCCGGCGCACCGCGTCATCCTGGCAGCTCGCTGTCACTATTTCAGGTAAGAGTTAATGACTCAAACCCCCATGGTTCACCTGTGTCGTCTTTATTTGTGTGCACAAGGAGTATTTAATACTAGATATACATATGACACTACATATACAACCTTGATGCCTTGCCAGTTTTTGTGATTCATTATGTTTGTCAGAGTGCATTGCCATATGTTTGTGAGACTGCTGGCAGCCGGTTGAGAAGGTCCAAAGCTTGCAGAGTAAGAAAAAGCATGGCCACTGGAATAACATTAACTATTACCTTCTTGCTTCTTCTGGCCCCTTTAGGGCCCTGCTGTACGGTGGGATGAAAGAGTCTCAGCCCCAGGCGGAGGTGCGTTTAGAGGAGACGCGGGCCGAAGCCTTCTCGATGCTGCTAAACTACCTGTACACGGGTCGGGCCAGCCTCAGCTCCGCCCGGGAAGAGGTGCTGCTGGACTTCCTGGGCCTGGCTCACCGCTACGGCCTCCAGCCGCTGGAGGACTCCACCTCCGAGTTCCTCCGCACCGTCCTGCACACCAACAACGTCTGCCTGGTTTTTGACGTGGCCAGTCTGTACTCTCTGAGCGCACTCAGTGCAGCCTGCTGCGCCTACATGGACAGACACGGACCCGAAGTGTTGAATTCTGACGGCTTCCTCATGCTCTCCAAGGTAAGAGGTTGCTGGATTACAGACTGGTGTGTGAAGAGTTGTTATGAGTATTGAGTCTGGTTCATTCTTATGTTAAGGAATCCTTCTTTTCTCCATACATTGTGAAATATGGTTTGAAATATAGTGGCAGTAGATATCTCATGTATGCCGTTGTAACATAAATCTGAGATACCTCTAGTGGCAGGTAAGTGATTTCTACCATACAGACGCTTCAGACAAAGCAAATGAGACTTAAAGCTGTGGCTGGTAATCTTGAGAAACTAGCAAGAGAAAGGTAGATTTATAAAAGTATCCAACCGAATAACCCAGCCCAGTGTTGCCAACTCTTACAGTCAGAGTAGCTAGCATCACTAGCTCCAAAAGTCGCTAAATCTAGCGAGAAAGTTGCCAAGTCGACATCTCTTCAGGCCTCCTTCAACGACACTACCCCAAAATTATCATTATGAACATAAACAACATACACAGCTGTTTTTGCTACTCACAACCGGAAGGCTCCGGTGACGCGCCATTGGTTCACATGCAGAGTGTGCACAGGAAGGCAGGTAGCCTTATTACAGCCACAGATACCAGATTAATTTCTCTTCATTTATTAGAGCATTTGATTTATTGATGGCTGTTGGAACATTTCAATAAATCTAACGTGTGACTTCAGCTCAGCTCATGACGCATACACATGACGTGCCCAGACAAAGATATTCTTCCTCCCATGTTTGCAGCTCTGACTCGATCTCGTTCCATGAACCAGTGTGGATGCATCTCACTCTTATTTTAGTAATCAAGTAATCCACTCTTGTCTAAACGGATTCATTTTTTTCAATTAATCTATTATCCATTTGTTTTTAATAACTAATGACCAATAAAATATCATTTTCAGAGCCTTAAAAAAGTACTTGCTTGTTTGGTCAATGGTAAAAAAAACAAAGTATTTACATTTACAGGGATTTGGAATACAGGAAAACAAGCAAATACTAAGACGCTGTAATCACTGCATGTCTGGTATTTTTGACTAAAGTTAAAGTACCTGTTTGCAGACTGCTCTGCTGACCGTGATGAGGCGGGACTCGTTTGCTGCCAGCGAGAAGGAGATCTTCCAGGCGCTGAGTCGCTGGTGCCGGCAGCACGAGGAGGGGGCCGACACCCAGGAAGTGATGTCGGCAGTGCGGCTGCCGCTCATGACTCTGACGGAGATGCTGAACGTGGTGCGGCCGTCCAGCCTGCTGAGCCCAGACGACCTGCTGGACGCCATCAAGACCCGCTCCGAGAGCCGCAACATGGACCTCAACTACCGGGGCATGCTGAGTCAGTGCTCCTCCCCTTCCTGTTATCACATCAAACATTTTGTATAGTTTATGCCTGTGATTTTCATGTATTACCTGTGTATTTCATGTATTCATTTGCACATTTCTTCTGCTCTGGTTTCAGTCCCGGAGGAGAACATTGCCACCATGAAGTACGGAGCTCAGGTGATGAAAGGGGAGCTGAAGTCGGCACTGCTGGACGGAGACACCCAGAACTACGACCTGGACCACGGCTTCTCCAGGCACCCCATCGAGGACGACGGGCGGGCCGGGATCCAGGTCAAACTGGGCCAGTCGTCCATCATCAACCACGTCCGCCTGCTGCTGTGGGACAGAGACAGTCGGTAAGACAGGCTGGTCTCCCCCAAACCAAAGGGAAGATACGGACTAACATAGCAGGGCTTGGATTGAATCTGTAGACGTACAGTATGCAAAATATGTGATATTTAAAAATGACATATTGATGCCATGTTAAAAACACACATATGATGTGAACAGCACCTTTTAAATCATGTTGTATATAAAAACAGGTCTGGTTACAGACTCTCCACCTCCCTACACTCGTATTTTCACTGCAATTAGTTTACTAAAAAAGAGACAAAAGTTAAAGATGATCATTTTTGTTTTCTAATTTTCTATCTTTTGGCCACGATAATCGTGTAGTGAGAATCTAATATATCGTGTATGATTGTACGTAATGTTTGCTTTTGAGTTTGTGTGATTTCAAACGTCGTCCTTGATTATTTCAGGTCCTACTCGTACTACATCGAGGTGTCTATGGATGAGCTGGACTGGGTGCGTGTTGTGGACCACACAAAGTACCTCTGCCGCTCCTGGCAGGATCTGTACTTCACACCACGAGTTTGCCGGTATGCTGAACGAATCCATTTGACTCCAGAATCAGTTATTATCCGTTGGCTCGAGCTGATGTGGAAAAATGTACTTTGTAGCATTCCGTGCACGTTCACCGTGCCTTTTTCCAAGAAACCAGGGCTCATAAATAAGAAACGCACTCGCAGGTAGTTCAACCTCTTCTGGTGTTCTGCCATCGAGCCCTTTCCAAACACAAAGGGCTCGTCTGTGCCATCACTTGTCTTAACCTGGTGTTCATAGCAATTACAGTCTGTGTTTTATGGTTTTTTTCCGTAGTTGATTTGGTTTATATTCTTGTGTTTGCCTGGCAGAGGACAGAGAAGCATATTTTCAAACAGTATTTTGGTGTTTTGTTTTCACCGTGTTGCACAAATACAGGTGAAGTTTGAGAATCTCCAGATTGGAGATAACGTGTTTAGGGCGTGCATGGTTTGAGATAACGGTGTGTAAACATCCAAACAGACGTCACAACATATGACTCAAGCTTTCCATAAAGGTTTGTCTAGAACAATAGTGTTGCGATACATACCGCCTTCACGATGTTGCCCTTTGTGTCTCAGGTACGTTCGCATTGTGGGAACACACAACACAGTGAACAAGGTGTTCCACCTCGTGGCTTTTGAATGCATGTTCACCAACCGCTCGGTTACCCTGGAGAACGGCCTTTTGGGTAAGTCGCAGACACAGAAACACACCTATTGTCTTTCTACATGTGTAATCTGCAGTGTTTCTAAGAAGTGAACTTCACTTCATAGGCTTCAGACATTCAGCTTTCATCCTAGCTTTCCTCTGTTTGCTTGTAATGTCTGGTTTAGGAGTTATGTTGAAGTTATTCAGGTTAAAAGCAGTGAGCTAGACCCGTTTCATACAAACAAAGTGACGATGGCAGCAGAACAAGTGTGTGACCGTGCGCCTGATGTCTGCAGTGCCCGGGGATAACGTGGCGACCATCGCGTTGTGCGCCAGTGTCATTGAGGGCGTGAGCCGTTGCAGAAATGCCTTGCTCAACGGCGACACGCGCAACTACGACTGGGACTCTGGCTACACCTGCCACCAGCTGGGCTCCGGAGCCATCGTCATCCAGCTGGCTCAGCCCTACTCCATCGGATCCCTGAGGTAGATCTGACCACGTCATAATACGAGTAAAGCCAAGCATCTCAATGATTTCATTTCTCCAGCGGGAGTTAAACATGGTGACGATGCTAACGGAGCAATGCTGACATGTATTCTTCATTTATATTTTAATTCTTCTTTTCTAAGCCACATGGACTTTGAAGTTCCTTGAATTGTATCTTAGCTGTTTGTCACTTATTATTACAATTATGAGAAAATTATGACTATTTTATAATTGTGGTGCTTTGGGTTTGATGATTGCAATTAGTCATAGTAGTCGACGTAGTAGTCGACGTAGTAGACGTAGTAGTCGTAGTAGTCGTAGTAGTCGTAGTAGTCGTCGTAGTCGTAGTAGTAGACGTAGTAGACGTAGTAGTAGTCGTAGTAGACGTAGTAGTAGTCGTTGTAGTAGTCGTAGTAGTAGTCGTAGTAGTCGTAGTAGTAGTCGTAGTAGTCGTAGTAGTCGTAGTAGTAGTCGTAGTCGCAGTAGTAGTCGTCGTAGTAGTCGTAGTAGTTGTAGTAGTCGTCGTAGTAGTAGTAGTCGTTGTAGTCGTAGTCGTAGTAGTAGTCGTCGTAGTAGTCGTAGTAGTCGTAGTAGTCGTAGTAGTAGTAGTCGTAGTCGCAGTCCTTATCAATTAAGCTACCCTCAAGAATTTAAGATATTTAAAAAAGAAAGAGAAAAATTTCATTCCCACTTGTAACCCCTAATACTTTGTAAACAATTCTTTTGAAAACCAAAAAGAGAGTTACACATTCTTACTTTAACATCTGTCTGTTGTGCACTGTGACGTATTTCACGGTGAAACAGCGTTTGTGAGCGTGTGCTCAGTTACACGAGGGATTTGCAAAACTCCGTCAGCGGTTTCGCTTCGTCCGGCGGACGTTCGTCTGCGTGCGCCGGTTTAAAGACGGCAAAGTAGAAACGGGATTAAAACTGGGGAAATGTATTTTTGAAGATCGTTATGTCCAAAACGGGTAAATGCTTCCTTCCCTTCCTCTTCCTGTTCAGGCTGCTGCTGTGGGACTGTGACGAGCGCTCCTACAGTTATTACATCGAGGTCTCCAGCAACCAGCAGCAGTGGACGAAGGTGGTGGACCGCACCAGGCAGGCATGTCGGTGAGGCTCCCGCTTCCTCTGCTGTCGCTTCCTCCACAGCTCCGATACTCTTTCCTGTTGCCTGCGCTCCTTAGACACAGGTGTCAGATTGATACGTCAAACCTTTGATGTAGACATCTTCAATAACTTCACACTCTGATCTAGAAATTAAGCAAAGTTATGATAGTGTATGTGTTATTGACTGATAACGTATAAAGGAACATTGAGCCACATAGAGATGTTGCTGTTGCCCTTGTAGGTAGACCAGATTTGAAGCTTTCAGGACCAGAACACCCTCAGTTTAATGTCAAACATGTTATCATAACAGACGTTAATGTTGTAAACTGAGAGACAATCCTAATGTCTCATGTTTCTGTTCTGATGTTTTCTTCCTGCTCCTCTCTTCCAGATCGTGGCAGACATTGAAGTTTGATAAGCAGCCGGCTTCCTTCATCCGTATCGTTGGGACTCACAACACTGCTAATGAGGTGAAAACACAGGAAACACAAAATCATACATTTGAACTAAATCTGTGTCAGGCAAAGGTCCCCGGGTACCTAAACTGATTTCATACCCGTCTGGATTAATAGAATATTAATAGTACCTCAGGTCTCGGGGGCTTGTATTTAAGGTAGTTAAAGGAGATCATCTTTCACCAACGAGCAGACTCGAGCATCGATCTTCTCCCGTCAGCGTTTGACTCTGATCTCTCTTCAGGTGTTCCACTGTGTTCACTTCGAGTGTCCGGCCCAGGTGGACACGGATGTGAACGAAGGCAGCCCGGGCCCCGACCCCCCCGACTCCGGGTCCTCCTCCCCGCAGCCGCGACCCCAGCTGCCCTCACGCACACACAGCCTGCTGCCCTCCCAGCCCTCTCCCCCGTCTTCATCGTCCTCCCAGTCCCATCAGTAGGAGGTGTCTAGAGGAGCGGGAGACCTCAGAATGCCATTTTGCACAGCCTTCATCCTCCAGACCGCGCCGCTACCCCGCTGCTAGCGGCGATCGCGTCGTCGTCGCAGCCCGCGTGGTCCCTCCGTCACGAGTGCAACATTAGAGGCCGGTGTGTCTGTAGCAGCAGCGTCCTCCAGTCCTGAAGCAGAGGGTTTGGTGTTACATCGTCAACGGCTCACACAGTTTTGTGAAGGTACTTTTTAGCTACTGAGACTCAAGTTTTTGTTTTTTCCCTTTTTGAAATCATCGAAGTGGAATCTTTACTCCAAAGACGAGGCGCACACTGAAGCGTGGTTCTACTGTTCCACCAAAGAGCAGTAACACCTGTGTGTATGTGTGTGTGTGTGTGTGTGTGTGTGGGGGGAGGGGGGGGGCTATTTGAATTTTACCCGTTCATATTTCCTAAAGAGACGGATTTTACTCCTGAAACAAGCTATTTTTTTAAAGAAAGCGTCTAAGAACGACTCTACTCACTTTTCATACCATCGCGCTAATAACCGAGTAGCAGTCGAAGTATTTTTCAAAGTTTGGAATTCAACTCTTCAGAGGTTTGCCAAAGCTGTGGAGCCGATGCATTCTGAAATGCATTCTGGGGCATCTGTATGCAATTTGCACTTAATCCAGTCATGCATTTGCATATGAAGTAATCGCTGTCGAGTATTTGTTGACGGGCTTTCGCACCCGAAACCAAAATCTGGTGTGACTTTTTTTTAATGGTTAAAGTTCATACCTCAAGGAAAAGAAAAATAATCTAGAGTTCAGTGTTAATTTAGCATTTTAAGCCCTTGGATAGCTTAGCACAAATGACTTTGGGGAAATCAATTGGGTTGTGAGAATTATTTTTGGGCTCGGACCAAATGATGTATGCACTAGGGCTGAAAGGAAGAACGTTAATACACAGGAGCAGCTGCTGTCGGCACTTTATTTTACTCGAGTACACGCAAATACAGGTTACAGCTAAAGACAGTACTGGAGTGCTGGATTATGTAACTTTCTGTTTTATATGTCAAATTAATTTAAACGCTTCCTTGCTCTTGGATCCATCTGCTTTTGTTTTTGTGTGTTTTTTTGGAGGTTTATTTTGAAATGAATCCATCAGTGCTGCAGCTTCCTGTTTGTTTCAGTTGTGTCCTGATGTTGCACTTTTGTCTTTGGAAAAACTCCTTAAAAAACAAACAAACAGAACTTTTGTCTGATGTTGAATAAGCTGTAATAGTGAACCACCCTGGTGACCCACTGTTGTTTCTTTAACCCATGTTAGAAGAGCTCCCATCGTCGGATGAAGTCTTCCGTAATAAGCAACCAGATAACTGAAACAGGGCTTTGTTCAGGTTACATTGTAATGTCGAGAAACACACTCCCCGACCCCATCTCACTTTTAAGTATGTGTATAGTTTTACTTGATATATATATATATATATATATATATATTTTACTGCCTCTTCAAAACATGCCTGTCAAAAATGTGAATAAGGAAACTGACGATAGCGTTGATTGCTGTGAGGTTTCACCCCCGTCTGCTTGGCTGGATCGCTGCCGTGTGGAGAACCCAGCGGAGGTGTTTGATACGAGCAGTACGGTGATCTCCGTCGTCTGCTACAGACCAGCGGCGGTGACCGACCCGTCGACATGCATTCATCACGCTCGTGGCACTGATGCCCCCCCCCCCCCCGGCAGCTCTTTAGAACATGTTGATGTGTAAATGCTGCCTACGGAGCTGTTTTACTGTCGTGAAACATTTAAAAGAAATGTCTAATTTTGAAGTTCAAATTGTATTTCTTTTGTCTTGCTTCTGTCTCTTTAAATGATTACCCGTGTGTTGTCCCGGACTTTAAGTTAAGAACAATGACCGAGCGGTTTTAAACCAGGACAGGATTTTAACTGATGAACAGTATACGTACATAGTCGCACTTTAATTAGGTTTTTTTGCACCTTTGTGGGTCTTGTTTCAGATATAATCACTGATCATAAGCAGTATTATTACCCAACATTTTCAGGATGAGGCGTTTGTGGTCATTTGAATAATTGCTTATTTGTTTGTTAATATCCTCAACTAAAAGCCTTAAGACTCCGTCCTGGGATAAGATCCAGTTTTATTATTATTTAATTTGATATAGTGCTTAAATGGCACATATTCCTAAATTAATTTGTACTTAATATGTTTACATGCACATTTGTAGTGACACATTTTTTGGTTTCCAGCTGCAGCAGGCAGATGTTTTCAAAGAATAAAAGCATTGTATGCTACCTCTCCAGCTCCAATAAGCAGACTGAGAAGATAAGCCACTCTCGGTGAGCTTAAAATAGAGTGAATATGCATTTAAGTTCATTACGTCACCCAAAAACATGGCTGCAAATCAAATGTCTGCTTTGTGTGTAAATAGGCAACTCTTTCCTATTCACTATGTTGGCTTTATGAGGTGATATGTCATCATGGCTGTGTTTACAGCTTGTTATGCTCCTCAGAGGACTACATTTATTATTTGATGATACTGATAATAGTTTGATAGAATCCCATTTCAAGTTTATTTCATTTTAATTTCAAATGTATGAGAGTTATGTCTTTAAAAAACTGGATTCCAGTGATGAAAGCTAGCTTAACTCTCACACATTCCGTGTTTCTACTCGTTTTAACTGAACACAGCGACACAGAGTGTTTACTTTGTAACTATTGTCGGCTTTTAGTCCCCTAATATAGCATTTAAATGTCACTTTTGTGGCCCTGTCTTTGCCTTCATTTTCGTTGGGTAATATTGACATTTCTGGTTTTGATGGACGCGTTTCCGGCCCAGCGTACTTCGCACCAGCGACGTGTGAATAGGGGTGGTCACTAACAGCAACGAGGGGGAGGCCTTACTTAATGTATTTATTTTTTATTTTCACGTACCCTCCCGCGTACTTAACACGGACGTAAGTACATTTTATCCATATCGGTGGACAGCTAGTTGGTTTTTTAAGCTTTTTCGTGTCGCGACAGCAGGACGCCACCCCTCCTCCACCTCTTTTTGTTCGTCGGTCGTAACGTCCGAGCGTCCAGCTGATTGCTTCGAGGTGCCGTTCAATGATTCCCGTTCAAACTGAGACGTTTTGTTCCACTTAACGGATGGTTTTTTTTTTACCTTTTTTTTTTTCACCGACTTGTGGACTTTAAAAGAAGAAAAGGGGACATTTATAAAAAAAAATTTCGTTTAACTTGGAGTGTTGGATCGGTTTTTTTCGACCAGGCCCCGGACTCATCCCCGGCCTCGCGTTGTTTTTTTTTGTGTTGGAAGTCATGGGAGACACCAGTGAACGAAGCAAACCTCCGAGTCTACCTCCACGGTGTTCCTGTGGATTTTGGGGGTAAGAGTTAAAAACCTGATATATAAACTAGATTAAAACCCTGAAAAGGTAAATCCGGATGAAATATATATCCAACTAGTCCAAACCCATTGTTGTTGTTCTGTAGAGCAGGCCGACGGTGGGGGGTTGGGAGAAGTTCTCTAATAAATAAACCTCTATAGCTTAAGAAAATTAGCTAAACTTCCACCATTTCCACGTGGGTAAAAACCCACTTTTATCGAGCCAAACCCGGGCTAATATTCTTTAAATCGCGCTACATTGTGTATTAAAGGCAATTTTTGACGTCCCCGAGATAGAACATGATTTATTGCTAGCAGGTTCCTTCTTTTAAACCCCCTCACACCGCCGTTATCTTCAGTCACCTCACAGAAAAGCAACATTAAAACGACTAACACTTTAGCTCAGTCCTCAGACCCCGAGCAGTGCTTATCCAGCAGTTCTTATGGAGTTATTTCACACCCTTTTAACAGTCAGTGTGTTGCATACCGGATGTGATTCACTGATGTCTCCTGTGTTACCTCATAGGAGACATGACTGCACACTAAACCTTCTTATTCCATCAAACAGCTGCTCCTCTCTGTAGGGCTGCTGGGTGTTACTAAAGCAGCTCAAAACAAGCACTACAGTATATATATGATAGTGATATAATATTACTAACCACCATAGAACACCATACAGCTGATTGTAGACACACTATAAACCCCTGTACTCTAATATTAGTGATGTTTTTAGGGTGTCAACCTACTGCCACTGTGTCAAATACAACCAGGAAGACAATACACCCCCCCCGTTTTTGGGGTATTGTCTTTACAGAACATTGTCATATGATTGTCATTTGGGAACCGACTCCCTCCCTCCAGCCCCATCCCCCAATTGCCTTCATTTTGTGGTGCCCAGTAAGCAAACTGGAACCTGTAGCCCACCTGTCAATGTCAGGTGTGTGTGTGTGTGTGTGTGTGTGTGTGTGTGTGTGTGTGTGTGTGTGTGTGTGTGTGTGTGTGTGTGTGTGTGTGTGTGTGTGTGTGTGTGTGTGTGTGTGTGTGTGTGTGTGTGTGTGTGTGTGTGTGTGTGTGTGTGTGTGTGTGTGTGTGTGTGTGTTATGGCCCGTCCCACACAGCCTCTTCACACATGTCACTGAAGCTCGAGGCCTCTCAGGGAGATACTCCAGTAAGGTCACATTTAGCATTTGGAAGGATTACATGATGTTTTTAGCTCTTTTATGAATTATAAATGCAGTGTTTTTGTGTTGGTTTAAGCAGGATTGTGCTTAATTCAGAGCACTAATACTTCTTCTTTGTATTCACTCTTGTTGCACTTGTTACGTGACAAAGTTTACACAAAGATCGCAATTATTGTCAGTTTAAAAAAGGCAAATAATATGAAGATCAGGTGTACACAGACATGCTCAAAGAGCACTCGGGTGTGATTGGCTGGTTCTTCCTCTGTGGATGAAGATGTGTTATCCGACTAGAACGTTTACCTGAGAAGCCTCAAAAATCAGTTTGAGAGATGTTTCGGTGGATTAGCCGTATTGCCCCTTTTAATATTGATCTTTTGAGAATTAAAACAATTAAATTATCTGCCCATATTTCTGTATTGCTGCTCTTATATTCCCCGGTCGTCTCATGCCCGTCACAGACGTATCTGGTGTTGCCGAATGTGTGAAATATTGAAAACACTTGCAGCCTCAGTTCAAGGTTAAAGGCCTGTTTTCTGTGCTATCTGTGTTTGTCCCCCCCCCCCCCCCACACACACACACACACTCCACATGCTGCTATCTGATGAACAAGTTGTGTTTAAAGCACCTCAGCATGTTTGACTTCTGACGGCAGCGTGACCAAATACTCCCGTCAGGTCTTCTAGTCGACGATTCTCAGTGTTCAGCTTTTACTTTGTTGTCATCTACAGAAGTTATTTACATAAAGTCACACAAATCAGATTATTAGGCAATAAATTATTGTTTTTATTTACATTTTTGCTGTGATTTTAGAAAGAATCTTGCCGTTAGTAGTTCTTTATTATAAATTGCTCTGAAAAAAATCACTTTTCTCGGCTCGAGGAAAAATGTACTTTGGATCAAAAATTGCTCAATAGAAAGAGTCCACTTTCTTTTGTACAATTTGCTCAGGAGAATGACGATTAGTTGCGTCTCCATTTGGACTAGTAACTTTATGGCTTGAGGACAAACCAGGATCCTTCGTGTTACACGTGGACGGTGTCGTAAAACTTTCCAACATGGCCGATGGGGCGCTAGCTAGCTACGCTAATGAAGCTAAGCACCGGCCTGCTGCTGCATCATCAACTGTCAACCCCCCCCCGTCACTGGATTCTCCATCCCGGTGACAAACCGGACCATGAATATCAAGCCCCGCCTACAAGTCATGTTGGGACACAAGCCGGCGTTTTCATGGTCCCCTGCAGCCACACCGTGTCATGAATTTGAAATGATGACGTGTGTTTTTAGTACCACTTTGTCATGTAGGATTTAGCATTTAGGAGACTGTGCGGTCTCAAAGTTGTGTGAAGTTAATGGACGTTAATTGGCATAAACCCTGGTTATAATGGTAATAAAGCTGCTATAACAAACCTGCACCTTCAAGCCATTTGTTCAGAGACGAGACATCTTTGTCGGGTCTGCACAGGCTCGCCCTGCTGCATCAGCTCATAGCTCATAGCTCCTGTTCGCTACAGTGATCTGAACGAGTCCCAGCTCACAGAAAATGGCCGCATTGTGGCGGCGTGAACACTGTAAAGAGAGCCCCAGAGAAGGTGAAGGGGAAAGACGCCGGCATATACCTGTCGGAGAAGGTTCCACGGAGAAGACACCGGGAAATAAAACCACAAAAGTAAAAATGTTTAAAACCACAAGAAGGTCGCTAAGTCTATCCAACTGCCCGCCACGCCGATGCTCTCAACGTGAATTGTTCACATTATTGATCTGTGTGTTTACAATGCTTTCCCCCTGTGTCCGTGTGGTCCTCTGCCACGGTACCAAAAATAAAAGTTTAAAAAAAATACTCTGTTTTTGTTGAAAAAGTAGGCTGGCTCACTGTGCAGCCATGACTGAATCAGGTGACTGACAGAGGCCTTTGCAGGACCTAACTCTGTAAGTGAAACATCCATTACACATCCAACCCCCCCACCGTGCCTCCAGGCAGCCGCTAGCATGCAGCGTAGCCGAGCCTTTTAAAGGCCCGGGGGGCCGCTTTAGGGCGCGTGGTCGGGCTCCGGCTCTCGGTGGTCAGATGTGACCCGGCTAGCGTCCCACTAAGCCGTACTTCCTGTCATCTCTAGCTGGCCTTTGTCACCCTCGGCCTCCACCATGTCAGCCTCAGCTGTACTTTGAGCTGAGCGGTTAGCGCTTCCAGGCTGATTGAGTTCAGGGCTTATCACCTGCAGGCACGTGCATTGTTTGTATATTCAGAGGTGTGTGTGTGTGTGTGTGTGTGTGTGTGTGTGTGGGGGCGTTAAGACATAACTGCAGGGTGACCCGTGTGAGAGTATAGATAAAGCTGCACTCTGTGTGTGCAGAAGTCTACGCCGATGAGTGACGGGACACGGCCTGGTCTCTTCTGCTTTGCATGGAACTAGCAGTGCAAATGAATCAATAACCGTATAGTAAAAATAACCGATTTATTACAACCGTGTGCTTCTTCTTAAGTGAATTTTTACAGCCAGCCATTTGCTTCCTCGTCCTCTTGAGACTTCCTGTCGTCCCGCCTGGGATTTATTGACACAAAGGCCCTCGAATGGCAAACCAAAACAAGAAAAGAAGGTCGCTCAGATGAAACGTTAGAAGCGCTTATGAAAGATGTTATGGTTGACGCTCAGGATGTGGCGTATTACTATCATGTGAGATGTTGGAGGAAGCGACCGGTGTTCGTTACGAGGCCGTGCCGTGTTTCATTTGTTCTTCCACGTTAACGCCGAGCCGCACTGAAACTGGCTCAGGCGGAGAACAAAAGTGGCAACTGATGATTTCTCCTCGTGAATCATTTGTGTTCCAGCATCTCTTTTCGTCTGCCACGCCCTGGTAGCCTTTAGGTTTGTGTCATAAATAACCATGTGTGGAAAACAGCCGTTGACGTGTGGAGTCTGAGGAGGTCCTTGACGTTCTTTCTCTCTCCTCTCTCTTCAGGTCCAGCGAGACCATGAACCTCTGCTCCAAATGTTTTGCTGGTAAGTGTTTCTCTGTATTTCCAGTAAAAAGAAGACGGCTGTGTCGTTATGTCAGCATGTTTGTGCATCACTTCAATGGTTCCACATGCAAGATGCTCGACTGAGTTAACGAATGCAAAGGACCTGATTCATGCAGGCTTGGGAGAATAATATGTTCAGACCAGAGGAGGACACTGAATTCAACGTCTCCCATCGCTGACATGTTCTGCTTCTGTTAAGCTGCTCTCAGGTCGTGGTTACTCTTTTCTTTTCAAAGGGACTCGACTGTCATCCGATCACGTCGGGACGCATTTACTGTCAAGTCCGTACGCTCCGAGATCGGATCTGGTCCTCGTGAGGTGGCCTGGTTATGTATAAAAGCTCAGCTGAGCCCTGCTGTCTGAGTCCTGTTACAGCTGATGAAAACCCAAGATTGCCGGGTTTTGCTTCTTCAAAATAAAAGCCTTTCCATTATAAAATAATGGGGGGGGGGGGGGGGGGGGGGGTTTATTGTGAAGATTTTATAGGAAAATGTGTTTATCCCAGAATTAGCGGAGCTCTCTTAGCAGCTTTTCTTCAATACAACAAGTCAATGAACACTGCAGCGAGCTAAAAAATAATGAATTTAAAGTGTTTATCCACAATTTTACATCCGCTCTTCTGACCATGAAATAGATCTGATCACTGTCCGATCAGGCAGGTCGCATTGAAGTGTCAAGTGTGGACACATTAGGACGCATTAGGAGTTCTGATCCGGTGCATTCAGTCACTGAAGTCTCATTGAGAAGACCAGTGTAACCACGGCCTCTTGCAGCCGTGGATGTATAATAAGAGCTGGATACCGGACTCCATGATGGGGCCCGTTCATACATATATATATATATATATATGTATCTCCACGCTTCCAGCCAGAGACACAGCTAGATATAAGTGAGGAATGCTAAATATGCCAAGAAGTCATTCTGGGAAAGTCTCACTCCATCACGATGTTCAAGGCTTACATAAAGCAAGACGGCGAGTACGGCAGACAGAAAGCACCTCAAGGGCCCCGGCTCCGAGTCTCGAGCATCACAGACGGCAGCGGCGCTCAGAATAGACTCGATGCTCAGAGGCTGAGCAGAAGTGGGTTAGTCCACATGTGGAGGAGAAACCCAGATGTAGGCTGACCTCCTCCCTCACCCTCCCTGGAGGGGGGAGACGTAGACGATATCCCCCCAGGGGTGGGTATCGTCTGAGATTATCATTCTGTTAGAGAGGACGGACGTGCAGCTCCAAGGTGACCGCGTCTTTCTCCAAACCCTCCTTCAGTTTGATCAAGCGCTGCGTTTTAGTCTCTTAAAGGACCGCTGTGCAGGATTTAGGGGGATTTAACTAGCAGAAATGAGATATAATATTCATAACTATGTTTCCGTTATCACCTGAAACCAAGAATCGTCGTTCCTACGTTAGCTTAGAATGAGCCCGTTGCATCCACACAGCAGAGTGGGTCCTCTTCACTGAGTCCGCCATGTTTCTACAGAAGCCCAGAACGGACAAACCAAACGCACGTAGGAAGCCTGACTGGCTGGTTGAGTCGCGTGTTTTCTTACTTCACAGTTTGAAGTGTTGGTGGGCTCTCCAGATGCCCCACACTGAAGCAGCTACATGTTCTTAATGGAGTGGATCCTCTAAGTCCTCATCCAGGTTTCAAGCCTCAATAGTGGAGCGTAATATCAACACTAAGAAACCTGTTCCATGATGTTTCATGGGCACCGAAGGAAGTACAGAGGCATATAAAACATATGGAAGGCGTTTATTTAGCACTCTAAACACCCACCAAAAACCACATTTTAGGTTAAATGATGTATTCATGCATAAATGTCTTGCAATGTACATCTTTATTAAGTCAAAATGTGCTCGATGTTGGTCCTCCTGGCGGCTACAGTGCTGTATTTTCTGCAGCCTCGCTACACATAACTTGTGTTTCTGTACCTCACACAGATTTGACCACTGTGACTCACTTTCTGTGCCGTCTTCTCTTCCTCTTCCTCTTCCTCCCCCTTCTCTCTGTATCTCCCCCCCCCCCCCCTCCTATTTTTACATTTCTCCCCGCTCGCCTACTCGCTGTCCTTGACCACAGACATCCAGAAGAAGCAGCCGGGGGAGGACTGCACCTCCACGCCGATCCAAAGCACCGGGAGTAGCCAGTCGGCGGTCTTCAGTAGCGAGACGAGCAGTAGCAGTAGCCAATCCCCGTTGTCGTCGCCGCCCTCTAGCTCCGAGCCGCCGCCCACCGAAGAGCCCTCGCCCACGTTTAGCAGCACGAGGGAAGGTGAGATGGGACAACACGCTGCTTTCTTCTTCTTCTTCTTCTGTTTTCATGATGTCCACATGAAGCAAAACAAAAACCCTCTTAACACGTTCAAAGAGTGTTGTAAACATGTTTATTCTCTCGTTTTTATTGGGCTCTCAAAGGGATTTAGTTGCTTTGTAAAGCAACCCTCAAATTTGACTCACAGACATAAATAAAAAAAACAAGATTCCTGATAAATGTGACGCTTCAGTCACCAGTCTTCACTAACCATCCATTGAAATGGATGCTGGGTCATCTTAAAGAGCGGATCATCAGTACACGGGAGCATTTTATTAATAAGGAACATGGATTCATGAGAAGAGAGCGTTTCACATCCCGTCTCACGTCTTTGTTTTCTGTCTGCAGGCATGTCGTCCACAGAAACAGCCCAAGGAACACTCTGCACACCCACAAAACGCCCCCGAGAATCAGCAGGTACAGTCGTCCTCCTGCTCCTCTCGCCAGTGGCTCTGCGTGACCCCTCCCCCCCCCCCTCCCCCATCCTAACTTAATCCTAATTTTTTTACTTTCAGCGTCGGGCTCGGAGAGCGAGGAGACGCCGGAGAAACGGCCGCGGACGGACGAGAAGGAGGATGGCGACGAGGAGGCCCGCGGGACGCCCAAGCAGAAGAACCGCCGGCGCTGCTACCGCTGCCAAACCAAACTAGAGCTGGTGCAGCAGGAACTGGGCTCCTGTCGCTGTGGTCAGTACACACGCGTCAAATGCAGATGAAAAAAGACAATCTATAAGTGAAACTATAATGCTATTTAGCCGCTTGTTAGCAACCGTCTTTCAACGTGTAAAAGCTTAAAAATCCCCCCCCCCCCCCCCCCCCCAGGCTACGTGTTCTGCATGCTGCACCGTCTCCCCGAGCAGCACGACTGCCTGTTTGACCATCTGGGTCGCGGGCGCGAGGAGGCCGTCCTCAAGATGGTGAAGCTGGACCGCAAGGTGGGCCGCTCGTGCCAACGCATCGGGGAGGAGTGCTCCTGATTGGCCGCACCGCGACCGGCCATCCTGTTAAGAGATGAGGCGCTTACAAGGAGGAGGAGGAGGAGGAGGGAGGAGGAGGAAGGAGAGCTAGGAGGAATGACAAATGGGGTAGTGGGTGGGTGGGTGGGTGGGGGTGAGGGAGGGAGGGAGGAGGAGGAGGAGGAGGAGGAGGGAGCGCGGTGGTAACATCCTGCATCTGACGCCGACGATTCTGGATCTGAGCTCTGACGCCGCCCTGTTGATGTCCTGACTTCCTGCGTTGGAGCGTCCCGCTCGGGGGCCCCGCTGGCTGTTGTGCAGGGGCCACGTTCAGTATCGCATGTTCACACACACACACAGCCTTAACCCAACCCCCCCCCCCATCCCCCCCCATCCCCATCAAGGGCGCCGCAGAGACTCATCCAGTCAGTCGTACATTATGCACGTTTCCTCCTCTTTGCTCGCGCTCCTTTTCTTTCTTCATTCATGGAAAGTGAACTGAAGCGTTTGGCTGAACCGATCCGTTTGGATTCTCACTCGACAGCGTAATCTTTTCCTTTTCGTCCCTCTCTTGGTCGCGGCTTTATCCCACGACCACTCCTCAGGTCGTCATAACGGGGTTGGAGTATCAAACCTGTAACCCCGCCTCTTCCTCTTCCTCTTCCTCTTCTGTTGTATTTTTTTCCTTCCACCTACATTTAGGTCCACGTGCAGCACCACTGACCGTGTTTGGCCCCGTGCATGGTACCAGCATCAGTGTGTTTGTGCAGGTTTGAGTGCGGTGCGGCTGGTGTGATTCTGGTGTTTTTACTGCTGGACCACGGTGTCGTGGAGGACAATACAGCCAATCCCTGCCTCTGCTCACACGGACCGTTGACATAAACATCCAATGAAAACCACACTTGATGGACAAGAAACCCCCTCTGATGAACCCTCTGTGTAGCAGACCCCCCCCCCCCCCCCCCCTCTTTTTTTTTCCACTCCCAGAGTAGTGCCGTTGTTTAGCGTGAAGAGGAACGCGACTGAAGTTTAGATTCAGATGAAGAGTCCTTCGCCCCAAAGCGCCGTGCAGTCATTTAGAGAAGCAGAGTTCAGGAGTGTTCCATTTGAACGACACACTCTTTAAATTGTTCTATAATTTATTTCTTACTTTGTGTTTTAGGGTTAGGGGTTTAGGTGTCACTTCATTCTCAGATTGGGGGGAAAATAATTCTTGAAATGATTTAATTTCCTTTTGATTGATTGCGTTCACTAAATTGATCCGACTGCTCTCCAGTGACGACGCCTCGGGTTCTTCAATCGAGTGGTTTATTAATTTATTTTTACTTTGGCTTTGCCCCCCCCCCCCCCCCCCCTGCTGTGCATATTGTTCACTTCTCTCTTCCTTCCTCTCCTAAAGGTGTGTTCTACCAAAATCAACTTGTTTTTCAAAATATGATTTAATCACACATTGTAGACGCATTGGAACTTGTGATTTGTTTAATACAGGTACTGACTCTCCGTTAATAATGAACTTTGCAGCATCACAAGGAAAAATGCAATTTGATGATGATGATGATGATGAATTGTATATTTTTGTTTTTTCAAATTTGGAGAAACACGAAGCGGAAGATCTCCTTGAACGTCGGCGTCCTTTTATTTAATTTAATTAGCGAATGACCTTTTGTGTGGAGGTGAACGGAGCCCTGATAAGCAGACACCACTGAACTATGCTAATCCTCATGCACCAGTTACTGTCCCCCCCCCCCCCCCCCGCACCCCTCCGCTCTTATCCAATGAGAACACAGCCGAGCACAACGGGAGCTCTGGTTCTGGTTCTAATGCTTTTGGAAAACTTTGTTCCGTTTTTGTTTTTGAGTGCTGATGAGAAATGGAAGACATGGAATATCTTTCTGTACCTTTTTAGAGAAGAGAAATTATTTAACCTTATATCAGTTTGAGTTACTTACACCTTTAGCATAGAGTGGCATATTTAGTTAAATGTATAATAAAAAAAAAAAAAAGCAAGAACATAATTCTGTCCTATTTTCTCCTTTTTAATTTGATCGTGTTCCATTTTCTGCTGAGGAAAATAAACTGGATTAGAGGATGTGTGTGTGTGTGTGTGTGTGTGTGTGTGTTGATCTGTTTTATTTCCCATGATTTGTTTGAAACGAGGACAATAAACGACGATAAACGACAGAATATCCGTCAGAGTTCATTATTACGAGTTTAAGAGTCCGGCGGAGTTAAAGCGCATGTAGGTCACCATCTTAAACTGACATTTGAGCTTTTCTGACGTTTTGTTAGTTGATCACATTTCAAGCTATATTAATATGTGATCTTTCATATAATATCTAATGCGTCTACCCGGCCGGTCATTCAGTATCACTGCCTGTAATACTGTGGATTAGTCCTGATGATCATTAGAGGATAACTGAATGAGAGGTCACAGTTCAGAGCGTCTCCCATCATCAGTGATAAGATCTCATTTAAGCCTTTTGTGGTGAAGGAGTTCAGTTGGTTTCCACCGAAATGGGTTAAAAATAACTTTTCTTCAAATGTAGAACCATGAAAGGATCTTAATTTGCAGAGTCATCACAGTTCGCTTCCCCACAGTACTAATGAAAACATCATTCACAACACAAACCCTTTCATCGTACTGATGGGGCCTTAATGGTCTGCTGATGAGGACGGTGTAATGAGGGAGCAAGCGAGAGGAGCGTGAGTGGATTGTTTCTGGATGACCGTAGTGGTGAAGACGTATTCAGATCCTTCAGTAAAAGTACTACATTGTAGAAATGCTCCGTTACAAGTAGAAGTATCGCATTCAAATTGTACTCAAGTATTTCAAACAAAGTTTACTCTTAAGTATCAAAAGTACTTAAATAAGCAGTAGACTTGTCAGGATGGATTGTTGAATGGGCCTTCTGGGCACAGGCCCTTCACCTGCAAAGTGTCCAACTACGAAAGGGGAATAACAACCACAAAGAGACCGAAAAAGAGGCATAACAACCACAAAGAGACCGAAAAAGAGGCATAACAACCACAAAGAGACCGAAAAAGAGGCATAACAACCACAAAGAGACCGAAAAAGAGGCATAACATGACTACAGAGAGACACAACGATCACAAAGAGACATAACGTGACTACAGAGAGACAAAACGATCACAAAGAGACATAACATGACTACAAAGAGACACAAAACGATCACAAAGAGACATAACATGACTACAAAGAGACAAAACGATCACAAAGAGACATAACGTGACTACAAAGAGACAAAACGATCACAAAGAGACATAACGTGACTACAAAGAGACAAAACGATCACAAAGAGACATAACGTGACTACAAAGAGACACAAAACGATCACAAAGAGACATAACATGACTACAAAGAGACACAAAACGATCACAAAGAGACATAACGTGACTACAAAGAGACAAAACGATCACAAAGAGACATAACGTGACTACAAAGAGACCGAAAAAGAGGCATAACGTGACTACAAAGAGACACAACGATCACAAAGAGACATAACGTGACTACAGAGAGACAAAACGATCACAAAGAGACATAACATGACTACAAAGAGACACAAAACGATCACAAAGAGACATAACATGACTACAAAGAGACAAAACGATCACAAAGAGACATAACGTGACTACAAAGAGACAAAACGATCACAAAGAGACATAACGTGACTACAAAGAGACAAAACGATCACAAAGAGACATAACGTGACTACAAAGAGACACAAAACGATCACAAAGAGACATAACATGACTACAAAGAGACACAAAACGATCACAAAGAGACATAACGTGACTACAAAGAGACAAAACGATCACAAAGAGACATAACGTGACTACAAAGAGACCGAAAAAGAGGCATAACGTGACTACAAAGAGACACAACGATCACAAAGAGACATAACGTGACTACAGAGACACAACGATCACAGAGAGACATAACGTGACTACAGAGAGACACAACGATCACAAAGAGACATAACGTGACTACAAAGAGACCGAAAAAGAGGCATAACGTGACTACAAAGAGACACAACGATCACAAAGAGACATAACGTGACTACAGAGACACAACGATCACAGAGAGACATAACGTGACTACAGAGAGACACAACGATCACAAAGAGACATAACGTGACTACAAAGAGACACAAAACGATCACAAAGAGACATAACATGACTACAAAGAGACAAAACGATCACAAAGAGACATAACATGACTACAGAGAGACACAAAACGATCACAAAGAGAAACAAAAAGACGATAAAGAGACATAAAATGACCACAAAGAAACATAAAATGACCACAAAGAAACATAAAAAGACCACAAAGAAACATAAAATGATCACAAAGAGACACAAAACGTCCGCAAAGAGACATTAAATGATCACAAAGAGACACAAAACGTCCGCAAAGAGACATTAAATGATCACAAAGAGACATAAAAAGACCACAAAGAGACATTAAATGATCACATAAAACAACAAAGAACAAGGCAAAAGCATCCCTGTGTCTTGCTCCTGTGTATAAAGATGGAGGGGTCAGATTATTGTCACCAATAACACTTAATTACTTGAGATTACTTCTACTGCTGGAGAAGAAGAAGAAGTCTCACAGTTCTGGCACCTCCAGCGTCAATAACAACGGATGAAGACCCCGTAACACGCTCTGAACCTCCAGAAGTACTCCGATATCTAACCGAAGTACAAAGAGCCATCAGCAGTTTACACAACAGGAATACTGTCACAAGTAGAAATCATGCATCTAAAACTTTACTTACTAAAATTAGAAATTTTACCAAAAGTAGTATCATCAAAACATACTCATTATGCAGAATGTCTTATTATATATTATGTTATTGGATTGTAATTAGTAATGCATTTATTAACGTTACTCATCTTCATCACTTCATATACTGCTGAGTCGTTTCTCCTACAACAACACGTCATAATGTACGAGTTGATTTATATGTTGTATTAATAATCTAAATCTACAAAGTAACGAGTTACTAAAGTTATTAAATAACGGTAGTTATTTCCACCACTGGAGCAGTGAGAAGGTGAGTTGAGTTGAGGATGAATCTCATTGGTTGAGATAGCTGAAGGGGGCGGGGCCAAACACCCCTGCATCTTATTTAGCTGAATGAGTCAGATTGAGGCTAGGTTAGTTTAACTGATTAACTCGTAAGAAGTAGAAAAGTACTGCCATCAAAATATACTTCAAATATCAAAAGTAAAAGTACTCTTTGTTCAGAATGGCAAATTAAGAATAGTGATGCATGAATATGTCAGCATCACTGTCTGTGATGACTGCTTCATATATCTTAATCTGTAATAATACATCATAATGTATTAGTTATTCAATATTTGGTATTAATCTGTAAAAAGAGACAGAGTTTGAACACTAGATGGCGCACTAAGACAGTTTCTCCTCTGATTCATATGAGAAGGACCATTAATTAGCATAACCACCGAGACAAGGGGCTGTTTTGACCGAAATAATCCAATACAAGGCGTGTATGAACGGTATCACGTCTGTGTTATATTGATCCACACTGGAGTCTTTTCCATCTGTATTTATGATGAATTCAACTTTATTTAAACACCAAAAACAACTTTATTTGTTTACATGTATTGTGGTGTTTTGCCTGTTTTATGGTTTGATGTTAATAAGGATTCTTGTGGACAGAATGACTAAATATTAGAAATGATAGACTTGTTTACTCAGAAAAGTGACCTAAATTAATAATGCATGGTCAGAGTTGTTGCAGATTAATCTCTCCTCTGACTATTCTATTCTGTTCTATTCTCTTATCTTTCTCTTCTAGATTCTTTCATTCTATTCCCTTCTCTTCCATTATATTCTCTTCTATTCTTTTTTTTATTCTACTCTCTTCTCTTATCCTTCATTCTTTTCTATATTATTATCTTCTCTTCTCTCCCGTTCTATTCTCTTTCATTCTATATATTCTCTTCTCTTTCATCCGGTTCTATTCTATTGTGTTCTACTTTAGTGGAGTAGTTGTGTGTGTCGGCAGGTGGAGCTCCACGCTCTCCCATTCAAACCTCCATGAGGGTCCACGAGTCCCTCCACGAGCGAAACACGCTGTGTGAAACAGACACACGCACGCACGCGCACACGGCTGTCAGGCGTGTCAGAGAAGCGCTCGAGCCTCTGTGAGTTGAGAGAGAAAGAGAGCGAGCGCGCGCTCTGTAGTCAGTGTTCCACCGTCAGCGGGACCGGGCAGACTTGTGTTGAGTTGGAGGAGGAGGTCCGGTTCAGTCTGCTTGTTTTGTTGTTTGTTTTCCTCGCTTCTATAAAAATGGGATTCTGACAGCAGCCGGGCAGCGGGCGCCGCCGGCTCCTCCTGACCGGAAAATGAAGCGTCTCTGTCGGAGGCTGGCGGTGGCCGTGGCGGTGCTGGTGTGGCTGGGGGCGCTGGTTTACCTGCTGGTGCTGAGCCGGAGGAGGCTGCCGGAGCTCGGTACCGGTGCAGGGGGAGGAGGAGTAGCAGGAGGCGGAGAGACATCGTTCAACCAGGTGAAGTAGAGACACAACCTCTCTGTGTGTGTGTGTGTGTGTGTGTGTGTGTGTGTGTGTGTGTGTGTGTGTGTGTGTGTGTGGACTTGAGTTAACATCATTCTCACTGCAGGCTATATCTCCTATAATAAACCCATAATATGATGAGTTTATAGTGGATGTTTTTGTCTTTTACATCCCTATGGAGACTGAGATATCTGTGTAGTTTTATTGTGATTCAATGCTGGAAAAAAAGTCTTCAAAGTCTGGATTAAATATATCAACGCCACGAGGAATACAAGGTTTGAAATTAAGTCAAAATCAAACACATTGCCAGTAAAATATACTTAATGGAAGGAAACTATAGAGTTAATGCGTTTTAATTGTTGTAGCAACTAATTGGCACTAAAGCGTGAAATTGCAGGGATTTCTATTTTATGAGACTTTTTATTCATGTTTTGAAGACGACTTCTTAAACTGCAAGTAATTCAGACAAAGTTTCCTCGTAGGAGAGTTAAATTCACCAAATGTGACCAAAAGTGCCAAACCCTGAGAAGTTAAGGCGGGTAAATGTACTTGTACCCTCATTACAGGATATTCATATAATCCTGTCTGTAGTGGCTCTACTTCACTTCCTATTCCCTAAGATAATGCTATAAGTGCTGTTCCTATAATACACACACATGCTCTATAGGGGCTGCTATCATCGTATGAAATCATGAACAGCTACTGTGGCTCCTTGTTTTTATGATAATTAGGTTCATTTTCGACCCGGCCTGGTGTCCGCGCCCAGTTGTGCACTGCAGGATGTCTGTTATGCAAAAGACCTGCAGCATGTTAACTGTGGCTGGTGGGATGAATTGTATTGATCGGGCCTCTCTTACCTTGTTTTTATTGAACTACAAACACACACACAAACTAGATTTTTGAGAAAACACTTTTCTGCAGGAATATAGGACACACACATATCATAAAGTAGTATTAACATCACATAACTTGCATTACAGACACTATTGGATACATTTAGTAGGATTACATGATGTCAGACTTTGCAACTACACATTATTGTGTGTGTGTGTGTGTGTGTGTGTGTATATAATGAAACTTACTTGCACCACAGTTACGAACAATCATTTATTTCTTTTATTTATAAGCACAATCAACCCAGCTCAGTGTACTTTAATAATGGCATGAATTGATTTTTCCGAGGAATCGATGCAAAGATTTTTTTTATGGAAAAAACATTTGTATCAATGTGTGTGTGTGTGTGTGTGTGTGTGTGTGTGTGTGTGTGTGTGCAGTGCATTTGTGAGGGCTGCTGCATATTCAGCTCCTGCACCGCACGGCGACACTCAGCAGTCTGTGTCAAAGTGACAAGTGAGTCTGTAGCGACAACGGAGCTGCAGAAGAGCTGCATGTACAGTCTGGTGGCTCCGTGTCCCCGTTAGCCTCCTGACATACGTGTGTGTGTGTGTGTGTGTGTGTGTTGGGTTCATTTGTTCTGTTGCACAGCGGCACGCTGTGACGTAATGCAGGTGGTCCACGAACTGAAGCGTATACTCACTCTGGTGTCATTTTGGATGTGAGCGTCAGTGGAAATGGCTGAAAATGTGAAATGCAAATGCGAGCTGGATGAAAGCTCTCAGGGAGGTCTGAGCAAACGGCGTAAATACACATCGCTGTGCGTGTGTGTGTGTGTGTTCTGCAACACACCGAGTTCACGTGTGACCTGTTACATTTCAGTCGCTTTACAGCTACAGGTGGTTCTCTTTTATCTTGTTAAAGAATCGAGACAGAGGCAGTCAGGTATAAAAGGACCAGTGTGAAGGGTTTAGGGGGCTTCATGGTCAGAAATGGAATCATTCACAAGGTTTTTATTAGTGTACAATCATCTGAAAGTAAGAATTGTTGTGTGTTTTCCTCTAGCTTAGAATGAGCCGTTCATATCTTTATCTTCTTGGAGTCCATGTTTGTACAGCAGCCCCAGTAGTCCGGGTCTCCCCTTATTCACAGCACTCATTATTGGCCTACATTCATACAGCTAAAAGAAGGTACTCAGCGATATTGGGTTTGGGGTAAAATGTATGGATCATTACAGATGTTTGTACAGACATTCCTGCTTCCCAGATAATGAATCGTAACTAATTACCTGTAAAACTCATTTCTGCACAGCGGTGGCCTCTTGTGCCCCCGCTGTGCAGGTGAGGAGGTCAGGTGTTGTTCAGGAGCACCAACCTCTGCTTTAGCGGACCGCTGAGGGAGGGCACATCTGGAATGATGGAGGTGGAAGAGGGATGGGGTTAGATAACAGAATGATTGCAACTGTGGAGAAACTCTGCATGATTCAACATTTGTTAAAAAAAATAGAGAAGCCAGTTATTAAAAGTATGATGATCACATGTCAACAAAGAAGAAGCCACTGTTTCGCTCTTCATGTCGTCTGTGCTTTTCAAGCGGTGGATAATTCAGGCGTTGAAGCTTAATCTGCTGTTGCTCTCATTGTACGTTGACCACATAAATGCCTCACATGTGACATTTGAAAATGTAATTAAAGTACTTCAGTAGAAGGGGTAGGAACAGCTGCACCCACTTAGCCGATCGGCAGGAGAAGAAGATCTTGTGTGGACTTGTTCTGTGAGATATTGAGAGAGAGTGTGTGTGTGTGTGTGTGTGTGTGTGTGTGTGTGTGTGTGTGTGTGTGTGTGTGTGTGTGTGTGTGTATCATCTGCAAGTCAGGACACACGCGCTGTAACACACCTCGGTTAATACCTGCGCCAGATACGGATTTGCCAACTTAATTCTTCAGTTTTTCACACCCAGCGTACAACATGTAGGACCTGTCAGCAGGTACAGGCCGCCTCGTATCACCATCACGCTCACAGTCTGTTCCTAACATTAAAAATAACCTACATGAAGGGCCCCTTCTGGTGCAGCAGCACATTATTCAAACATGAGTTAAAACGGGATCAGGGAAATGATACAGTTCTCATTAGAGAAACCGAAACAGAAAGTTCCTCTTTATGAAACACGGAAGGTGTGTGTGTGTGTGTGTGTATGTGTGTGTTTGTGTTTGTGTGTGTGTGTGTGTGTGTGTGTGTGTGGCAGCGCGCTCAATACATTCAATGACATATAACCGTCTCAGTGTAACAACCTGGTGTTCTCTACACTGATAGTCGTTTCCTTAAGGCCATAACACACTTTCTGTGTCCACGTAAAGTTCCTCATTCGTCGTCTGTGAGCGTCTGTACGAGCCGACAAATATGCGTCGACACGCTCATGTAGTAGAAGCAGAGGCATGTCTGCTGTCCGAGTCGGCGTCTGTTCTGTCGAGTACATCCTGCTCGCCAATCTCTACTGACCACCAGGGGGCGACTCCTCTGGTTCTATAGAAGTCTATGAGAAAATGACTCTACTTCTCTCTTGATTTATTACCTCAGTAAACATTGTAAACATGAGTTTATGGTCTCAATCTCTAGTTTCAAGTCTTCTTCAATACAGCATGATGTTCATTTAGTACATGATGGTCCATTTAGAGTCAAACAGACCATAAAGCAGGGGATGCTTTAGGGGCGGGGCTTACTGTGATTGACAGGTTGCTAACAGAGACGTATACGGCGTCTCTACGTCACTCCTCCTCAGTCCTAATATGGTCACTTCCTGTTCACTGGTTGCAACAAGCCAAGATGGCGACGGCCAAATCACCGAACTCAAGTCTTCACGACGACTACGTTCTCTTCTTACATACAGTCTGTGGTTTCTACCTCAGCATGGTAGTGATGTTACTACAGTGTGTTGCACGTTCAGTTCAGCTCTTTACGGTCGGTGTGTGTGTGTGTGTGTGTGTGTGTGTTTGAGCTGCAGTATGAAAAGTAAAGATGTACAATAATGTCTTCCCAGTTGGTAAGTCTACATACTGTGTGAATGAATGCTGCACACAAGGTGCTGTTTGTTTGTTTGTTTGTGTTTGTGCTTGACCTTTCAGCGATGCAAACTCCACACCTCCATGAAGTCTGTTTTTTGAACCACAGACGTCTTGGAGGGCAGGAGCTACGACCCAAAAGGTTCAGGCAGCCAAAATGCAGAATTCAGCTTCCTGCAGAACGTGTCACTTTGTGCGTCTTTTTAATCCTTTCATCCAGACACCAGCATATGTTCCTGCGATTATGCATACTTGCATGTAATCAGATGTTGTTTACATGGGCTCTTACCCTCATTATTGGCCTAATTACAGTATAATCACATATGAATGTGCATGTGAGTGTAGCCCCGTTGGTTGAGTCACACAGCTTGCAGGTGAGAATATGCAGGTTTGTAAATGTGAAGCCTCTGGTGGATAACTATGTCAAAAACAAACAGCAGGTGTTTGTTTTGTTTTCTGCAGAGATATATATATATATATATATATATATATATATATATATAAAGCTCTGAATATATGCAACGTATTTGTGTGCGAGTCGTAAGCCAGGACTGAGGATGTGTTAGTTTTGTTAGCAGTACTTGTGGCACTGTGCGCCATTCAAATGCTAATGCAGACTTCCCATTTCTCACAGGATTAGCCTGCGCTCCTGTTTACCTACCAGCACGACTACTTCCTGTAAGGGACGCCACTCCTGTTCACACACACACACACACACACACACACACACACACACACACACACACACACACACACACAGAAGCGCTTATATGCAGGATCACACCCTCATCTGCATGTGCACACAAGAAAAATGGTGTGTCTTGCACAGAGGGGAGAACACACACACACTCACACACACACACACACACACACACACACACACACACACACACACACACACACACACACACACACACACACACACACACACACACACACTCACTGGGAGAGCCTTTGAAGCAGTGTGGTGCCCACGTCCTCAGGCAGGTTGGCAGGGGATCTTTTCTGGTGTTTCTGCCTTCAGAAATCCAAACATGAGAGGAAACAATGTGTTGGTTCGTTGAATACTGAAGGACACTCTGCCTCTCTGTGTGTCCCCCCCCCCCCCCCCCCATGTAACGGATGAATGTGAACCTGTGGTGGACGGGTGTTGTGTGAGGAACCAGACCGAAACGACACAATTCAAAATTCAGCCTTTTAAGCGATAAGAAGGATCCGCGTGTGTCAGCAGATTGTTAGCGCCGGTTGGACTGCGATCGCACCCAGACTGTTGTTTCTATGACACCATGTCCACAACGTGTTATAAACATCCTTATAATGCGTCGTGATCTACTTATAGCACTGTGAAAAAACAGTTATAAGCACAATAATCAAAACACAAGTCACAATGAGAGGTTTTTGTGGAGAAATATTACATTAGTTAAATATAAATGTCCGTCATTTCTGTTATGAGCAGTTAATACGTGTTATTATTTAGTGTTTATCTTTAATATTTGACTGTGAACCAGTCATCAGTCTGGAGATGAGAGATGAAGAGAAAGATGTTGATGTCTCACTCTGTCCAATCTTCTCCAGATTTCCTTCCCCGTAACGATTATCAGCACGTTTCCGTGTTTTTTGTCCTAACTCGTTGCAACTTTCTTTGCAGCTGAATCTCTCTTTCCATTGCTGTCTCAGTTTCTCTCTCTCTTTCGTTTTCTCGAGGAAACAAGATCGATGCACCAATCTGTGTGCTCGCCTCGTGTATCGCAACGCCCAATCGCACACACACAATGCCCGAACGCCACGCGTGCACACACACACACGCGTGCACACACACACACACACACGCGCGCGCGGTTGAAATTATTCATTTCCCCGTCATATGCAATGCAGTCATTGTTCCTTTCTCCTTCCCTCTCCCTATCGGGAGGTATTCACATGGACAAGAGGAGAGGGAAATGAGTTTTTCAGCGCGGCTATAACCGGCTCCCAGGGAGGGAATAATAATAATAATAATGTTTTATAGAGTCTCTCTGCACAGCGGGGGCCACAGGTCGGCTAACTAGACTGGCCTCTGGCTCAGAGGGCCTCGTTTGTGAAACATGTTGGGGAAATGAACCCGTCTGCGGTTCAACAGCTACAGAGGCTGATAAATCTCAAAAGTCACCTGCCAGTGTGGCTCCTTTGGCAGCCGGAGAAACGTACAAAAGAAAAGAGAACCACTTGCCAGATTCGGTCTATAAACCAGCCGACTCTGTTGCATTTTGCCAGATATCTCAGTGTTGTGATCACTTTCATTTCTGGCGTTACAACATTATTGCGTCGGGTGTGAGCTCATCTCTAAATGACCACAAACGTTCTCCCTCCTCCATCTCCTCTGTTTAAGAAACCCTGAAGCCTCCTTGCTCCTGGGGGGGTCAAAGGTTACGAGACAGCAGGTAATGTAGTCTCACCGAGGAGACGACGGGTAAGTGAAGAGCTTTAGCGACTTCTTGTTTTGCTCCTCCAAGGCTTTTCAGCTAAATGAACAGTCGCGCTGATGTTACACACAGACGGGCAATTTGCAATCACTGTGCCGTTCCAGCGTCTAGAAGCACGTTTCTCACAAAAGCACAAGAAAGTGTGTTTTCTTCTTCTTCCCCTTCCTCATCTCTCCGTCCTTTATAAATGATTCAGATGATTCAGAAAAGAAACGGCAAGAATCAGCATAAATGGGATTTTTTTTAAAGTTAAGGATGCGGCATAATCAAGCATCTTTGACTGCAAAATGATCCACACACACACACACACACACACACACACACACACACACACACACACACACACACACACACAGGCATGGAAGGACTGAAAGCAGTTGATAATTAGCAGTGTCAATAAATCCCAACTACAGATGTGTTTGAATCACATTCATATGTATATCATTTATGCTCTACTGACATCGGTGTCGTGTGAGTGTCAGTTTGTGCGCTAGTGTGTGTGTGTCCCCGCTTGTGCTACACACATAAACATGTTGTGTAACTGACAAGCATTCACTGGAAATGAACCGTCAGTGAGAAGACGTTGCTCTGTTACGCTACACAACACACGCCTTCACAAGCTATTATCCCCGGAGTTTAAGAAACCACTTCTCTGTCACATTTCCACAGTGGACAGTTTTTAGTTTTTTTTTTAGTTCCACAAACCTGGTTTCCTTAATTGGGTTTAGGGATGAAAAGAAACCAGGTTACCGCGGCTACTGAAGGAACCAGATTTCGGGGGTAATGAAGACGCCAACAAGAGCGCATGTGCGTGATGATTATTTCAGGCGAGGACGTCGATGCTGTGGCAGCATGAAAGGAAAGAGCAGCGCTTGTAGCGGAACCAAGACATGAAGTAAAACTGAAATAAAAAGTAGGAATTGACGACAAAAGTGCAAGTGTGTCTGCAACGACCACTGCTGTCCTGTTAGATTAAATGAATACAAACCACCGCTAACCCTCGTCTAGTCTGCAAGTGTATCAGACGCATTTTTCACTTGCATGGATCCGCTCACTGCACCGGCTCTGTGCCGCTAAACGGCGGTTCACTTCACGTTGACTGTTTAACGCTTCCTCTGCACAGAAACTGTCAGTCCTGCTGTGTATTTAGACCCGTTAACTCTTAGCTCTGTTAGCTGTATTAGCCCTGTTAGCTGTTAGCACGAGAGGTCCTTCAGCATACAAATATTTGGCTTATGGGTCCAGCAGTATGTGAGACAGACAGACAGACAGACACAGAGATGCACGCACACACGCACTCACGCAACCAAACACATAATCTCCTGGCAGAGATGATGAACTGCTTGTAACAATCAGACATTCGATCAGAAACGTTGGTTCTTAAAACAACCTGTGAACGTCCAGCGACCTCTTGTTCTTTTCTTTAAATCATGAAGTTTAAATCCAAGTAATACCAAGTATTTGGTATTTTGGTGTTCTGTATTTTTGGGAAGAACTTGGAAAAATCTCCCTTTGACAGCCATATAGAAATTCTTTAATGGTGGTAGGATTTGTAGTTGTATATATAGCCAAACGTTTGACGTTTTTACCTGCATTCTGATGCATATTAAACTTTAAATCCCCAGTCCTGAGGACCTTAATGCACACCTGTAAGCCGTGGTGTAAATAACACTATTACATTTACAACGTGCCTGTTTTGGTTGAAATATTCTTAGGAGTTTGGATAACACCCTCTCTGATATCCTGATTTTCTGCAGCCTGGTTACTTTTGTGAATATCAACATAGTCAGAGAGAGAGAAGGATTGTGTGTGTGTGTGTGTGTGTGTGTGTGTGTGTGTGTGTGTGTGTCTGTGTGTGTGTGTGTGTGTGTGTGTGTGTGTGTGTGTGACAGAGAGCTGGTGCAAAAATTGTAATTCTCACCTTGATGCATGTAGGATTAAGCCATCAATCTAGTTTATAGAGAGTGGAGGGTAAAGTGAGGAGAAAGAGACTGAGGGAGAAAGATAACAGAGGGGGAGCGAGGGAGGGGGGGAGGGGGGGAGGGGGGGGGGGTACCAAAGAGGAAAGTAAAAAAGACTGAGAGATGGGAGAGGAAAAAAAAGAGCACAAAGGAAAGAACAAGATGGAAAAACCGTAGTGAGAGCAAACAGCAGTGACAGAAAAGTGAATACGAGATGATAAAAGTGATGCAAGATAATGACCACGAAGAGAAAGAAGAAGGAAAAAAAATCATAAAAGATGTAGAAATATTGGAAAACAAAGAAATACAGAGTGGGGAGGAGGAAGAGGGAGAAAGAGCCGACACACACACACACACACACACACACACACACACACAGTGAGACGACAGGGAGCAAATGAACTGGTTTAAAGCAGACAGAGAACAAGCTGTTTTCGCTGTCGCCAGTCATTTGTGCTCCGTGTGTCATTTCTCCGCTCAGCGCCGGTTACAGCCAGCTTCTCCCGTCACCGCCTCGCTGTTGGCACAAGCTCGTGTCAATACCGATGCCGTTCTGCACGCGTGGTGGGTTCAAGGTAATCGAGGGGAAACGCACAAGAAGCCACTTAGCAGGAGGACAAACTCTTCACGAGGCTCTTAACTCATTAAGTTGCAGACTTTTTTTAGGTGAGTTTTATCAGTTGTCGTCCCACTTTGATCTGCAGCGGACGTCCTGGATGTAACCGGGTCGAATAGGTCGAAGTGGCAGCCATGATGAGAGCTGGACGAACTCTCTAGAAGCTAAGGAAAGGCGCTTCAATGCTTCCTTTCTTCAAACAGATACTTCAGGACCAAGTCCATGCCAACATTCTAACCAACGGGGTCTCTGAAACGATATTAAATGTCCACGATGATGCTACATGTTAACGTTAGCTGTCCTGCTGTATCTACCAGCTGTTAACGGTAACGGTGGTTGCATTGAGTTACGTTATGATGCGTTCAAGTTCTATTCAAACTTGAGGCCGATCGTCAGGAATTTACAATAAATTTGCAAAAACCAGAATGGAATGTAAGTTGAAGTACCTGGGATTTTCACTGGTATTGAATTGCGTATCGAGAATCGTGGATTTTCACTGGTATTTGTGTGGACTACTACATTTCTGTTATCGTGACGTCCCTGCACCGGACCTTCCTTTATGAAAGGAGAGGAGATGTTGCCGACCATCAATTCCTTACGACAGCAACAAATAAAGCAACAAATAAAGCAACGCACCATTCGGCCGTCAATAACATCCGCCGTCGACGTTTAATTCTACACTATGGCTAAAATGAAAACATCGTTCCTAGGACGTTGGATCCTAATTTGGACACAGAGCCCATTTCTTTTACATGTTTATCATGTATAATAACTAGGGATGCCCCCCCCCACCAAACCCGGTTCTAAACGGGAACCGGGTTAAATTAGTAAAACTCAGAGTATTGATGCGGTCCGGAGACGGTTCTGTTATCGGTACTTTCTTAGTTCTGGAGTGAGACGTCCTCGTCTCAGACGTCCTCTCTCTGTCTCTCTGTCTCTCTGTCTCTCTGTCTCTCTGTCTCTCTGTCTCTCTGTCTCTTTGTCTCTGTCTCTTTGTCTCTCTGTCTCTTTCTCTCTTTCTCTCTCTGTCTCTGTCATTTTGTCTCTTTGTCTGTTTGTCTCTCTGTCTCTTTGTCTCTTTCTCTCTTTGTCTCTTTCTCTCTTTCTCTCTCTGTCTCTCTGTCTCTTTGTCTCTCTGTCTCTTTCTCTCTTTCTCTCTCTGTCTCTGTCATTTTGTCTCTCTGTCTCTCTGTCTCTTTGTCTCTCTGTCTCTCTGTCTCTTTGTCTCTTTCTCTCTCTGTCTCTCTGTCTCTCTGTCTCTTTGTCTCTTTGTCTCTTTATCTCTGTCTCTTTATCTCTTTCTCTCTCTGTCTCTTTGTCTCTCTGTCTCTCTGTCTCTGTGTCTCTCTGTCTCTTTGTCTCTTTGTCTCTCTGTCTCTCTGTCTCTTTGTCTCTCTGTCTCTTTGTCTCTCTGTCTCTCTGTCTCTTTGTCTCTTTCTCTCTCTGTCTCTCTGTCTCTTTATCTCTTTGTCTCTTTGTCTCTCTGTCTCTCTGTCTCTCTGTCTCTCTGTCTCTGTGTCTCTGTGTCTCTATGTCTCTTTGTCTCCGGCTCAGTACAGCGTGAGACTCACATCACGATCAGAGAGAAGAAAACATTTGAGAACCCTCACAAGTAACCGTTTCCCTTTGAAAGCTGTGTTTGTAATGTAAACTATGGCCTCATGGTGACTGTGTGTAGCTTTCATTGAACATGTTCGTCCTTATAGTTCTGGTACTTTATCAGGTCAAATGGATGTTTTTGCCTTTTTTTAAAGTCTCACGTCTCGTCTGTGAAGGTTCATGTCCTTCATCTACAAGAAGGAAGGAGACTGGATGAATAATGCACTGCTCTGAAAGTTTACACTTCACAAGTCCAGCGGATTTTTCTTTTTGCCTCGATCACGTCTTTGTGATTCAGGTCTGACTCAAGTCTCCAGCTCTGCCTTTGTAATCTCAGAACTGAGGCTGGGGTTTATAAAACCGGGGTTGGTTCATTTAGTCAGAAAACAGAGTGTGTTGTCTCTCTGTGTGTGTGTGTGTGTGTGTGTGTGTGTGTGTGTGTGTGTGTGTGTGTGTGTGTGTGTGTATGTGTGTGTGTGTGTGTGTGTGTGTGTGTGTGTGTATGTGTGTGTGTGTGTGTGCTGTTGATACGCTCGTCATTGCTGCTGATGTTGTTGTTGTTGTTGTTGTTGTTGTTGGGCTAATAGCAGACACATCCTCTCCATTAGCAGTTAATCTCTTTGCCAAGAGAGAGTGAAGAAAGCAATATTACGAGGAGGATTTAAACGAGCGCTCCCCTTATCTTCTTCTTCTTCTTCCTCCTCCTCCTCCTCCTCCTCCTCCTCCTCCTCCTCCTCCTCCTCCTCCTCCACCTCCTCCTGCTCGGCTCTCCTCTGAAAACTCAAATCTTTCATTCTTCCTCAGCAACAAAGACACACACATTATTGTGTATTCCCTGACTGGCCGTGCTGCTCGAGGCCAATAAAGAAAAGGGATTAGATTGAAAGCTCTAAACACTGCTCACACCTCTAACACACACACACACACACACACACACACACACACACAGACACACACACACACACACACACACACACACACACACACACACACACACACAGATTCATTATTAAATGTCTGACTGCAGCTGTGTGTCTGTGTGTGTCTGTGTGTGTGTTGTGATTACGTCCTTGGGTGTGTGAAAGAGTGAGTGTGTTTTCACAGAGAGGGCATACTGTCGTTATTACTTTTATTACTTCTCCTGTTGGTGGTTGATAGCAACACTGTGTGTGTGTGTGTGTGTGTGTGTGTGTGTGTGAGAGAGAGAGGGGGGGGGGGTATGTGTTGTATTTGTATTTTTATGTCCTATAAAATATTTTTTCACATCCTAACTCATCTATATATAGACCGTTTATATGTATCCATTAAAGTCAATATTTGTATTATTATTTTTCAAGTTAAGGTTTAGCCTACTTACCCTACTTTTTTATTTATATTTATTTATATATATATATATATAATATTCTTTTTCTAAACCGTATATAGATGTAACAAACGTAAATAAAGAATGAGGGCGAACTTCTGGTGGATAGTAAACCAACCGTTGTGCGTTAATACAATGCTGCACAGCTCTGTTCTCTCTAGTAGATCTTTGCTCATGATGTGTACGTATGTTTGTGCTTTCATTTCACACTTGGCAATGTAAACGTATGTTTCCAATGCCAGTAAAGTCCCATTGAATTGAGAGAGAGAGAGAGAGAGAGAGAGAGAGAGAGGGAGGAGGAGACAGACTGAGAGGAAAAGAAGAGGAGAATGAGCACATTTTGTATTTTGTCGCTTCTCTTAAGTTTGTTTTTATTCATGGCTTTTCCAAAGGCTGAATTATTGCTCTGCTTCCAGACTGCTTGCTCTGCAGTGTTTGCTAAGCATCCCCCCCCCCCCCCACACCACAACACACACACACACACACACACATGCAGTCCTATAGGCATTTATATTCACCAGTGAAGGTAGGTTCTGTGGGAGAAGGTGAGGAATTTTGAGCAGCAGTGATTGGATAAACAGTTTCCCCGTCTGCAGTCCACCGGGACACATGTATGGATTAGAGAGAGAGAGAGAGAGAGAGAGAGAGAGAGAGAGAGAGAGAGAGAGAAGTCATATTCTACGGCAGCACCTGCATTGTTGATGTGATTTTATTTCGTGCAGGAGCAAAGACACATCCTGGTTTTCACGAGTGTGCGTGACAGTTTTCAAAACCTTTTGTGTGTTTAGTTCTAGATTGAACACTGGACTCGTGCCCGGTCTCCGGACCGCGTTGCAAAAGCTCCAAACACGCCGGTGGAAGCATGAATAACTCCAGCGATTGGTTTCGGTTTCCGCTGTGTTTGAGTAGTTGCATCACTGCAGCACATTAATGTTTGCATTTTAATTTGTTTAAAGAAGGTGGAGTCACGCTTTGACTTTCAGAGGCAAATGTCGCACATGAAGGATCGTCTGTTATCATCCAGCCGTGATCGCGGCTCTTCTCCTAATCTTAACCAACAGGCACTAGATGTGTCATCCTTTGAGTTATTCCACGCCACCGTGCCGCCGCCATTTCACCATCAACCACTTGAGCTCCCGTCATGCATTGTGAATGCTTAAGTCCTGCGCAGTGCACAGTGTTGTTATTCAGCATCCGCTCACGTCGGAGTGAAGGATCTCGCTCATGAAACTGCCAGAGGGGTCAGCTTGACCTTCTAGGGGATCATGAGACAAACACCGACCGTGGGATCAAACATCGGTCGATATTCGACATTGGTGGTGAAGATTTTTGCCCGTATGTGTTCCCCCAAATATGACGTAGCACAAAATAATGATGTATCGTAAAATAGATGCAGAAGTAGAATGTATTGTAGACGATGAGTAGGGCTGTCCTCCAGCAAAGAAACTCTTTCTCGCCTAACACTCGACTAATCGATTTAGAACAAGAGTAAGAACTGTGATTCTTTACGGACTCGGTGGCCTCGGGACTCGTCGCGCCGTTAACGGCCACTAAAGACAGCGTCTATGGCAGAACCTCAGTGTGTCTCTCTGGCATCAGGTTTCATTCTGAGGCGTCTCGTGTATGTGAAGGGTAAAATGAGCATCTGTACAAGGTAACGTTTAAATTACAGCCCATCTGTCACCTCATACATATGCATAATCACACACACACACACACACACACACACACACACACACACACACACACACACACACACACACACACACACAGAACAGCCTCGTGGTTTTCCTCTACAGTTCAGAGCTCAGTTGAACTATGACAGAAAGCTTTGCAGAGCTGTGGAGAAAGATACTCTAAAATACAAGGAGAGTTGTAGACGTAAACACCTACGAGCATTTTCTCTCTCTCTCCCTCTCTGTCTCTCTCTATCTCTCTCTCTCTCTGTCTCTCTCTCTCTCTGTTTATCTCTCTCTCTCTCTCTCTATCTCTCTCTCTCTCTCCCCTCTCTCTCTCTCTCTCTCTCTATCTCTCTCTCTCTCTGTCTCTCTCTCTCTCTGTTTATCTCTCTCTCTCTCTCTATCTCTCTCTCTCTCTCTCCCTCTCTCTCTCTCTCTCTCTCTCTCTCTCTCTCTGTCTCTCTGTCTCTCTCTGTCTGTCTGTCTCTCTCTCTCTCTCTCTCTGTCTCTCTCTCCCTCTCTCTCTTCTCTCTCTCTCTCTCTCTCTCGCTCCCTCTCTCTCTCGCTCCCTCTCTCTCTCTCTCTCTCTCTCTCTCTCTCTCTCTCGCTCCCTCTCTCTCTCTCTCTCTCTCTCTCTCTCTCTCTCCGTCTCTCTCTCTCTGTGTGCTTCACGGTGGAGGCTTTTATCCCCGGCTCTCTGCTCCACCATGAATATGCGATGTGATCCATTCTTGTCTCTTCCCTGCCGCCTCCACAGGTGGGGGTCAGGGGTCAGCTACAGAGCAGCCACTGAGCTGGTGCACATACAGTGCCTTGCTAAACGGCACGAAGAGCCGGAGGAAGGCCTGTACTGCTGTTATCAATCTAGATTGTTTTGTGTGATTCTTTGTGGAGAAACAAATCTGTGGATTAAATCAACTAATCGATTAGTCGACGGAATCGTGTGAATGTTAGTGGACTAAAAAGTCGTCGTTTGAGTTCAAATAACTACAGAAGTGCTGTTACTGAAATATCCAATTTAAGTGACAAATTCATCAACGTTGACTTCATGGTGAACGAACAGAAGTCTGAGTGAAATATCTGTGTGTGTTGGACATGTTTGTTGTTCCCGCGTGTGCTTCAGCGTTCTTTATGAATTACATACTATATATATATATTTATATATATATATAGTATGTAATGGGGTTCCACTGTGTGTGTGCAGTCATGTGACCACACATGGTTCAATGTAGAATCTATTTCTGTGCTTTTAAAGGGAAGATGAGTGTTTTCTGCTTTCAACCCCTGACCTCATCTTATAGATACAGAGATGGAAAACACACACACACACACACACACACACACACACACACACACACTTACATACCACCCAACAGCTGTCAGACCAATTCCACTCATGTCCCTGTGCTCCCATGATTCATTGCACCGCTGGTACATTTCAGGTTCAGTGGAGAGTTCTGTGCTATGAGATATGAAATGTGTGTGTGTGTGTGTGTGTGAGTGTGTGTGAGTGTGTGTGAGTGTGTGTGTGTGTGTGTGTGTGTGCTTTTTGAGGATGCTTATTTGTAGCACCTGTTCAGTTTGACTGTTAGGAACTGAACTCCTCAGGATTTAACGGTTCCTTCAGCACATTTGTGTGTTTCATTTACACATCATCTGATGAACTGTGAAGATGAGGCGAATCAGACCAGATTAAAAAGCATGTCATTAAATGTCATCTTTTGCCTTTGACGAGACAATAAGAAAGAGGCCTCTTGTCAATCGTTGTAATTTCCTGTTCGGTGCCTGCGATGTTTGAGTGGAGGCTGAATAGGAGACGTGCTGAGGTGGAAAGATTAACATTGAAATGGGGCTGACTCTAAATATTTTGTTATTTTTGCTTGAAAACTCACTCAAATTATAAATCAATCATGAAAATAGTTGGATTGAATTTCTATTCAGAAACTAATTCTATTGAACATTTCAGCTCTGCATTGAAAATGTGAAAAGGGAAAAACAAACAGTATGAGGTTGTTTTTAGTGCAACCAGCATTCATTTGCACAGCTTCTCAAGAGATGGAACAAATTCGACCAATAACAGTTATTTATTTACATTATTGATGTTGTTACGCTGTTTTGTTACATTGTCACATTGTTACGTTACATTGTCACATTACGTTGTCATGTTACGACATTGTCACATTACGTTGTCAAATTACGTTGTCAAATTGTTACGTTGTCACATTGTTACGTTGTGTTGTCACATTGTTACGTTGTCACATTGTTACGTTGCGTTGTCACATTGTTACGTTGTCACATTGTTATGTTGTCACATTGTTACGTTGCGTTGTCACATTGTTACGTTGTTACATTGTTACGTTATCACGTTACGTTATCATGTTACGTTGTCACATTGTTACATTGTCACATTGTTACGTTGTCACATTGTTACGTTGTCACATTGTTACGTTGTCACATTGTTACGTTGTCACATTGTTACGTTGTGTTGTCACATTGTTACGTTGTCACATTGTTACATTGTCACATTGTTACGTTGTCACATTGTTACGTTGTCACATTGTTACGTTGCGTTGTCACATTGTTACGTTGTCACATTGTTACATTGTCACATTGTTACGTTGCGTTGTCACATTGTTACGTTACGTTACGTTGTTACGTTATCACGTTACGTTATCATGTTACGTTGTCACATTGTTACGTTACGTTGTCACATTGTTACGTTGTCACATTGTTACGTTGTCACATTGTTACGTTGTTACGTTATCACGTTACGTTATCATGTTACGTTGTCACATTGTTATGTTGTGTTGTCACATTGTTACGTTGTCACATTGTTACGTTGCGTTGTCACATTGTTACGTTGTCACATTGTTATGTTGTCACATTGTTACGTTGCGTTGTCACATTGTTACGTTGTTACATTGTTACGTTATCACGTTACGTTATCATGTTACGTTGTCACATTGTTACATTGTCACATTGTTACGTTGTCACATTGTTACGTTGTCACATTGTTACGTTGTGTTGTCACATTGTTACGTTGTCACATTGTTACGTTGTGTTGTCACATTGTTACGTTGTCACATTGTTACGTTGTCACATTGTTACATTGTCACATTGTTACGTTGCGTTGTCACATTGTTACGTTACGTTACGTTGTTACGTTATCACGTTATCACGTTACGTTATCATGTTACGTTGTCACATTGTTACGTTACGTTGTCACATTGTTACGTTGTCACATTGTTACGTTGTCACATTGTTACGTTGTCACATTGTTACGTTGTCACATTGTTACGTTGTTACGTTATCACGTTACGTTATCATGTTACGTTGTCACATTGTTACGTTGTCACATTGTTACGTTGTTACGTTATCACGTTACGTTATCATGTTACGTTGTCACATTGTTACGTTGTCACATTGTTATGTTGTCACATTGTTACGTTGTTACGTTGTCACATTGTTACGTTGTCACATTGTTACATTGTCACATTGTTACGTTGTCACATTTTTTTCACACAAACCATGATCTTAGTAGTTTTGTTGCCTAAACCTGACCAATTGTTTCACAACGTGGCATTGTGAGTTTCTGTAAGCGTGACACAAGACCGTTATGAAACTTATTTAAGCAACTTATTTTTCATTCAGAAACAACTACATTCCCTGTATCCCGTGGTTTGTAGAAACGTACAATGTCAACATTTTTCATGGCGACTGCGTTTTCCCGTGCCATCGGTTAGTCTTACCTCAGGAGCAGTAGGAACCTTTTAGGGCCCAAAAACCCCAAAACTTCCCTCCTGCGGGGTCAAAATGCAGATCAAGTTCCTGCAGAGCTTCTTAAAAAGGTTCCAGAAAAACGTTGAAAAAGACCCATCGTGTAGCAGCGTACAAATGGGGGTTGTGTGTTTGTGTGCGTGTCATAGACAGAGATGTATGAGCTGGAACAGAAAACAATGTAGAAACCAAACAAGCACCACTGCTGCAGGGAGAGATCTATACACACCCTTAATTGATCACTGAGCAGTGTGTGTGTGTGTGTGCATCCTCTCTTGTGCTTCTATATGAGACAGAGTTGAGGGGAGGAGGAGGAGGAGGAGGAGGTGTTTGTCTCGGTGTGTGTGTGTGTGTGTGTGTAGTATTGACGTAGCAGCGCTCTCTTCAGACCTGAGCTCAATAAGCCCAGACTTCAAACAAACAGCAACCACTTCACACAGGAGGAGAGGAGACGAGGAAGGAGACACGAGGAGGTAAAGATAAATGAGGGGATAGCAGAGGAGGGAGGAGAAGTGATGTGGGTAGAAAGAGGGCAAGAAATGAGAGGACAGGTGAGGATGATGAGAGCAATACCTACTCCGTGTTCCTGATGTGACAGAACCAAGTATTGTTTTCACTGTGTTCAGTCTCTCATACTAACAAGTACCCACGGAGAAGATAGCTCCGATCAAAACAGTCTTACATCGTCACATAGTTCAGCCATCTTGTTGGGGTCTGTAGGTGTCGGGGTCGGACCACAGACTGTAAATGTAGAAGGACGACCAACGCCACAGAAGTGGAGCCAAAATATGCCAATATTATATATTTAACAATATTAATCTGAAATCCAGGAGAAAACGCAGTTGGGTTGAAACATGTGCATAGGGATCATGTGCTCATCGTTTGCAAGGGTTCTGTTGTCGTCTTCTTAACACACTTCATGTGTAAATGCTTAACCAGAGCTTGCTGACAACAACTGTCTGCCAGACGTTATGTAAAGCAACTAAAGACAAACAAATCTGCTTCAGTTCTTTAAAAAGCATCATGAGGCAGAGGACACGTCTCCCTCCCACTAGTGTCTGCATACATGTTCACTACTTCATTATCACTACAAAAATAGATCAAACTCAAAATAGAAAGGCCATAGAAGGTGTCGGTGCAGATTAAAGCAGCATGTGAGGCGCTGAGCGTCTCCACTGCTTTGGTTTCTCTCCAACGAGTCGGACTTTAAAGGGCGACGTCGCTCTGATGTCGCTCTGAAGACGTAAAGTCTCGATCTGACAAAACTGTTTTTTCAGTTTCGCGGAATAATGAGACGCTCAGTCGTGACCTGAAGATCACAAGCGTTTGATAACTCGTCGTGGCACAAAAACTAATTGGCAAAGTTTGAGACGACGGGATTAGAGAGGAGTCGATGTAGATCAGGTCCGTCTCGCTCTGAGTCATTTTAAAGATTTTTCAAACATGGATGTTTTCTGCAGCCTGTGACCTGCAAACAAATCCCACCTTTTTATTTTGTTGTTGTCTTCGTCTGACTCGCGGCTGCTCGCTTCTTGTCTGTTCTTGTCGGATGTTTTGAATTAGTGGATTTCACTCTCAGTCTGCGCAGCGTGATGCTTAATCTGAAAATGCATATTCATGTTTGTCTTATTGCTGCAGAGGATTTCATCTTTTTGCCTCTTTTGCATGACCAACGCTCAGCAAAAAGAAATCATCTTTTATTTTTTTGCATGCTTTTTATTCAATCTCTTATTTACTTTGTTGTATTTCAGCATTATTCAGCTAGAAGACTCATGAGATATCAATCTGGTTTTTAGACCCACATGGCAGCAACATAACGTTACAGAACCAACATTCACTGAAGGAAGAAGAAGAAGTAAGGAAAGCACATAAGAAGGGAAAGAATTCTAATCTCCGTTCTTCCATAATCCCACCTCTGTAACCCGAGGCGGATCATTGTGAAGCTGGAGGAGATGAAGGATTACCTGCGTGATGATGCCGCAGATAACCGCCGACTCTTTGGGTTTAATCTGTCTTTTGAAAAAGCAAATAAGAAGAAACGTAGAAATAATTGAGATATCACAATTGTTTTGCCGCTTTGTTACAGTTATTACAGAGGTGATACATCACACTGTAATAGAGGGCTTGACGTGTGTGTGTGTGTGTGTGTGAGAGAGAGAGAGAGAGAGAGAGAGAGAGAGAGGTCATTTCTCATATGGTGCACACACACACACACACACACACACACACACATGATTTATGCCTTGGATATAATGGGTAATTCATCATCTGACTGGGGCACATATTAAGGTTAAGAGACACTGAGAGGCAGAGGGAGCTGAGCACTGTGTGCTTTATCACAAATAACAGGAGCAGTAAATTGAAAACTTGATTTGTAATGTCTGTTTTTCTAAAGACTACACACCGTTCTCTTACTGTATCTTCCAGTTTTTTTTTTGTCACACACAAACACACACACACACACACACACACACACACACACACACACACAATAAATCATGACTGCAGGACAACATCCCAAAAAAAACCTTGGAAATGTAATAACTGCACTAAATGTGGACACACGTGCACGCTCGTCTGCAATAACGCCCACATTTGAGACGAGCGGGTTGACGATTAGTCACAGATTTGAGCTTTTGTGCCCTTGAGCAAGACACCAAACAATTGACCCTGATGGTTAGGCTTGTTGATAGCTTGCCGTCATCAGTGTGTGTGTGTGTGTGTGTGTGTGTGTGTGTGTGTTTGTGTGTGTGTGTGTGTGTGTGTGTGTGTGTGTGTGTGTGTGTGTGTGTGTGTGTGTGTGTGTGTGTGTGTGTGAGGCAAATTGTGAAGCACTTTTGGCGCTTTCGGACCAAACAGTTCTGGGGAGCTCTCTCGTGATCTACATACCTCCACGTTTGTTCTACTGGGTTAGGGTTTGTTCTACTGGGTTAGGGTTTGTTCTACTGGGTTAGGGTTTGTTCTACTGGGTTAGGGTTTGTTCTACTGGGTTAGGGTTTGTTCTACTGGGTTAGGGTTTGTTCTACTGGGTTAGGGTTTGTTCTACTGGGTTAGGGTTTGTTCTACTGGGTTAGGGTTTATTCTACTGGGTTAGGGTTTGTTCTACTGGGTTAGGGTTTGTTCTACTGGGGTAGGGTTTATTCTACTGGGTTAGGGTTTGTTCTACTGGGGTAGGGTTTATTCTACTGGGTTAGGGTTTGTTCTACTGGGTTAGGGTTTGTTCTACTGGGTTAGGGTTTATTCTACTGGGTTAGGGTTTGTTCTACTGGGGTAGGGTTTATTCTACTGGGTTAGGGTTTGTTCTACTGGGTTAGGGTTTGTTCTACTGGGTTAGGGTTTGTTCTACTGGGGTAGGGTTTATTCTACTGGGTTAGGGTTTGTTCTACTGGGTTAGGGTTTATTCTACTGGGTTAGGGTTTGTTCTACTGGGGTAGGGTTTATTCTACTGGGTTAGGGTTTGTTCTACTGGGTTAGGGTTTATTCTACTGGGTTAGGGTTTGTTCTACTGGGGTAGGGTTTATTCTACTGGGTTAGGGTTTGTTCTACTGGGTTAGGGTTTGTTCTACTGGGTTAGGGTTTGTTCTACTGGGTTAGCGTTTCTGGGTTGGGGCAACCCCCAGTTTTGAAAAGTGAATCTAAAGTGGAAGTGCGTTAAACCTGCATTCTCTCTAATGTCCACCAGGGGGCGACTCCTCTGGTTGTATAGAAGTCTATGAGAAAATGACTCTACTTCTCTCTTGATTTATTACCTCAGTAAACATTGTAAACATGAGTTTATGGTCTCAATCTCTAGTTTCAAGTCTTCTTCAATACAGCATGATGTTCATTTAGTACATTATGGTCCATTTAGAGTCAAACAGACCATAAAGCAGGGTATGCTTCAGGGCGGGGCTTACTGTGATTGACAGGTCGCTGCCAGCCTTATAAGGCGTCTCTATGTTACTCCCCCTCAGTCGAAGTACGGTCAATTTCCTTCACAGGTTGCAAAAAAAACAAGATGGCGACGGCCAAAAACCAAGATGGCAGTGGGTAAAAGGACAAACTCGAGGCTTTTAAAAAAATATGTGTTTGGTTTCAACACACCTTTAGGTAAAGGAAGTTTAAGTTTAACAACGAATGAATGAATATTTAATGTTGATGATAAGCGTGGTGGTATTGGTGGAATCATATCCTCTGAGGTGTCTGTTTCATGATTATAGTCGCCTCCACTTCGTCCATTACAAATGCAGAACACTCACCTTGTTGCTCGCTGGTAGTACTACCACTACTACCACCAGTCAACCAATCTCCAGCTTGATTTATGCACGCTGCATTGGCGAGTGTCTGCAAGTCCATGTCGGCTTACCTTGTAGAAAAAACCTGCAAGGAGAGTCAACCATCCAGACGTTCCCCCGTCACGACGCTGCATGTGTGCGACTGTCCTTGTGGAAAGTGTCAGCCGAGGCTCAACCGGTCTGTGTTGCCTCGGAGACTAACGTGTTTGCAACCTTCCTGTTACAAGACCTGTTGGTTTTAATACACAATGTCCTGTCCTTCATGCTCCTCACTCTCTCTTGTGTGTGTGTGTGTCTGAAGGCCTCAGCTTTCTCATTATGATTCTAAATGTATCGGTCTGTCTCGTCTGGATGAATTAATAGCTTCCTTGGTAGCTTGGCACACACACACACACACACACACACACACACACACACACACACACACACACACACACACACACACACACACTCTCTCTGTTTGTCCGGCGCTTCGTGCCTCAGGTTGGTTAATTGAATGCATGTACGAGGCCGTGAGAGGCATTGAGAGGATGCCACGCTGCATTAGGAGGACAAGCTGTGTGAGTGTGTGTGTGTGTGTGAGTGTGAGTGTGTGTGTAGGTGTGAGTGTGTGTCTTGTAAATAAGGACAGCGTCCCGAGGACCTTGAACGCAGCCTCTCCTGAGCTCCCAGCGAAGACGAGACGCAAACAAATCTCACAGGGAGGCGAGAAGGCCGCAGGTGTGTGTGTGTGTGTGTTAGTGTGTGTGTGTGTGTGTGTGTGTGTGTGTGTGTGTGTGTGTGTGTGTGTGTGTGTGTGTGTGTTAGTGTGTGTGTGTGTGTGTGTCAGACATGCTTTATCGCACCCGCCTCTGTCGTCTAGCTTCTTCTCTCATCCTGTCTCCTCTTTCCTCTGCACTCCTCTTTCTATGTTCACTTTTCTTCTTCCCTCTCTTCCTCCCCTTGCTCCTCTCCTCCTCCTCCTCCTCCTCCTCCTCTTTGTCTTACCTTGTCCTCTCCTCACCTTTCCTCCTGCTCTCTCATCTCTTTGCTTTTCTTACTTGTTATGTCCTTCTGTCTTCCCTTTTGTTGTTTCCTCCTCTCATTTCCTTCCTTCATCATCTTTTACGATCCTTACCGTCCTCCCTGTAACCGTCTTTACGGCTCTCACATCCTTTCTTTCTCTTCTTTTCTCTTCTTTCTCACGTTTATCATTCTCCTCTCTTTCCTCCCATTCCTCTGTTATCTCGCCCTCATTTTCTATTCTCATCCTCTTTTTTCTCTCTGCTTCCACCCCTTCATTCCCTTGCTTTTTCCTTTCTCTCCTCTCTACTTCCATGTTTCCTTCTTCCTCACACTTTCCCTCCCTCTTCTGTTGTCCTCTTTTCCTCTGTGTCCTTCAACCTCCCCTCCATCTTCATACCTCTTCTACTTCCTCTTCCTCTCTTCTTTCATCCCTCCGTCTCCCTCGCTTTGTCTTCTCATCTTTTTTACTTATTTCCTATCTTCATTCCACTGTTATTCTATGTTCTCTCTCTCTCTCTGTCTCTCCAATCCTTCTCCTCTCTTAATATCTTTCCACTCATTCCTCTGTTTCCTTATTTCTCTTTTTATTTACTCCCTCTTTCCTCCTCTTCTTCCTCTTTCCCTTCTGCCATATTTCTTTCTTCCACTCTCTCTCTCTCACTTCTTTTGTCCTCTCTCCTCCCCTCTCTCCTCCCTCTTGTTCTTCATGCTTGGTTGTTACAGCCACCAGGGGAAGAACTAAACACAGACTAACACACACACACACACACACAGACACACACACACACACAGACACACACACACACACACAGACACACACACACACACACACACACACACACACACACACACACACACACACACACACACACACACACACACACACACACACAGACACACACACACACACACACACACAGACACACACACACACACACACACACACACACACACACACACACACACACACACACACACACACACACACACACACACACACACACACACACATATAAAGAGTCTGACTCCCAGCCCTCTAATGGCCCCATTTAGACAATGTGTCGCATCAGCAAGTCGTATGGCTGAATAATGAGCAGAGAAGAAGAAGAAGAAGGAGGAGGAGGAGGAGGAGGAGGAGGAGGACAAGAGAAGCTGAAGATGAGGAGGAGTGTCAGTCGTTTTTTCCGCATCCCTCCATCCTGACTGCTGCTCCACCATAAATGTTGTTCTCTTACACACACCATAAGCGCTGTCGCCCTGTGTGTGTGTGTGTGTGTGTGTGTGTGTGTGTGTGTGTGTGTGTGTGTGTGTGTGTGTGTGGTCGTTGGGGAGAAATATGGCCTCCGGGGTTTCTGCTGAAGCTCCTGTGTTATGTTTATGATGGGGCAAAAGAGAGCGAGAGAATGATAATGTACATCCATTATGTCTCTCGCCCTCAAAGACGCTTCCTCTCTCTCTCTGTTATGCATTGCACAAACACACACACTCACTCTCCATCAACTGAAACACACACACACACACACACACTCCTCAGCCTCTCAAAAAGATATCTGCACTCATGAATGACACACACACACACACACACACACACACACACACACACACACACACACACACACACACACACACACACACACACACACACACACACACACACACACACACACACAGGCATCTGTACTGTCTCATTAATGATATCCTCTCTCTGTTAAACTACACTCACAGCAGAGCTCCGACAGACAGAAAGTGCAGCTGTAGCTCTTTTATTATATATATATATATATATATATATATTTTTAAGTCGTTGCCACCTTGTGTTTTCCTCCACCAGCTGTTCGGAGCGGAACAGGATTTACGTGCAACATTAACATTTTACATCTAATTTTATAACGTTTGGGTTTTTCTGGAGAGATGGGGGGGGGGGGGGGGGGTGTGGGGGTGTGGGGGGGGTTCTGCAGAGCTGGTGGTGTCTTCTCTGCAACACTGGGATCCTTCTGGTTCTTCTGCAGAATAACATGAAGCAGAACAGTTTTTTCTTTTCTCCTGAGAACTTGCCCTCTGATTAGCATAATAAAGAGCCAAACAGCAGCTTTTTGCATGCTGTAGCTCATTACCTGGTAATTGCACATGTTTTACATTATTGCAGCCGATTTTCCAACGCATTCTGTACGTTTTAGGGGGTTTCCTTCCCTCCTGGCAGTCGTATTGATTTCCATGTATTCGCAGCAGCGAGGAAATCAACCTGCAGAGACCTCAAACAAGTCTCAGTGCAAAGATTCATCACAGCTTTAAACAGTTTCAAACACTTGGTTAAAGTTGTAAATTGAAAAAAACAAACATGATTCTGCTTATAAAGTCACGTTATTCGGGCTGCAGACGTAGCGTCCTCGTCGCTCCACTCTTGGTCCTCTGGGGTTGACTCACCAATGCAGTGCAGTTCAGCAGCCAGACATCAATCCTCACATGTCAAGATGAGTTGAATACTCATTCATTACCACTGATAAGTGACCCACAACATAAAGGTAAGATGGATCACCTTCTGCATCTCCAGCACGTTTTGTAAGCCTCTGCATATGACAAAGTGCTGAAACAGCCTTTTTTTCTTGAAGGAATGTCTTGATGAAAACATTCCTCTAAAGTCTTGTGACACAGTTTCAATTTGTTATCCAAAAAAACATAAACACAACCGCGACTGTTTTACTCGAACAATGTGGCGATAAATGACACGTAAAAAGCCTAAAATGCGTATTAATGACATTTGTGCTATTTATACGCCTTCCTGTGAGATCTGGTTTGACAAAAAAGATGAGAAAACATAGTTTTATTGTGCAGATAAGTGGTACCCAGCAGCTGCAAAGAATGCATGGATGCATCTGTGCCCTTTGATCAAAACACGAGCTCACCGTTTCATTTCCTACGTTTTGTCTGTTTCATGTCATCGCTTTCTATTTTGTTATCTTCCTTTTGGGTATTGTATTTCCATTTTAATTTGTTGTAGTGGTTTGATTTGATTGCAGTCCTGAAATGTTTTGTTCAACCATGTAAAGCACTATAAAGTGTATTATGGTGAGAGGATGAGGTACAGTAGCTTGGATGTGCAGATTTGCAACTGCTGGTTGGACAAACAAGCAAATAATTATTTTTTAAAAATCTTTTCCCGGACTAAAACTTGTCATTAATTGTCGTACTAATTGTCTGACTTCCTTTGTCTTTGATTGGCAGATGTCGGATGCAGAGTGGGAGGACATGTTGGAGGGTTTTGACGAGCGGGGTTACCTGAGCGCTCGGCGCTGGAAGCCCGGCGACGACCCGTACACGCTGTACGCCTTCAACCAGAGGGAGAGCGAACGCATCCCCAGCAACCGGGCCCTGAGAGACACGAGGCACTACAGGTACACACACACACACACACACACACACACACACACACACTGAGAAACACAGCAGTGTGCAGCGTTGAACCCGAGCTCTGGAGGAAGACGGTTATCACACACACTCTGTACGATGTGGTGAATCAGTCGAGCTTATCTGTACACATACAAACCAGAAGCAACCCTGCAGGCACAAACAATCAGAATACACACATGACACTGCAGATCAGTGTTACAGGTATGAACACACACACACACGGTCAATCTATTCATCAAATTTAGATTAACACGTCTTCAAAGAGAGGAAAGCGTCTGTCCGCTAAGAAATTAAATTAAACACTAGAATAGAAATCCTCCGTCCTCTGTTGGGAAGATAAGGAGCTCGTCGCTTTGACAGCAGCCGCCTTCCAACACGTTCCAGCAGATAAAATAACGACTTCCTGGAAAAGACACACACACACACACACACACACACACACACACACACACACACACACACACACACACACACACTCACATCCTCCTGAACTACTGTTTCCATCATGCGCTCTGCAATCAAGGCACTAAAGTACTTTAATCTTTCATATTCATATCATATTTATGGTACAGTTATGTCTTCACATCAGAGTATTACTGTCTTGTTGCGATTAATGATTTAATGGGTTTATGCTTATGAAGTGATGTTTATTTTGAGTCTCTTGAATGCTCTTAATTAACTTTATTTAGTTCATGTCTAAACTGATTATATATAAATATATATATTTACGGTGTATTAAAGCCTGATATGTCTTCATCACCACACACACACACACACACACACACACACACACTGCAGTTTATTCACACACACCGTCCTGCTGCCACGAATACTCACTACAACACCAACTGTGGATTCATCCGCCGGTGAAAATAGTCCCCAACAAATACACTACTTTCTCTCGTTTTGTTTGATTTAAAAACGACCAGTATGAGCTGTTTATACAGATGTGCATCAGAACCAATGGGCTTCATGTTCAAGAGGAAGAGAGTGGACAGACGGGGCAGAGCAGTCATCATCCTCACCCCTTAAGGAGGTTTATTTACTACATTTCTGTTAAATTATTTTACTCTGTTGTCCAAAATATCCATATTTTGGTTTCGAGATGCCATCGGCACCGATTGTTTTCGTCTGTAGTGACCTAAAAGCGTCTGACAATATGTTTTATGGAGCTGCAAAAGTACAGAAAAAGGTTGATTGATACAAAAGAAGAACAAATCCAGCTCTGCCCGCTGTGACAGCGCGGCCTTCAGCCGATGTTCGCGGTGTTATTAGAGGTGAGCAGCTCGTGGTGACCCAGCTCATAAGAGGAAGCTGCATGTGGCCGTTAATTGGGTGAACATGACTAAACCCTGGATGGTGGTAGTGGTGAGCACAGCAGGGCACGGCTCCACGACTCACGTAGGAAGCTAAAATCTGTTAGCATAACTGGCACGTACATCACTGCGTGTGTGTGTGTGTGTGTGTGTGAGATGTTTCCAAGATGTGTCCCGTAGATTATGGGATGTATGATGTCTGACTCAATCAGCTCCTGACAGCGTGTTTGTCAAACTGTGTGTGTGTGTTTCTAACTAAATGCGTCGTGTCGACCGTCTGCAGCATCTGCTGTGTTTCCGGAGGAGGGAAACTCACTGTCGAGCTGACATAAGGCGGTTGAAAAGTGTGTGTGTGTGTGTGTGTGTGACAGAGAAAGTGAGAAGTGTGTGTGTGTGTGTGTGTGTGACAGAGAAAGTGAGAAGTGTGTGTGTAGGGTGTAGGAGGCGGGAAACCAGGGATACGCTTACACATTAATCTGCTAGCAGGGAGGGAGGGGGCTGATGGTGCTCATTTATCTTGTATAGGACAGCGATGAAGGGCGTGTGTGTGTGTGTGTGTGTGTGTGTGTGTGTGTGTGTGTGTGTGTGTGTGTGTGTGTGTGTGTGTGTGGGGACAGGTGGGGGTTTGCTGTTATGTGATTATCTGTTAACTCAGTTACTGTGTAGCTGTACATCTCGGGAGCGTTTTGCTGGGGGAATGATAGCAACCCATGCTCTGGTTCCATTCTCTTCCACTGCAGACTCACTGAGGCGCTTCCTACACGTTGGCTCTGCTCCCAAACGGGAAACGTTTGGTGGAAAATTCAACGGTGGTGTGACCGAAATCTGTAGAAAGAGCACAAAAAAGAAGTGAGGGAAAGCAAACGTTAGAAATGAACACGGAGGTGTTGTGGTCGAGCGTTTGTCTTCCTCTCGGATCAGCCCGTGGGCGGAGGATTTTAGTTTAGATCATTTATTTAAGATGCTGTAGTTTATCTGTGAGTATCTTGCTGATGTTGCTCATTGCTGTTATTGTGTGTAAACCCCTTTGAGACATGCTCTGTGACTTTGGTCTCTAATAAACTTTGACTTGACTTCAAACCCAGCGACCTCCTGCTGGTTACCGAGCTTTGGTTAAAGCAGCGATCTGATGGAGAAATAATGATACAGGCCTTATTTTACACAGCAATTAAAGATGTCAAGGTTTGATACGCAGCTCTGCACACGGCACTTTATGAAGCACAAGATGTGGAGCTGAGCGTCGCAGTCATGAGTAAATCTAAACATTTGATTCAAGATGATTATTGCCACTTTGCTTTTACGTGTTTACGTGATATGAAGCCTTTTGTTACTAAGCTGTGAAGTATCGCTTCTGAGTAAAAGGTGTGAGAATGATCCACTAAGGTGCTGAGAGAACGTTTATCTATCCACAGTCAAGCTCTTCATCTCAATCAGAATAGTATCTCGTTAATGCTTTTTAATTCTCTGGTTTAGTTTGATGGAGACACAAATCTGCAAAACAAACAAACAAACAAACGTTTCCGCTTTGTTTTGAGTAAACACATTAGAAACCTTTTAGCTCGACTGATAAGAGACTCTGGGTGTTGTACCTCAACACTAACTATTAAAAGGGTTTCACCTTATATGTTGAGTAATTCATATCTACATGTCATGTGTATGTAAGATATAATGTTCCATATAATGTACTTCACAAATGTCCCTTTTGGTTTTTGTTCAGCTTCATCTCTTCTAGTTCGATCTATTTGTTTGTGATCTTCTCTCATGCAGCGTTGTCTCGTGTCTGTTCTGACTGTATCAGAAACATTTAAATATCACTAATGCAACAAATATACAGATTAAAAAAAAGATCATTCATTCCAGAGTGCTCGTTTTACTGCTCGCTGTCCATATGACGCCACTGATGGCAACCAAAGGCCAAGAAGTTAGTTGCCAAATCTCTCAAAAAACTTGGCAACCGTTACTGTCGAGCCCTGAAAAACCAAACGTGAAGACGCAGGCAGCAGAGAACCTGGTGGAGCACCGCTGCAAAGGGAAAGCTCCTGCAGAGAAAGCACAGCAGGCCTGCAGAGCAGTCTGATATTTGGCCCAGCGGGGCAGCGCTCTCCTGAAGATTAGAAGCAGGCTTTTGACCTGAAGATGCACGGTTGGTCTCCGTAAAGCCTGCAGGATGCAATAAATCAGGACGGATCTTAAGAGATTATGGATGCGCTGTGATGCAGGTGCAATTTCTACTTCCTCTGGATTGTGGAACTTTTAAATCATGTAAATCCTCCTTCAAGTTCAATGGGAACCCGCTGACTTCTCCATCAGAAAGCAAAGTCACTAAATATGATGTTTACAATAAGTGTCTTGAGCGACACTATCTTCTGTTCGTGGTGTTGGTGTCAAATCATTGTTTATTTGTTCAATAAAAAGGAGGATTGTGCTCCAGCAACCAACTAAGCCCAGTGTTTGTGCAGTCGTATGTTTTTCTGATTCTGACATTAATCTTCAAAGCGTCTGTTCACTGAGGCGATCAGCTGCTCGGGTGTGTTTGTTACAGAGTCACCACATTCTGGGTGGGAAGGGGCACCAGCGAGGTGTGGAGAGAGCTGTTTTTTTGGGCAGATGGTTTCAGGTCGTTGTTGTGTACAAGAGGAGGAGAGAGGAGGCGAGGAAGGAGACGCACTAGATGGCTTAGGGGAAAGATGGGGAGATAAGGGGAAGAGGAGGAGGAAGAAAAAGTCAAGTAGAGATTAAGGAGAGGAGAGAAGAGGAGGTGGAGGAGGAGGAGAGGAGATGGGGGAGATGCCACAAGCTGCTGAGAGGAGAGATAATTGCCACATGGAGAGCTTGATAGGCTGTGTGTGTGTGTGTGTGTGTGTGTGTGTGTATAAACCACTCCACTCCAGCGCTCTGCTATTATCTCTGTGAACAGGGGAACCTCCCTCCGTCTGCTGTCCGACAGACAGGCAGTCTATGAGCCCAACAGCCGCTCCGCGGGGATCGGATCCAAGCGTGAAGACAATGAGCTGATACAGTACGGAGGCCTGCAGCACCACACAATGGGTTGATATGGCAACCAGGAGGAAAGACGGAGGGAAGCGGAGAGGAGAGGTGTTACGATATCTGATTTTAAAGGATCACTCCACAACACCTGTTTGGCTCCATACTCGCCGCCTGTAGGCTCACAGGAGTTCAGTTTACACACAGTCACAACAGTCACAGGCGATCACAACAGTAACTCAGATCCACTGCAGCTGTTACATGAATACATCACATTCTTTCTCTAATATCTATTTATTAGTGCCATCAAACAACTATTTATTCACATTATAATATAATGCTAATGTTTTTTAAGCCAATCAGGGCTATGCTGCTAACCGGCCGCTAACAGCTAACAGCTAACAGCTAACAGCTAACAGCTAACGTTAACTATCTCTCCTGTTCATTTCAACACAGATTTGTTTGTAATGTAGCATTATCAGGGAACAAAACAGTGTGCGCCAGAGTGTTTCACCACAAGAGTGTCGTACTAGTTTGCTGACGTGTAGCAGCGATCGGGATCAGGACACGTTGTTGTTGTTCCTGCGTAGCTTAAATGAGCTGATGAATGATACGATGCAGTGATGTCTGATCGGTGCGTGGACTCGCGTACTCGCACAATCACAGGCGTTTCTGAGGTTTCGATCAAATACATGTGAAGTGATGTTTGAATAAAAGACAATACTGTGACTCAGCAACAAAGCCCTTCATGTAACGCAGAGGGGGATCACTAGAGGAGGATTTTAAAAGGTGTGAAAGTACCACCTCACATCACAACTGAACAAAAAACAACCTGCACACATTTGTCATCTTCTTTGTTGCTGCCAGGGCGGTAGATGTGATAACGCTCCGGTGCTTTGTTGTCACTGCTCCCAAATGGAGGCATCGTCCTGGTAACCATTGGCAAATAGACTGGCCCGTGCTGCAGAGGGGGGGGGGGGGGGGGGCATGTCAGCCCATTTAGTTGGTTACTAATTATTTCATTGCGATTGTGATCCAGTGATCCTTGAACGCTCATCACCAACTACATCATGCAGTCGGTCGATGACCTCGTCCGTGTCTTTGTGTGTGTGTGTGTGTGTGTGTGTGTGTGTGTGTGTGGCGCCTCAGCGTCTTTCACACTAAGTCAACCATTTAGTCATGTTTCCATGAATCACAACATGCAGCTCAACATTCATCACTGTATTAGCTCTGTGCCTCCTACGCTGAGAGACGCTCCTCATCCTTCTCAGATCACGAACCCTGAAGAAGAAGAAGAAGAAACTCTGAACTCTGAACACCGGATGACTTTTATTTCCCCTCGTAATGCTCGTTTGTTCGATTACCTGCTCCAGTGATGAATGATCACAGAGTCTGGTTGTAAAAGCAGATGGAGGAAACAGCCCAGAGGCTTTTGGTTCTGCAAAGAAAGTATTTGAAAACACTCATTTGACCTCCGAAAACTTCCTCCAAGTAAACACGGATTTGGTGATATGCTCTCCATTCTATGTCTTTGTGGTTAGATTAGAGATTAGAGGTGGAATTTGGTTTAAAAGTGGTCTTTTAGACGCCTGGATTACATGTAAATCTACTTGTTTGAACCAGTCTGGTTGATACTTCACTGATAAAAACAGGTCTGATTGTGTTCTCACTCACAACTGTTTCCTTGTTTGGAGAAACAAACTGACGTGAACATGATGTGAGACTGAATGAGATCCATTTATTTGAATGTAGTGATCACACAGGACTACCTTTGAGCCTGTTCTTACTGGTCCAAGTTGTTTCTGTGTCACTGTTTACACTGAATTAAACACACCCAGGCAGAGAGCTCTCTGTGAGGCGAGGAAATCCCCCCTTGGTGTATTGTGGGTAATCTGCTGATGTGGAACCTGAGCTCTGAAGCACCCCGGTGCTCTACAACAGCACGGAGTGACAGTGACGCTAAGCGGCTTTACGGTAGCTAGCGCCTCAGCTAACCGCCCCGCTCGGCGTCACGACTGTATCTGCTCTGATACCTGATTACAGCTGTTTGGCTCTCGTTTCGACCTCAATGCTTTTGGATTCTGTCCTCTGTTTTCTCCAAATTGCGACTCCTCTTTCTGTATTATGCGCTTTGCTGATAAGTGCAGAGAATTACAGGAAATGACATTGTGAGAATGAAACACACAGCCGGTCCTTGGAATAGGACGGAGACGGTGGATCCAGTGAAGCTCTGACGTCTCATTGACTTCACCTCTTAAATCCACTTCAGATGGAGAGGAAGGGGGGAGGAGGCAGATTAAAGGAAGAGTTTTTAATCCCTCGTATATTTCAGGCATGGATAGTGAAACTTAAAGAAACAGTCCAGCCTGAATCACAGCTGACGGTGTTGTGTTGTGCTCTGCTGGGTCCATTGTGGCGTCAATGAAAGCACTTCCTCATCATGGCCCAAAGACCGATGTCACACATCAGTATTAAAAATACATGAATTCAATTACATGCTGTGAAATATGACAATTACTATCACACTGCACTCATTTCACACTTTAATGTGAAATGTATGTACGACTACCGTGACATGGCTCCAAATAGGGCTGTGTAATGGTAGTGTGCATAAGAGTGTGTGTGTGTGTGTGTGTGGCAGCCATCGATTGGCCCAGTCACATATTGATCTGTCTTCATTGATTGGCTGGTGTAAGTGCCTGTCAACCATCATGTCGCAAGAAAGATCGCTGTAACTTCCACTTCTGCTCCGTGTGTGTGTGTGTGTGTGTGTGTGTGTGTGTGTGTGTGTGTGTGTGTGTGTGTGTGTGTGTGTGTCTGTGTGTGTGTGTGTGTGTGTGTGTGTGTGTGTGTGTGTGTGTGTGTGTGTGTGTGTCTGTGTGTGTGTGTGTGTGTGTGTGTGTGTGTGTGTGTGTGTGTGTAGTCATATATTGAGCGCCACTGATCCTCTTCGTGTCCAGACAGTCTCACCCATCCTTCCTCTCCTCCCCTCTCTTGTTTTCCTTTCCTTTGCTCTCCTTCTTCCTTCCTTCCTCATCTTGTTCTTCCTCTTCCTCCTCCGTCTTCTGTCCTTCAGGCCATATTTAAGTTGAGCTGGAGCCAGGGAACGGTTAATACTGCCTGATCCCTGCAGGTGTGTGTGTGTGTGTGTGTGTGTGTGTGTGTGTGTTAGCATCTGTACACATCTGATAGTAACTAAGGGAGTGTTCAGTGCTTCAGGTCCAGTATACGACAATGAGAGTTTGTTAAGTTCTAGATGTTTATATGTTGTCTGGTTCAAACTACCCGCATTGTTCTGCAGAAGAAGCTCGTGTCTTTATTTATTTTTTTAGCAAGGAGGAAACCGGCACTTTGGAACCTCCAGACGTTTAATGATGAATTGAATTTGATATAACGTCCGTAAAGTTCTATCTAAAATCACCAAATGTGGTCTGGTGCCCCAAAATCTGTTCTTTTGTATGTTCTCAAAATGTGTTCCAGCACTCTCCATACAGCTCTTTGCTACTGTTTGATGTTTATTAGTATTATTGTTATGGTTACTAGTGCTGCATATATTACTCAGTGTGTCCATCAAGTGTCTTCAGATGAAAGAGGAGACACGTCGTGCTCGTCTGGATTTGTGCAGTGCAGGGTTTCTGTTGATCATCCTGCAAACAGCTGGATGCACCTTCATGCTGGAGCCCCCCAACATCGTCTACACACACACACACACACACACACACACACACACACACACACACACACAGCATCCAAAACCTGCACACAATCGCACACCGGTCTCCCCTGCTGAGCTTGATAATTACAAGTAAAACACTGCAGTAAACACCCACCCACACACACACACACACACACACACACACCCACACACACACACACACACACACACACACACACACACACAGGAGTTTTACTGCAGTTGGAGCTGCTGGGCTTCTTGTTCTCTGAACTTTCAGATGACGAAGCTCAGAATAAAAATCCTGCAAAAGCTGATGGACGGATTAAACAGACGTATGAGAACACTGGTATGAAGTGATTAACGAGTTAGAGATTGAATAAGTAAACAGTTAAATGAACTGATTAACGAGATCAGATGAATAATTAACCGATGAGCCATGCCAGCGCGGAGGTAAACAAAGGGGAAAATGAACACACGAAACAACAAGCTAATCAGATTCTCAAAGAGAAGAAGTCAACAGTCGCAGACCGACAGAAGCTTTCAACTCAAAGGAAATGAAAACGCTTATCGTCGTTTCATCTTTGTGTTTATCAGATGACCTACAAAGCTGTGGAACAAAGGGAACCGGCTGTCAGTGAGCACAATACCAAACCGATGCTTTGTGTCTGTGCATTAATAGATCCAATAAGTAATTGGAGAGATGTCCTCATGACGGTCGAGCAGCCGACCGTGTGGCAGCTGCATTCTCACAATATCTAGAAATCACGCGAGTGTTCGGGGATAACGCTTCAAGCAATGTGTTTGTGAAAGCCAGAGCACAAACCAATCAGAGGAGCTACTGGCTCACATGGGCGGGGCTTAGGTGTTCGTAATAAACTCCACAACTTCTTCATTTGTCAGCCCAAATCACAACTATTTGGGGGATATGAGCTCCTTGTTTTTGCGTCCAACGTCGAGGTGTCAGGTCAAATGTATCAAAAAACATGAGGAACACAAACAGGATTCAGATTTTAAATCATATAATCAATGGGGCCCCTTTTGGTTTTGGGCCCCAAGTCGCTACTTCAGACCAGCTCTGTACACACACACACACACACACACACACACACACACACACACACACACACACACACACACACACACACACATTCATATACATTCATATAGACACACACAAACATATAAGCCTACACATGTAATGTGCATGTGCTTACAAACAGATAAAAGAACATGAAGGCAAACGAATAGAAACATTTGAGTGC